>CALYLW010000302.1:441381-626907 GCA_944989445.1 Ampullaceana balthica | reverse complement strand
CATGGCACTAGTAACTACAACACTCTGATAAACATGGCACTAGTAACTACAACACTCTGATAAACATGGCACTAGTAACTACAACACTCTGATAAACATGCCACTAGTAACTACAACACTCTGATAAACATGCACTAGTAACTACAACACTCTGATAAACATGCCACTAGTAACTACAACACTCTGATAAACATGCCACTAGTAACTACAACACTCTGATAAACATGCCACTAGTAACTACAACACTCTGATAAACATGCCACTAGTAACTACAACACTCTGATAAACATGGCACTAGTAACTACAACACTCTGATAAACATGCACTAGTAACTACAACACTCTGATAAACATGGCACTAGTAACTACAACACTCTGATAAACATGCCACTAGTAACTACAACACTCTGATAAACATGGCACTAGTAACTACAACACTCTGATAAACATGGCACTAGTAACTACAACACTCTGATAAACATGGCACTAGTAACTACAACACTCTGATAAACATGCCACTAGTAACTACAACACTCTGATAAACATGGCACTAGTAACTACAACACTCTGATAAACATGCACTAGTAACTACAACACTCTGATAAACATGGAACTAGTAACTACAACACTCTGATAAACATGGCACTAGTAACTACAACACTCTGATAAACATGGCACTAGTAACTACAACACTCTGATAAACATGGCACTAGTAACTACAACACTCTGATAAACATGCCACTAGTAACTACAACACTCTGATAAACATGGCACTAGTAACTACAACACTCTGATAAACATGCTACTAGTAACTACAACACTCTGATAAACATGCTACTAGTAACTACAACACTCTGATAAACATGCCAATAGTAACTACAACACTCTGATAAACATGCTACTAGTAACTACAACACTCTGATAAACATGCCAATAGTAACTACAACACTCTGATAAACATGGCACTAGTAACTACAACACTCTGATAAACATGCTACTAGTAACTACAACACTCTGATAAACATGCTACTAGTAACTACAACACTCTGATAAACATGGAACTAGTAACTACAACACTCTGATAAACATGGCACTAGTAACTACAACACTCTGATAAACATGCCACTAGTAACTACAACACTCTGATAAACATGCCACTAGTAACTACAACACTCTGATAAACATGCCGCTAGTAACTACAACACTCTGATAAACATGCCGCTAGTAACTACAACACTCTGATAAACATGCTACTAGTAACTACAACACTCTGATAAACATGCAACTAGTAACTACAACACTCTGATAAACATGGCAATAGTAACTACAACACTCTGATAAACATGCCACTAGTAACTACAACACTCAGATAAACATGGCAATAGTAACTACAACACTCTGATAAACATGACACTAGTAACTACAACACTCTGATAAACATGCCACTAGTAACTACAACACTCTGATAAACATGCCGCTAGTAACTACAACACTCTGATAAACATGCCGCTAGTAACTACAACACTCTGATAAACATGCACTAGTAACTACAACACTCTGATAAACATGACACTAGTAACTACAACACTCTGATAAACATGACACTAGTAACTACAACACTCTGATAAACATGACACTAGTAACTACAACACTCTGATAAACATGGCACTAGTAACTACAACACTCTGATAAACATGCCGCTAGTAACTACAACACTCTGATAAACATGACACTAGTAACTACAACACTCTGATAAACATGGCACTAGTAACTACAACACTCTGATAAACATGCCGCTAGTAACTACAACACTCTGATAAACATGCCACTAGTAACTACAACACTCTGATAAACATGCCACTAGTAACTACAACACTCTGATAAACATGCACTAGTAACTACAACACTCTGATAAACATGCCACTAGTAACTACAACACTCTGATAAACATGGCACTAGTAACTACAACACTCTGATAAACATGGCACTAGTAACTACAACACTCTGATAAACATGGCACTAGTAACTACAACACTCTGATAAACATGGCACTAGTAACTACAACACTCTGATAAACATGCCACTAGTAACTACAACACTCTGATAAACATGCCACTAGTAACTACAACACTCTGATAAACATGACACTAGTAACTACAACACTCTGATAAACATGGCACTAGTAACTACAACACTCTGATAAACATGCCACTAGTAACTACAACACTCTGATAAACATGGCAATAGTAACTACAACACTCTGATAAACATGGCACTAGTAACTACAACACTCTGATAAACATGCACTAGTAACTACAACACTCTGATAAACATGGCACTAGTAACTACAACACTCTGATAAACATGGCACTAGTAACTACAACACTCTGATAAACATGGCACTAGTAACTACAACACTCTGATAAACATGGCACTAGTAACTACAACACTCTGATAAACATGGCACTAGTAACTACAACACTCTGATAAACATGGCACTAGTAACTACAACACTCTGATAAACATGGCACTAGTAACTACAACACTCTGATAAACATGGCACTAGTAACTACAACACTCTGATAAACATGCCACTAGTAACTACAACACTCTGATAAACATGCACTAGTAACTACAACACTCTGATAAACATGCACTAGTAACTACAACACTCTGATAAACATGCACTAGTAACTACAACACTCTGATAAACATGGCACTAGTAACTACAACACTCTGATAAACATGCACTAGTAACTACAACACTCTGATAAACATGGCACTAGTAACTACAACACTCTGATAAACATGCCACTAGTAACTACAACACTCTGATAAACATGGCACTAGTAACTACAACACTCTGATAAACATGGCACTAGTAACTACAACACTCTGATAAACATGCACTAGTAACTACAACACTCTGATAAACATGACACTAGTAACTACAACACTCTGATAAACATGGCACTAGTAACTACAACACTCTGATAAACATGGCACTAGTAACTACAACACTCTGATAAACATGCCACTAGTAACTACAACACTCTGATAAACATGGCACTAGTAACTACAACACTCTGATAAACATGGCACTAGTAACTACAACACTCTGATAAACATGCACTAGTAACTACAACACTCTGATAAACATGGCACTAGTAACTACAACACTCTGATAAACATGGCACTAGTAACTACAACACTCTGATAAACATGGCACTAGTAACTACAACACTCTGATAAACATGGCACTAGTAACTACAACACTCTGATAAACATGCACTAGTAACTACAACACTCTGATAAACATGGCACTAGTAACTACAACACTCTGATAAACATGCACTAGTAACTACAACACTCTGATAAACATGCACTAGTAACTACAACACTCTGATAAACATGCCACTAGTAACTACAACACTCTGATAAACATGGCACTAGTAACTACAACACTCTGATAAACATGGCACTAGTAACTACAACACTCTGATAAACATGGCACTAGTAACTACAACACTCTGATAAACATGCCACTAGTAACTACAACACTCTGATAAACATGGCACTAGTAACTACAACACTCTGATAAACATGGCACTAGTAACTACAACACTCTGATAAACATGGCACTAGTAACTACAACACTCTGATAAACATGGCACTAGTAACTACAACACTCTGATAAACATGGCACTAGTAACTACAACACTCTGATAAACATGGCACTAGTAACTACAACACTCTGATAAACATGGCACTAGTAACTACAACACTCTGATAAACATGGCACTAGTAACTACAACACTCTGATAAACATGGCACTAGTAACTACAACACTCTGATAAACATGGCACTAGTAACTACAACACTCTGATAAACATGCCACTAGTAACTACAACACTCTGATAAACATGGCACTAGTAACTACAACACTCTGATAAACATGGCACTAGTAACTACAACACTCTGATAAACATGGCACTAGTAACTACAACACTCTGATAAACATGGCACTAGTAACTACAACACTCTGATAAACATGCACTAGTAACTACAACACTCTGATAAACATGGCACTAGTAACTACAACACTCTGATAAACATGGCACTAGTAACTACAACACTCTGATAAACATGGCACTAGTAACTACAACACTCTGATAAACATGGCACTAGTAACTACAACACTCTGATAAACATGGCACTAGTAACTACAACACTCTGATAAACATGCACTAGTAACTACAACACTCTGATAAACATGGCACTAGTAACTACAACACTCTGATAAACATGGCACTAGTAACTACAACACTCTGATAAACATGGCACTAGTAACTACAACACTCTGATAAACATGCCACTAGTAACTACAACACTCTGATAAACATGCACTAGTAACTACAACACTCTGATAAACATGGCACTAGTAACTACAACACTCTGATAAACATGGCACTAGTAACTACAACACTCTGATAAACATGGCACTAGTAACTACAACACTCTGATAAACATGGCACTAGTAACTACAACACTCTGATAAACATGGCACTAGTAACTACAACACTCTGATAAACATGGCACTAGTAACTACAACACTCTGATAAACATGCACTAGTAACTACAACACTCTGATAAACATGGCACTAGTAACTACAACACTCTGATAAACATGGCACTAGTAACTACAACACTCTGATAAACATGGCACTAGTAACTACAACACTCTGATAAACATGGCACTAGTAACTACAACACTCTGATAAACATGCACTAGTAACTACAACACTCTGATAAACATGGCACTAGTAACTACAACACTCTGATAAACATGCCACTAGTAACTACAACACTCTGATAAACATGGCACTAGTAACTACAACACTCTGATAAACATGGCACTAGTAACTACAACACTCTGATAAACATGGCACTAGTAACTACAACACTCTGATAAACATGGCACTAGTAACTACAACACTCTGATAAACATGGCACTAGTAACTACAACACTCTGATAAACATGGCACTAGTAACTACAACACTCTGATAAACATGGCACTAGTAACTACAACACTCTGATAAACATGGCACTAGTAACTACAACACTCTGATAAACATGGCACTAGTAACTACAACACTCTGATAAACATGGCACTAGTAACTACAACACTCTGATAAACATGGCACTAGTAACTACAACACTCTGATAAACATGGCACTAGTAACTACAACACTCTGATAAACATGGCACTAGTAACTACAACACTCTGATAAACATGGCACTAGTAACTACAACACTCTGATAAACATGGCACTAGTAACTACAACACTCTGATAAACATGGCACTAGTAACTACAACACTCTGATAAACATGGCACTAGTAACTACAACACTCTGATAAACATGGCACTAGTAACTACAACACTCTGATAAACATGGCACTAGTAACTACAACACTCTGATAAACATGGCACTAGTAACTACAACACTCTGATAAACATGGCACTAGTAACTACAACACTCTGATAAACATGGCACTAGTAACTACAACACTCTGATAAACATGGCACTAGTAACTACAACACTCTGATAAACATGGCACTAGTAACTACAACACTCTGATAAACATGGCACTAGTAACTACAACACTCTGATAAACATGCCACTAGTAACTACAACACTCTGATAAACATGGCACTAGTAACTACAACACTCTGATAAACATGGCACTAGTAACTACAACACTCTGATAAACATGGCACTAGTAACTACAACACTCTGATAAACATGCACTAGTAACTACAACACTCTGATAAACATGGCACTAGTAACTACAACACTCTGATAAACATGGCACTAGTAACTACAACACTCTGATAAACATGGCACTAGTAACTACAACACTCTGATAAACATGCCACTAGTAACTACAACACTCTGATAAACATGGCACTAGTAACTACAACACTCTGATAAACATGGCACTAGTAACTACAACACTCTGATAAACATGGCACTAGTAACTACAACACTCTGATAAACATGGCACTAGTAACTACAACACTCTGATAAACATGGCACTAGTAACTACAACACTCTGATAAACATGCACTAGTAACTACAACACTCTGATAAACATGGCACTAGTAACTACAACACTCTGATAAACATGGCACTAGTAACTACAACACTCTGATAAACATGGCACTAGTAACTACAACACTCTGATAAACATGGCACTAGTAACTACAACACTCTGATAAACATGGCACTAGTAACTACAACACTCTGATAAACATGGCACTAGTAACTACAACACTCTGATAAACATGCACTAGTAACTACAACACTCTGATAAACATGGCACTAGTAACTACAACACTCTGATAAACATGGCACTAGTAACTACAACACTCTGATAAACATGGCACTAGTAACTACAACACTCTGATAAACATGGCACTAGTAACTACAACACTCTGATAAACATGGCACTAGTAACTACAACACTCTGATAAACATGGCACTAGTAACTACAACACTCTGATAAACATGGCACTAGTAACTACAACACTCTGATAAACATGGCACTAGTAACTACAACACTCTGATAAACATGCCACTAGTAACTACAACACTCTGATAAACATGGCACTAGTAACTACAACACTCTGATAAACATGGCACTAGTAACTACAACACTCTGATAAACATGGCACTAGTAACTACAACACTCTGATAAACATGGCACTAGTAACTACAACACTCTGATAAACATGGCACTAGTAACTACAACACTCTGATAAACATGGCACTAGTAACTACAACACTCTGATAAACATGGCACTAGTAACTACAACACTCTGATAAACATGGCACTAGTAACTACAACACTCTGATAAACATGGCACTAGTAACTACAACACTCTGATAAACATGGCACTAGTAACTACAACACTCTGATAAACATGGCACTAGTAACTACAACACTCTGATAAACATGGCACTAGTAACTACAACACTCTGATAAACATGGCACTAGTAACTACAACACTCTGATAAACATGGCACTAGTAACTACAACACTCTGATAAACATGGCACTAGTAACTACAACACTCTGATAAACATGCACTAGTAACTACAACACTCTGATAAACATGGCACTAGTAACTACAACACTCTGATAAACATGGCACTAGTAACTACAACACTCTGATAAACATGCACTAGTAACTACAACACTCTGATAAACATGGCACTAGTAACTACAACACTCTGATAAACATGGCACTAGTAACTACAACACTCTGATAAACATGCACTAGTAACTACAACACTCTGATAAACATGGCACTAGTAACTACAACACTCTGATAAACATGGCACTAGTAACTACAACACTCTGATAAACATGGCACTAGTAACTACAACACTCTGATAAACATGGCACTAGTAACTACAACACTCTGATAAACATGGCACTAGTAACTACAACACTCTGATAAACATGCACTAGTAACTACAACACTCTGATAAACATGGCACTAGTAACTACAACACTCTGATAAACATGGCACTAGTAACTACAACACTCTGATAAACATGCACTAGTAACTACAACACTCTGATAAACATGGCACTAGTAACTACAACACTCTGATAAACATGGCACTAGTAACTACAACACTCTGATAAACATGGCACTAGTAACTACAACACTCTGATAAACATGGCACTAGTAACTACAACACTCTGATAAACATGGCACTAGTAACTACAACACTCTGATAAACATGGCACTAGTAACTACAACACTCTGATAAACATGCACTAGTAACTACAACACTCTGATAAACATGGCACTAGTAACTACAACACTCTGATAAACATGGCACTAGTAACTACAACACTCTGATAAACATGCACTAGTAACTACAACACTCTGATAAACATGCACTAGTAACTACAACACTCTGATAAACATGGCACTAGTAACTACAACACTCTGATAAACATGGCACTAGTAACTACAACACTCTGATAAACATGGCACTAGTAACTACAACACTCTGATAAACATGGCACTAGTAACTACAACACTCTGATAAACATGGCACTAGTAACTACAACACTCTGATAAACATGGCACTAGTAACTACAACACTCTGATAAACATGCACTAGTAACTACAACACTCTGATAAACATGGCACTAGTAACTACAACACTCTGATAAACATGGCACTAGTAACTACAACACTCTGATAAACATGGCACTAGTAACTACAACACTCTGATAAACATGCACTAGTAACTACAACACTCTGATAAACATGGCACTAGTAACTACAACACTCTGATAAACATGGCACTAGTAACTACAACACTCTGATAAACATGGCACTAGTAACTACAACACTCTGATAAACATGGCACTAGTAACTACAACACTCTGATAAACATGGCACTAGTAACTACAACACTCTGATAAACATGGCACTAGTAACTACAACACTCTGATAAACATGGCACTAGTAACTACAACACTCTGATAAACATGGCACTAGTAACTACAACACTCTGATAAACATGCCGCTAGTAACTACAACACTCTGATAAACATGGCACTAGTAACTACAACACTCTGATAAACATGCCGCTAGTAACTACAACACTCTGATAAACATGGCACTAGTAACTACAACACTCTGATAAACATGCACTAGTAACTACAACACTCTGATAAACATGGCACTAGTAACTACAACACTCTGATAAACATGGCACTAGTAACTACAACACTCTGATAAACATGGCACTAGTAACTACAACACTCTGATAAACATGCCACTAGTAACTACAACACTCTGATAAACATGGCACTAGTAACTACAACACTCTGATAAACATGCCACTAGTAACTACAACACTCTGATAAACATGGCACTAGTAACTACAACACTCTGATAAACATGCCGCTAGTAACTACAACACTCTGATAAACATGCACTAGTAACTACAACACTCTGATAAACATGCCGCTAGTAACTACAACACTCTGATAAACATGGCACTAGTAACTACAACACTCTGATAAACATGGCACTAGTAACTACAACACTCTGATAAACATGGCACTAGTAACTACAACACTCTGATAAACATGGCAATAGTAACTACAACACTCTGATAAACATGGCACTAGTAACTACAACACTCTGATAAACATGGCACTAGTAACTACAACACTCTGATAAACATGGCACTAGTAACTACAACACTCTGATAAACATGGCAATAGTAACTACAACACTCTGATAAACATGGCAATAGTAACTACAACACTCTGATAAACATGGCACTAGTAACTACAACACTCTGATAAACATGCCACTAGTAACTACAACACTCTGATAAACATGGCACTAGTAACTACAACACTCTGATAAACATGGCACTAGTAACTACAACACTCTGATAAACATGGCAATAGTAACTACAACACTCTGATAAACATGGCAATAGTAACTACAACACTCTGATAAACATGGCAATAGTAACTACAACACTCTGATAAACATGACACTAGTAACTACAACACTCTGATAAACATGCCACTAGTAACTACAACACTCTGATAAACATGGCAATAGTAACTACAACACTCTGATAAACATGCCACTAGTAACTACAACACTCTGATAAACATGGCAATAGTAACTACAACACTCTGATAAACATGGCACTAGTAACTACAACACTCTGATAAACATGCACTAGTAACTACAACACTCTGATAAACATGCCACTAGTAACTACAACACTCTGATAAACATGGCACTAGTAACTACAACACTCTGATAAACATGGCACTAGTAACTACAACACTCTGATAAACATGGCACTAGTAACTACAACACTCTGATAAACATGCCACTAGTAACTACAACACTCTGATAAACATGGCACTAGTAACTACAACACTCTGATAAACATGGCACTAGTAACTACAACACTCTGATAAACATGCACTAGTAACTACAACACTCTGATAAACATGGCACTAGTAACTACAACACTCTGATAAACATGCACTAGTAACTACAACACTCTGATAAACATGGCACTAGTAACTACAACACTCTGATAAACATGCCACTAGTAACTACAACACTCTGATAAACATGCACTAGTAACTACAACACTCTGATAAACATGGCACTAGTAACTACAACACTCTGATAAACATGGCACTAGTAACTACAACACTCTGATAAACATGGCACTAGTAACTACAACACTCTGATAAACATGCCACTAGTAACTACAACACTCTGATAAACATGGCACTAGTAACTACAACACTCTGATAAACATGGCACTAGTAACTACAACACTCTGATAAACATGACACTAGTAACTACAACACTCTGATAAACATGCCACTAGTAACTACAACACTCTGATAAACATGGCACTAGTAACTACAACACTCTGATAAACATGGCACTAGTAACTACAACACTCTGATAAACATGGCACTAGTAACTACAACACTCTGATAAACATGGCACTAGTAACTACAACACTCTGATAAACATGGCACTAGTAACTACAACACTCTGATAAACATGCCACTAGTAACTACAACACTCTGATAAACATGCCACTAGTAACTACAACACTCTGATAAACATGGCAATAGTAACTACAACACTCTGATAAACATGACACTAGTAACTACAACACTCTGATAAACATGGCACTAGTAACTACAACACTCAGTAAACATGCCACTAGTAACTACAACACTCTGATAAACATGGCACTAGTAACTACAACACTCTGATAAACATGGCAATAGTAACTACAACACTCTGATAAACATGGCACTAGTAACTACAACACTCTGATAAACATGGCACTAGTAACTACAACACTCTGATAAACATGGCACTAGTAACTACAACACTCTGATAAACATGGAACTAGTAACTACAACACTCTGATAAACATGGAACTAGTAACTACAACACTCTGATAAACATGACACTAGTAACTACAACACTCAGATAAACATGCCACTAGTAACTACAACACTCTGATAAACATGGCAATAGTAACTACAACACTCTGATAAACATGCACTAGTAACTACAACACTCTGATAAACATGCTACTAGTAACTACAACACTCTGATAAACATGGCACTAGTAACTACAACACTCTGATAAACATGCTACTAGTAACTACAACACTCTGATAAACATGGCACTAGTAACTACAACACTCTGATAAACATGACACTAGTAACTACAACACTCTGATAAACATGGCACTAGTAACTACAACACTCTGATAAACATGACACTAGTAACTACAACACTCTGATAAACATGCTACTAGTAACTACAACACTCTGATAAACATGGCAATAGTAACTACAACACTCTGATAAACATGCTACTAGTAACTACAACACTCTGATAAACATGGCACTAGTAACTACAACACTCTGATAAACATGACACTAGTAACTACAACACTCTGATAAACATGGCAATAGTAACTACAACACTCTGATAAACATGACACTAGTAACTACAACACTCTGATAAACATGCACTAGTAACTACAACACTCTGATAAACATGGCACTAGTAACTACAACACTCTGATAAACATGACACTAGTAACTACAACACTCTGATAAACATGGCACTAGTAACTACAACACTCTGATAAACATGGCACTAGTAACTACAACACTCTGATAAACATGGCACTAGTAACTACAACACTCTGATAAACATGGCACTAGTAACTACAACACTCTGATAAACATGCCACTAGTAACTACAACACTCTGATAAACATGGCACTAGTAACTACAACACTCTGATAAACATGGCACTAGTAACTACAACACTCTGATAAACATGGCACTAGTAACTACAACACTCTGATAAACATGCCACTAGTAACTACAACACTCTGATAAACATGGCACTAGTAACTACAACACTCTGATAAACATGGCACTAGTAACTACAACACTCTGATAAACATGGCACTAGTAACTACAACACTCTGATAAACATGGCACTAGTAACTACAACACTCTGATAAACATGGCACTAGTAACTACAACACTCTGATAAACATGGCACTAGTAACTACAACACTCTGATAAACATGGCACTAGTAACTACAACACTCTGATAAACATGGCACTAGTAACTACAACACTCTGATAAACATGCCACTAGTAACTACAACACTCTGATAAACATGGCACTAGTAACTACAACACTCTGATAAACATGGCACTAGTAACTACAACACTCTGATAAACATGGCACTAGTAACTACAACACTCTGATAAACATGGCACTAGTAACTACAACACTCTGATAAACATGGCACTAGTAACTACAACACTCTGATAAACATGGCACTAGTAACTACAACACTCTGATAAACATGGCACTAGTAACTACAACACTCTGATAAACATGCCGCTAGTAACTACAACACTCAGATAAACATGCCCATCAAGTCTAAGGCCATCTTTCTAACACTGTCCCTTTCAGCCAAGCCGAAGTGAAACCCGTGTTCATTATGAACATTGACCGGTGATATTCCCTAGAGGATTGGATCTCGATCACAGAACATAATTAATTTAGTGGGCCGGTAAACGGGAGATCTGACGGACTTTTTGCCAACAATCAAACTAAAAACACATTTCATTATGTCCTCCAATCACGACCACAATGATTCCGGGAGAATAGTGAGCGGGTGATTATTGAATATCAGATGTCAGTGATTCTAAAGTTTGATATTAAAAATAAATTCATAGGTCAGTCATTCTAAAGGTGAAGGAAAGGTCGGCTATTAAACAGAGTCAAATATTTATCATCTTTTATAGTTGTGGAAAAATTATTTTATTGATACAAATACTTGATTTTTAATTTAATTTCGGTTATTCATGATAAAAAAAATTGGATTAATAATATGAATAATATTGTTTTAAATGAAGTTTAAAAATTTAAACGTATGACATTTCAAATGTTTCTCACGAGACAAATCAGCTGTTAAATGCAATCATCTGACCCACGGCTTCAGTTAATCCGACCTGTAGATTTATTATTATTTTTAAAATTGTGAAGCAACATTTTCTTCTTTTCATTAATAAAAAATAACCAGCCAACTTGAACCTTGATGCGTCATGATCTGAGTTTGGAAATTGGGTTTTGTGCATGTTCGATCCATAGTCTAATCGAATTTAATCTATGATAGGTAGGCGTGTCTCCGGCATTTACGGTGATGTAAAGTCTTTGCGGTTCTGTGAAGGTTGTGATGTGATGTGTAAGCTGTGCGGTGTGATGAAGGTTGTGAGGTAACGTGTAAGATGTGCGGTGCGGTGAAGGTTGTGAGGTAACGTGTAAGCTGTGCGGTGCGGTGAAGGTTGTGAGGTAACGTGTAAGCTGTGCGGTGTGGTGAAGGTTGTGAGGTAACGTGTAAGCTGTGCGGTGCGGTGAAGGTTGTAGGGGACGAGTAAGCTGTGCGGTTCTGTGAAGTTTGTGAGCTGACGTGTAATCTGTGAGGTGCGGTGAAGGTTGTGAGGTGACGTGTAAGCTGTGCGATTCTGTGAAGTTTGTGAGCTGACGTGTAATCTGTGAGGTGCGGTGAAGGTTGTGAGGTGACGTGTAAGCTGTGCGGTTCTGTGAAGTTTGTGAGCTGACGTGTAATCTGTGCGGTGCGGTGAAGGTTGTGAGGTGACGTGTAAGCTGTGCGGTTCTGTGAAGTTTGTGAGCTGACGTGTAATCTGTGCGGTGCGGTGAAGGTTGTGAGGTGACGTGTAAGCTGTGCGGTTCTGTGAAGTTTGTGAGCTGACGTGTAATCTGTGAGGTGCGGTGAAGGTTGTGAGGTGACGAGTAAGCTGTTCCAGTTGATAAAGTGTTCTTTAAATCCCTGTCTATAATCATTCATGCAATCAGCAACAGTTTCTTTAGACGACTGTGCTTTTAAGCTATTTCAGATGGAATTTTAGGCAGATTTTTGTCACTCTTCATTTACGTCGGTCATTATTTTGTTCACTTTGATTTTGTTCACTATGATTTTGTTCACTATGATTTTGTTCACTATGATTTTGTTCACTTTGATTTTGTTCACTTTGATTTTGTTCACTATGATTTTGTTCACTATGATTTTGTTCACTATGATTTTGTTCACTATGATTTTGCTCACTATGATTTTGTTCACTATGATTTTGTTCACTATGATTTTGTTCACTATGATTTTGTTCACTTTGATTTTGTTCACTATGATTTTGTTCACTATGATTTTGTTCACTATGATTTTGCTCACTATGATTTTGCTCACTATGATTTTGTTCACTATGATTTTGTTCACTATGATTTTGCTCACTATGATTTTGTTCACTATGATTTTGTTCACTATGATTTTGTTCACTATGATTTTGTTCACTATGATTTTGTTCACTATGATTTTGTTCACTATGATTTTGTTCACTATGATTTTGTTCACTATGATTTTGTTCACTATGATTTTGTTCACTATGATTTTGTTCACTATGATTTTGTTCACTATGATTTTGTTCACTATGATTTTGCTCACTATGATTTTGTTCACTATGATTTTGTTCACTATGATTTTGTTCACTATGATTTTGTTCACTATGATTTTGTTCACTATGATTTTGTTCACTATGATTTTGTTCACTATGATTTTGTTCACTATGATTTTGTTGACTATGATTTTGTTCACTATGATTTTGTTCACTATGATTTTGTTCACTATGATTTTGCTCACTATGATTTTGTTCACTATGATTTTGTTCACTATGATTTTGTTCACTATGATTTTGTTCACTATGATTTTGTTCACTATGATTTTGTTCACTATGATTTTCCTACCACGCATCAGGGCCTTAAATAGCCTGGTCAAACCTGACCTTTATTCCACCTGTGACCTGTACGCCCAATGCTACGTGGCTGGCCGATTCTCCACTGAATAACCAGTAACCACTGTTGCACTGTCACGTGACACTAATAGAAAAATCAATAAATTACTGTCTGCAACATAAAGGTGAATTTTTTTATCCTTTTCAAATCACTTTATCAATCATTGTTTTCTTTTTTTTATCAGGTCATTTGTATTGTCCAGCAGTGTTTGATTCATGGTTATGTTGGGACTACGCACTCGCTGGATCAGTGGCCACACAACAGTGTCCACACAAATTTAAGCCAGGATTTAGTCAACTTGGTAAGACAGAAAGTCAAATACGAGTGTTACATTTATTTATTTTTTAAAAATTCTACATCTGAATCTCCGTATTTAAAAAGAAAAAAATACTTTTCAAATTTCAAAGAAATAATTAGGCCACTGACATTGAAAATTTAAACGTTTTTATAAACTGTCAAACACTTTTATTAAATTTGTATACAAACTCAGCGGTCACTAAACAATTACTAGACGAGAATAATGCCTAATTTAATTATCATTCTTATCCTTCGCCTTACATTTTATATTATGTTTTTAATTTTTATATTGTATTGCTGTTTGGTCAATGAGTGGGATGACACAGCTAAACCTTTCATTCATTGTTTGAATGTACATTTCAGAAGTAGCAAGGAAAACGTGTAACCACGACGGCGCTTGGTTCATTCATCCTAGGTCCAACCAAACATGGACAGACTATGGAGACTGCGCTAACACAGACGTGAGAAGTTTTGCTGTACTGTTTGATGACATTGTGCTGCTGTTGGTTGCTATTGGTTTTGTTTGTTTCAAATCTTTATTTTTTAGCCACCATTTCCCATTGCATGTTGCCCGTAACATTCGATGTTTTATAATTTTAGCATACCATAGATTGTAGCCCCACTTTTTCCACCCAAGTCGCTCCGCTTCCAACTCATTTACTAATACACGCATTAAATATTTCCATAAGATCAAGTCTCGAAAGGTTCTCATTTCGTTGATGTTTGTTGACATTTCGTTTATTCATCTTAGCAAATGTATCCATCTTGTTAGGACTTTGTTTCCCGTGGGAACTGGATGCCGTGGGAAAGTCAGGGCCAGGCTCAATATTCATTTCCTTTCCTCAGATTAAGACTGGTTTGTATATGTGATTGCCATGGAAACCTCACAACTTTTTGTGATGCAGTAGTTGTAGATTGCATTTTTACCTAATAAATATAAAAGCCCAAGTCACCGGATGTGGAACGCTGAGGAACGATGTACAACAGTCTATAGCAGTTAAAAAATCGTGTGGTGATTATTAGCACTGTAAAAATATTTAACATGACGTCATTTTTTGATCTTATATTTAGAAAAAGGTGTGCATCAAAAGGTGTTCAAATTAATTACAAATTAAAGACGCGCTGTAAAAAATATATATTATATGACGTCATTCTTTTAGCTTATATCTTAATTTTGGAAAAGGGAACGATGTAAAAATAGGATTTAAGGATTTATAATTATAAAATACTTTGTGTACATTTCAGGAAGTTTAATATTTCGTATTTATTTATTATAAGTTACCTGGGGTTTTGACAAAAAAAGTGGGCGCCTTAGGCGCCCTAAAGCCGGTGTGGGCGCCGTAGGCGCCCTACAACCCCTAGTTATTTAATATTTCGTTATTTTTCAAATGATGAAAAATTGCCTAATTATTCTAAATGTAAACAAATATCTTACCAACTTCCAAAACAAGAGAGGTGTCCCGTTTAGCCCACTGGGACACCGAGAACAATTCAGGACGAACGATGACAATGGACCACTCGGGCCACTCCGTCAGTGATATATTAACCAGTCGGAAAACTCCGTCAGTGATATATTGACCACTCGGGTCACTCCGTCAGTTATATATTGACCACTTGGACCACTCGGTCAGTGATATATTGACCACTCGGACCACTCCGTCAGTGATATACTGACCACTGGGCCACTCCGTCAGTGATATATTGACCATTTGGACCACTCCGTCAGGGATATATTGACCAATTGGACCACTCCATCAGTGATATATTGACCACTTGGACCACTCCGTCAGGGATATATTGACCAATCGGACCACTCAGTGATAAATTGACTACTCGGGCCACTCCGTCAGTGATATATTGACCACTTGGACCACTCTGTCAGTGATATATTGACCACTTGGGCCACTCCGTCAGTGATATATTGACCACTTGGACCACTCCGTTAGTGATATATTGACCACTTGGACCACTCCGTTAGTGATATACTGACGACTGGGACACTCCGTCAGTGATATATTGACCATTTGGACCACTCAGAGCCGTCTTTACACCATTTTGGGCCCCCGGGCAAAGAAATAGTCTTGGGCCCCTCCCCCGCAGAAATAAAAAATAAATTTTCATTTTTATATAAATAAACATATTGCCATGGAGCCCCTATGCTCATAGGCCCCGGGCAAATGCCCAACGGGCCTATGCGTTAAGACGGCCCTGGGACCACTCAGTGATATATTGACTATTCGGACCACTCAGTGAGATATTGACAATTCTGACCACTCCTCTATAAGCGAAATTGGACTCGCCCTTTTACTCCAATATTTCAGGCGTTTCCAAACATCAGTTGTCAATTAAAATAAAACATTCAACAATACAGTTCATAATACTTGACAGACATTGATATCACGTTTTGACGTGTTAAAATTAGATGTTTCACATCAGTGCTTGATGTGGTAAAATTAGATGTTTTATATTAGGGTTTGACTAAAAATAGATGTTTTACATAAGGCTTGAGGTGGTAAAATTTAATGTTTTACGTCAGGGCTTCACGTGGTAAAATAATATTTTATACGTCAGGACTTAAGTTGTAAAATTAGATATTTTAAGTAAGGGATAAAAAATTATCAAATGGGATATTAGAAAAACTACTCGGATTTCATTAACTTTATATGTTTCTAAAACAAAATCAAGACAGCACACTTGTAAACATTTTAAAAAATACAATACATACATATAATAATAATATTTTAAAGGTAAGAGCAACTGCACCATTTAAACAATAAAGAAAAGGTCATACAGTGATATCTTTAGAATTGAGCACAACCCTTCTAACTTCACGTGTTTCACTCTAGCTCACGGGTCACTAAGCTACGGCAAATTTATAGCTAGTATAGGTTTACAACTGTCAACAGTGTACCGATAATGTTATTATTTACTAGCTACTCAAGACAGAATAGCAAAACGTACATAAAATATAACAAACTAGACGCCCCGCGGCATAGCATACGCCGCAGACTTGCTAATGGAGAGTGCAAAGAAAGTGGAGAAAGAACGGACACAAACTACAGCACGAAGAAATCAAAACAACGCGAGTGAACGTCCGTTGGGGGGGGGGCGAACTGCCAACTCATTGTTGGTTTCGAGACATTTGCAAGCGAAATTCGGTACACCCCTAACTTCTATGAAGTCAGCTATAAAACGATAATCGGTTTAAAATCGGAGTTACATAATGGATAATTTACTTTGTCTCTTCCTAATTCTATTCAGGTGGCTAGTTCTGATATAATGTTCAAAACATCGACTAGGAATCTTGGCTACATTTTTCTGACAACATGTCTACCAACAACTTCATCAATCACATCTGTCGCTCTGACTACAGCGCCATTCGTCAGATCAGCTCATTCCGTCATTACTTAACAGTTAGTGGAACAAAAACTCTAGTCTGTGCTCTTGTTCTAGCTCGCATTGATTATTGCAATTCTCTTCTGTCAGGTGCGCCAAAACAATGCATTGAAAAACTACAGAAAGTTCAAAATTCAGCTGCCAGACTAGTTCTTAAGGCAAAAAAACATGACCATGTTACTCCGCTACTTTACTCACTTCATTGGCTACCTATAAAAGCTCGAATTGATTACAAACTGGCTGTTCTCTGTCACAACTTCTTTTCTGACTCATCTCCTTCCTATCTTACTGAACTTCTGTCGGTCTACTCACCCAGTCGTCAGCTACGCTCTTCTGCAGACACACGTATTCTCTGTGTTCCTAAGACACGAGCTAAAACATTTGGCGAAAGATCATTCTGTTTTTGTGCAGCCAAACAAGGGAATTCTCTACCATTACACATCCGTAGTATTCCAACTACCAAGTCCTTCAAGACTGCACTTAAGACGCATCTTTTCAAAATGTATTTACAAAATTAATGAAACAACATTTGTTTTAATGATTAACGTAGCTTATGTGTAATGCACTGTCCTTTATGTTGTTATTATGGTATGAATGGTTATTTAATTATTATATGTATGTTTATGATCTCCATGTAAAGCGCTGTGAGCCCGGTTCCTTACTGGGATACAGCGCTATATAAATTATCAATTATTATTATTATTATTTTACAAAAAATATTTTAAAAAAACAACAAACACGCAATTAACAACGCTAAATATGACCAACCCTCGCTAGGGTCGGCCAATCACATTTATATCTAAGGGATGGTACTACGTCTACTCACTATTTTAAAATTCCTTATATTAACTTCGAAATCGTGTCTCTCTGTCTGTCGTCATCTCGTTCGCGGGCGGAAAAACAAAAGTCTAAACTGACACACTTCCCGTGATGCCATCGAGCTGAAATTTGACACATAGACTTGTGTCACCTAACAATGCATAGTATCAAAATTTCAGATCGATTGAATGTACCGTAATTAACTTAATGCACTTTTAGTTTATATCTATATAACTATAGGTAATTCAATTTCACGGTTTGTTATTGTTTTTCTTTCACGTGCCAGTTCAGTTCACGCGTTGACGCCACCCATCGATGTACAGCGTGCTTTTGTTTACATTTTACGTGTCACGCTGAGCTCGGTCCAGCGATCGGTGACCAGACCTTTCCCTTCTCCCTCGCTCTCTCTCTCTCTCTCTCTCTCTCTCTCTCTCTCCCTCTCTCTCTCTCTCTCTCTCTCTCTCTCCTCTCTCTCTCTCTCTCTCTCTCTCTCTCTCTCTCTCTCTCTCTCTCTCTAAGTTAGAGACACAACATTAAACAACATGAACGAATATTTTTGTTTAACTCTTAAGATTTTTTATTCATGAAAATAATAACATACCGTAGTTAAATAATCTCATATTTTATGCTATGAAAAATAACAGCTTTAAAATATTTACACAATTTTGGTTGCTTCTCTCGCGATTTTGGGGGAACATTTTAGTCTCACAATTTGTTCCCTTCAATTGTCGCATGCCGTAGAAGGGCCTAACAACTTGTTGGGCGGAGCACATTGATGTGATAACACGTCCCGTAGAGGGGGAGAAATCTGGTGGATAAAAACAAAACCAGTTTTCCAATAAAACCTCCAAATTGGGTTCACATGGGAAATAAAAATAAATTGAAGTTTAGAGGAATGTGCATGACCAGTTGCTGATACATTGTTTGGCCCCGATCTCAGCCAGAATGTCGTAAACCAAAGTCTTGTAGGTGTCAGTTTTCCATTCTCCAGACAGTTTTTGAAAGGGCCAATGTGTAAAGGATAAGTTTAGACATTGCATTTAAATAATTAATCTTGTATTTTGAGGTTCACACCTTATTGCAAGTTTATTTCAAGGAACGCCAATATGCTGCTGTATTTTGCACACCATAATGCACATATGTTTAACGGGACGCTTCTACGTTGTGCACCTAATAGCGCATCTATTCGAGGAAATGCCGCTATGCGGCTAGGTTGTGCACACCCTATTTTGCACGTATATTTCAACGAACTCCGCTATGTTATAAAGAACTAATATCACAACTTCTTGGTAGAAATGCTGCTATATTGTGCACTATTTATTGCACTTCTATTTCAACGAACCTCGCTATGTTGTGCACACCTAATAGCACATCTGTAACATCCCTTGGTGACGTATTACTTTTTATTGTAAAATAATTACACCAAACTCATCCCCACTTATTGTAGGCAGTATATATAGACCTCCGAAAACAAACCTAGAATACATGAACAATCTTTGTAGTCAATTAACTTTCATAAAAGAGAATAATAAAAATGCAGTTTTATGGATTATGGGGGACTTTAATCTTCCAGATATAAATTGGAAAAATTATACAATTGATAACCATCAAACTAACAAAGAAATTAATGAACACTTTTTAGACACTATAAACAACATAAACCTAGAACAGATAGTAAAAACAGCAACAAGGAAAAATAAAACACTAGATTTATTCCTAACAAATAGACCAGGACTAGTGTTAGACTATAAAATAATTCCAGGACTGTCCGACCATGATGTTGTTAGGGTCACAAATACAATAAAAACTAAAATTAATAAGATACCTAGAAGAATAATCTATCTTTGGAATAAATGTAATTCAATAAAACTACACCAATCAGCGGCTAACTTCCAACAAACTTTCCTAAGTAAATTTAACACAAATAGCCCAGTAGAAGAAATTTGGAAAGATATAAAAACAAATCTAAAAACTATAATGGATGAGAATGTTCCAACAAAACTAACATCAAATAAATTAACAAATGCTGGTTCAATTCTAGATTGAAAAAGCTATGCAAACTAAAAGAGAACTTATTTAAGAAATATAAAGCTACCTATTCATATAGGATACACAAAAAATACTTAAAGATTAAACACTTGACACAAAAACTTAGTCGAAACCTCCAAAATGAATATATAAACAATGTAATTACCAAAGATAACAATAAAAACTTATGGTCCTTTATCAAATCTTAAAAAATGGAACCTTCAGGAATAGCCACACTAAAAGGCTCAAATAATAAAACCTATAATGATAATGAAACTAAAGCTAATATCCTTAACACATATTTTGCATCATCTTTTTCTGCCTCAGGCGACAAGGAAGTTTTAATAAATTTAAATAAAATGGAGGAAATAGGTAACATAACTGTAGATGAGATAGGTATACATTCACTCCTAAAAAACTTAAAAATAAACAAAGCTACTGGCCCAGATGATTTGCCTGCAAGATTATTAAAAGAACTAAGCAATGAACTGTCCCCAATCCTTGTAGTTCTCTTTCAAGCCTCTCTAAACCAGGGTAAAGTGCCCCAGGATTGGAAATTAGCTAACGTAACTCCACTCTTTAAGAAAGGGGATAAATCAGACCCTGGTAATTACAGGCCTGTATCACTTACTAGTATCACCTGTAAATTACTAGAACACATAATATATAGTAGAATAGTTAACCACCTTGAAAAATATAATGCCCTATGCCCACATCAACACGGCTTTAGAAAAAACAGATCATGTGAAACACAATTAATAGGTTTAATAGATGAACTATCAAAAGGCTTGGACAAAAATGATCAAATAGATACAATATTACTAGACTTCTCAAAAGCATTTGACAAAGTTCACCACCTTAGTTTACTTAAAAAACTTAACTACTTTGGAATCTCAGGTTCCTTACATCACTGGATCCAAGACTTCCTTTTGGGCAGGGAGCAAACTGTAATAATTAATGGATCTAAATCTGCACCAATAAAGGTTAACTCAGGAGTTCCACAAGGAACTGTGCTAGGTCCCTTACTCTTTTTAATTTATATAAATGATTTACCCAACAACATCTCAACAGGTACAAAAGTTAGGTTATTTGCTGATGATTGTATAATCTATAGAACAATTAAATCAGAACAAGATAGCAAAATTTTACAAAAAGACTTAGATGAATTGATAAAATGGGAAACTAACTGGAGTATGTCTTTTCACCCAGAAAAGTGTCAACTGTTAAGAGTAACAAAGAAAAAGAAACAAATAAATTCAAAATATTACATTCATGGAAAAGAACTGACCCAAACTAAAGATGCAAAATACTTAGGAGTCTTAATAAATGAGAAACTATCATGGAATCCCCATGTCAATGAAGTTATTAAAAAATCAAACAAAACCTTAGGCTTTATAAAAAGAAACTTTAACAAATGTAATAAAGATATAAAACTAAAATGCTACCTCACTTTGGTGAGACCTGTACTAGAATATGCATCTTCTGTATGGGACCCATCCACCAAAGAAAACATTGATAAACTAGAACAAATTCAAAAAAGAGCTGCCAGATTCATTACTGGAGAATATTCGAAACTGACAAGTATAACACCATTAGTTAAATCATTAAACCTTGAAACACTAGAGGATAGAAGAACCAAAAGCAAAGTAGTAATCATACATAAAGCAATTAGTTCTAATTTAGAAATACAACACAAAGATAACTTAATACAACCCTCAGATAGACATAAGGATAAAAACACCTTTCTTATTCCGTATGCAAGAACAAACACATACAAGTTTTCCTTCTTCCCGTCCGGAATTCGGGCGTGGAATGGGTTGCCTGAAGAATCCAGGAAAACCAACACTTTATCAGCATTTAAATCTCTAATAAAAATGCAGGACTAAACACAAACCATAGATAAGCGTAGGACGCAATAATCTTCTGTATAGAAGGAGCGTCTGTAAACAGATAAGATAAGATAAGATACTTGTTAATGTGTTTTGTAGGCGTTCTCTAAATACAAAATCTTTCATGCAATAATCCTCTGAAGAATTAATTTCAATAAAATAACTTTAATATGCACACTATGTACAGAAATATAACTTTGAGGTTTCACAACGTGGAGATAGCAGCCATTACTCCCAGAACTTCCTTTCGCGCGCTTTCACCAATGTGACCTCTCTGTCACTAATCTCGTGATTCTTACGTGAAAACATCTATTTGAAGAAATATTGCTATATTGTGCAAAAACTATTGCACATCTATTTCAAGAAACGTCGCTATGTTGCCAGGATGTGCACACCTTGTATCCAGAAGGGCATTTCCTATTATAGAGGAATTTCGATTAATCCATATGGTCGTTAAATTTCCGTTAGAGCTGGTGCGTTAAACACAAGTTAAGCGGCTCGTAGATTATAAAAATTTCCCGGTTTTTATCTTAGTAAAAATGTTAGTGCAGCACTTAAAGCTCTTTGTTGTAAAATCACACGTACGTGCTTTGAACACAGCACAACTTTGTCTACAGCTTAGGTCAACGGTTTTGTTGAAAAGACGAAATCATCATAGCGACTGCTCTGTGCACCTTATATCCTAGACCAGTGGTTCCCAAAGGGGTCCCTACGGACCCCCAGGGGTCCCCGGAACCTTTCAGGGGTCCGTGGAAAATTAAAATTGATTTGGGGGTCCCTGAACAACGTCAGGGGGTCCGCGGAAGGTTTAACAAAAATGATAAAATTGAGATCCATTTTTATTATTATAGAAATTAAAATAAAATAATAAATAAATAAAATGAATCTTTTTTCTACTAATTAAATACCATCTGAGTTGCTATCAGTCGTGGAGTTACAATGTTGTGTTTCCTAGAAAAGGAATTGGAGCTACGGTAATTTTAACAGCTATAACCAATCAAAATACATGTACTTGGTTTATTGAAAGGTCACGCTTGATGCATAAGAAATGCAGAATTCCTATCAGTAGGTCAAAAAAATACAAGTTTTTATTAACGTGAATCAACGAGGGTTTCAAGGTTGGGTAAATTTCGATGTGTCGGGAAGTTATATTTATCTAATTTGTATCATGTATCTTATCATCAATTTTTTTTTCGAAAGGGCGCTACTGCAGCATTCCATTGAAAAATTGTATAATTATGAACAGTGGTTTGTCACAACAGATAAGAAAAAGAGTGACCCGAAGAAAAAATGCAGACAAGACAGAGTTGTTGAATATTTGAAAAAATGGTTAAATGTTTGGAAACAGATACGAAAGGTGAAACGTAAATTACTGAATTAAAAAAATATATTTTTTTAAAGGTTAAAGTTATACCCTTGACTTTCTGGCACACCTAAATTAAGCTGTAGCAAATGTATTCTCATTACATTGTGTCATTCAATGACATCACTTATTTTCAGAATATCTTAGTGAACGTTTGCAGGGATCACTAGAATATGTCATTAGAGCAGTTTATAAAATCAAAAAGAATGCCTTAAATAAGAGATTATTTGCTTTACATTATTTGTTAAATGACAAAGACTATAGTCGTTTACTTATTCACACTGAAGTACGTTAGTTGTGAAAAAGTGTATGTTTAAATCGATTCGACGCTCTCTTTAAATCATTGTTGGAATTCCTGGAGGACAAAGACAATGATTTGCGACACAATTAACCTTAAATAATGATTATGAAATATTTAATTGCCAAATTTATGGAAACTAATTTGAAACAACAAGGTAACCAATTCAATGTAATCAAAACTAAAAGTGTCATATCTTCGTTTGTTGCAAACCCTTTTCTGTACAAAAAAGCTTGGAAAGAGGAGAATGTTTTCAGTTTCCAAATCTTTGGAAATTGCAAAATAGGAGATAAAGATTTGTTGGCTCACCGTCAACACTTAAGAACTATTCATGCAGACCTAAACCAAAAATTTGAGGATATTTTTCGCTTGGATATTCCCGAATGGCAATTGAATCGTTTTGCGCGTGGACAAATACATATGAATCCATACTAAACACAAGCAGCTTATAGAAATATCCCAAAATTAGGAACTAAAACCAATGTTTGAACAAGGATACCACAAACTCTGGTTACAAAAACAGATCCCAATTTTTAATTCCTGCATTATGGGTTATTGTACAGAAATTGTTGACTGCTTTACCGTCTTCAAGTGAATTTAGTTTCGTGAACCTCATCACACACAAAAAAAGAAACCGGCTAGAAATTAGAGCTGAATTTGTGGGTGCTACTCACAAACATTGATTCAGACATAAATACACGCATAAAATCTAATCACGTTTATCCAAGTCATTGTTTAAATTTTATTTTAAACAAAAGTTATTGTTTCAATAAATTCTTCA
The DNA here is from genome assembly GCA_944989445.1 of Ampullaceana balthica. Classification (NCBI taxonomy): domain Eukaryota; kingdom Metazoa; phylum Mollusca; class Gastropoda; family Lymnaeidae; genus Ampullaceana; species Ampullaceana balthica. Next base: position 601,029 of record CALYLW010000302.1, on the reverse strand, counting down.
TCAAAATGTCGCTTTCTTTTTTTTTACTATACATTTATGTAGTTTTTTCACTTGGGGGGGTCCGTGGACAAGTTTTGACTATAAAAGGGGTCCACGGATCAAAAAGGGTGACGACAGAGTTATTTATACATCTTAGCCTAACCTATAGCCTATAGAGTGGGGACAAAGCTATTTATATTTTAGCCTATCACACAGGGTGACGACAGCGTTATTTATATCTTAGACTACCACACAAGGCTATCAAAGAGCGTGTGGTTTGTGTGACTTTTAGCCTATAATTGCAAAGTAAAGACATTATGTATGACTTGCTGATAGTAATGGTTTCCCGACATTCCATCATGATTTAAACCCATGTAGACTTTAAATAAAAATAATGCTGGAAGTCGAACAAAGTTCTTTACATTACTAAATCAGTGTTTGGTTGTATACCTTCAATATTACTTGTGTATATTTTGTGAACGTAAAACGTACGTTGCGGGAGATTGAATGAACCATGTCCCTAGTTTGAAGCTTTCACTCGGTAGAAAACAGAATAACATTGTTCATCTCAAGGAAAACAAACGCTGATGGCTTTATAAATATAGTGTGAGCATTAGCACGCCTCTCCTTCTGGTCTGACAATCTGTCTCACTCTCCTTCGCTCTCTCTCTCTCTCTCTCTCTCTCTCTCTCTCTCTCTGTCTCTCTCTTTCGTATTCTCTGTCACTTTCGTTATCTATCTATCTATCTATCTATCTATCTATCTATCTATCTATCTATCTATCTATCTATCTATCTATCTATCTATCTATCTATCTATCTATCTATCATCTATCTATCTATCTATTATCTATCTATCTATCTATCTATCTATCTATCTATCTATCTATCTATCTATCTATCTATCTATCTATCTATCTATCTATCTATCTATCTATCTATCTATCTATCTATCTATCTATCTATCTATCTACCTATCTACATACCTACCTACCTACCTATCTATCTATCTATACATCTATCTATCTATCTGTCTATCTGTCTATCTATCTATCTATCTATCTATCTATCTATCTATCTATCTATCTATCTATCTATCTATCTACTACCCATCTACCCACCTACCCACCCACCCACCCACCTACTCACCTACCCACCTACCTACCTATCTATACATATATATACATCCATCTATTCATCCCTCCATCCATCAATTTAGGGGCTGACCATAAAGTACGTCACGCTATTTTTGACCAGTTTTAACTACCCCCCCCTCCCCCCTACGACAAACTGTCACAAAACTCGGACCCTCCCCCCCCCTAAAGTACGTCACACTTTCGAACAAAAATTGTGTTGTTGTTTTTTACAAAATAATTAAAATTTAATATAAAACGCTGGACACCCCCTCACCCCTGTTACAAACAGTCACACTTTCTTACAACCCCTCCCCCTCTGGAGCGTTATATACTTTATGGACAGCCCCTTACCCGTCTGTCTATCTATAAATATATGTGTCTCTCTCTTTTTCCTCTCTCTCTCTCTCTCTCTCTCTCTCTCTTTACCGATAAATATTATATATATAAAGATATATAGTAGTGAGAGAGAGAGGGGGGGACGGAGGGAGGGAGAGAGAGGTTTACATAGATATAACCATCCATTTATCTCTCTCAATGTATAACCATCTATTTTTGATGCTCATATTAGCCCCAGTTCTCTCTTTTTTTCCCCCTTAAGTCTCTGTCTGTCTGTCTGTCTCTCTCTCTTTTTCTCACTCTCTCTCTCTCTCTCTCTCTCTCTCTCTCAAACGCACTCACTCTTGCCTTGTTCCATTCTCCACGATAATGGATCCATCTATTTTCACTTCATTTTCATCGTGTCGTGGTTGTTTTTCCCCGTGATCAAATTATTCGTCCTGTTAGGTCTTTTAGGAACAATTTTAGGATCTTACGAGCAAATGTGACGAAAGCAAAATATTTTCATCTTTAATGTATCCTATTCAAAGAAAATAAAATAAAAAATAAACGAAATAAGAATGAACCAAAACCAGCAACTCAGCAATACACGTTTGAATTGGATAACAAGTCTCTTCCATCCATGTAGGAACTTGACAACATAATGTAACTATACAAATAAAAGATATTGTGTTCCTTGCAACCAGCAGATGGTATAATTAAATCTTTTAAATGAAGTTTTCAATTGTTAATGAAGGGAACCTTCAGGCATTTAACGTGATTGGTTGTTTTGTTTTTCGTGAGGAATACGGTGACTTTCATTGACCTAGTTTCTTGAATATTCAGAATGTTCCTTGTACTTTATTGACAATTGGTCAGCCTTAATTTCGTAAACCACGTTGGTAATCATTCTAATACAATTAATAATAGTAATAGTTGGGCCAAATAGATCCAGTGATAATAAATGGAACAAATGGGCTCAGATTTTATGGTTAAAATTGGTCAAATCTTACAGAACCTAGAGACTACGACTTGGTCAAATGATCTTACAGAATCTAGAGATAATGTTTTGGTCAATTGATCTTACAGAACCTAGAGACTATGACTTGGTCAAATGATATTACAGAATCTAGAGATAATGTTTTGGTCAATTGATCTTACAGAACCTAGAGACTATGACTTGGTCAAATGATATTACAGAATCTAGAGATAATTGGTCAATGTTTTACAGAACTAGAGACTATACTTGGTCAAATGATCTTACAGAACCTAGAGACTATGACTTGGTCAAATGATCTTACAGAACCTAGAGACTATGACTTGGTCAAATGATCTTACAGAACCTAGAGACTATGACTTGGTCAATTGATCTTACAGAACCTAGAGACTATGACTTGGTCAAATGATCTTACAGAACCTAGAGACTATCACTTGGTCAATGATCTTACAGAACCTAGAGACTATGACTTGGTCAAATGATCTTACAGAACCTAGAGACTATCACTTGGTCAAATGATCTTACAGAACCTAGAGACTATGACTTGGTCAATGGTCTTACAGAACCTAGAGACTATGACTTGGTCAAATGATATTACAGAATCTAGAGATAATGACTTGGTCAAATGATGTTACAGAATCTAGAGATAATGACTTGGTCAAATGATGTTACAGAATCTAGAGATAATGATTGGTCAAATGATCTTACTGAACCTATAGACTATTACTTGGTCAAATGATCTTACAGAATCTAGAGATAATGTTTTGGTCAATTGATCTTACAGAACCTAGAGACTATGACTTGGTCAAATGATATTACAGAATCTAGAGATAATGACTTGGTCAAATGATGTTACAGAATCTAGAGATAATGATTGGTCAAATGATCTTACTGAACCTATAGACTATTACTTGGTCAAATGATCTTACAGAATCTAGAGATAATGACTTGGTCAAATGATGTTACAGAATCTAGAGATAATGATTGGTCAAATGATCTTACTGAACCTATAGACTATTACTTGGTCAAATGATATTACAGAACCTAGAGACTGTGACTTGGTCAAATGATCTTCAAATGATCTTACATAATCTAGAGACTATGACTTGGTCAAATGATCTTACAGAACCAAGAGACTATGACTTTGTTTAATTGAACTTGGAAATGGTTGTTTCAAAACATTTAAACGGTCTTTTCTCTGTCTATCAATAATATTATAAGGATTTAAAGACTTGAAATTCGCACCAAGAACAAATCTTACCTTATATATGTTGAATTAAAGTCATCAGACCTTTGCATTATTATTTGAATTAACTGGACCTAAAGAGTTAAATTAACTCTAACTGAAAGAGAAAATACCCGGATGGTCTATAACAGAATATGTTTTGATGGATGGTTCAAGAGACTATTCGCTTTGACCTATTACACTGGTGGGGTTTTTTAAGTGAGTGGGTGGGGACCAATGAGATGATGGTTAGTGAGAACAGAGTGGTACAGGGAGAGAGATCGGGTACTAGAGATATTGCTTTATTGACTTCGGGTGAGGTCTTGTTAATAGTCGAGAATACCCCAGAGTGGGTAATAAAAAGTGTAATAGTTTTTCTTCTCATTATTTGTCCTGTTGAGATTACCTGGTATCTCTATTTTACTATTGTCAAAATCATTAAGCTATCTCTATTTACTATTCTCAGAATCACCAAGCGATCTCTATTTTACTATTCTAAGAATCACCACGCTATCTCTATTTTACTACTGTCATAACCACCAAGCTATCTCTATTTTACTACTGTCATAACCACCAAGCTATCTCTATTTTACTACTGTCATAACCACCAAGCTATCTCTATTTTACTACTGTCATAACTACCAAGCTATCTCTATTTTACCGTTCTCAGAATGATCAGATCATCCTCTACATGTCTATCTCAGGCTACGCCATATCCTGTGTGTTACTGGTCATCAGCCTCGGAATCTTTAGCGCCTTCAGGTAAGTAAATCAACACCTTCTGTCAGTGGTCCAATCAGCACTGAGACAGATGACAGAGAAACGATTTGTCTGAGTGGGCGTGTGTCTGCGTGGGAGATGCGCGTGTGTGTGAGTCCACTAATGTGTGGCTTTTTGTCTATGTGTGTGTGAGAGAGAAAGAACAGAGACAGAAGGAGAAAAGTGGGAAACAGAAAGAGTAAGCGTAAAGACATTGAGATAATCTAAGAGCTTGTGTGAGTCAAGAAATGTATAGAGACATAAAGAGATAAAGAATGATACAGAGAGAAGTGGGGAGAATGTAATAACGCGACGTAGAGTGTAAAGGGTGGAATGTAGAAATCGGGCGTTGTAATTTGAAAGTGGATAGAAATATGCATTAGTATAGTAGATAGAAGTATGCATTAGTACAGTAGATAGAAATATGCATTAGTATAGTAGATAGAAATATGCATTAGTACAGTAGATAGAAATATGCATTAGTAGAGTAGATAGAAGTATGCATTAGTATAGTAGATAGAAATATGCATTAGTACAGTAGATAGAAATATGCATTAGTATAGTAGATAGAAGTATGCATTAGTACAGTAGATAGAAATATGCATTAGTATAGTAGATAGAAGTATGCATTAGTATAGTAGATAGAAATATGCATTAGTATAGTAGATAGAAATATGCATTAGTATAGTAGATAGAAGTATGCATTAGTACAGTAGATAGAAATATGCATTAGTACAGTAGATAGAAGTATGCATTAGTATAGTAGATAGAAGTATGCATTAGTACAGTAGATAGAAATATGCATTAGTATAGTAGATAGAAATATGCATTAGTACAGTAGATAGAAATATGCATTAGTACAGTAGATAGAAGAATACATTAGTATAGTAGATAGAAATATACATTAGTATAGTAGATAGAAATATGCATTAGTATAGTAGATAGAAATATACATTAGTATAGTAGATAGAATTATGCATTAGTATAGTAGATAGGAGTATGCATTAGTATAGTAGATAGAATTATGCATTAGTATAGTAGATAGAATTATACATTAGTATAGTAGATAGAATTATGCATTAGTATAGTAGATAGAATTATGCATTAGTATAGTAGATAGAAGTATGCATTAGCATAGTAGTTAAAAGTATGCATTAGTATAGTAGATAGAAGTATGCATTAGTATAGTAGATAGAAATATACATTAGTATAGTAGATAGAATTATGCATTAGTACAGTAGATAGAAATATGCATTAGTACAGTAGATAGAAACAATAGAAGCTAGAAATAACTATTGAACTATTGAGAGAGTCTATAGAAAAATGTCTTAAAATAGCAAAAAGATGCATTAAAATAGTAAATAGAAACATATAATTAAAGGGGGGGGGGATAAATTAAATATATATTTAGAAAGTGGTTATAAATAATATTTATAATGTAATTAATGTGAACAAAGATGGGCAGAGATGGAGAAACTGATCGTGTCATTGTTTGTCAGAATTGGTATGGGGAAAGGGAGAGAGAGAGAGATGTAGCTAGGAAAGATAACATTAGAGAAAGGGAGAGAGGGATGTAGCTAGAAGAGTTAACATTAGAGAAAGGGAGAGAGGGATGTAGCTAGGAGAGTTAACATTAGAGAAAGGGAGAGAGGGATGTAGCTAGGAGAGTTAACATTAGAGAAAGGGAGAGAGGGATGTAGCTAGGAGAGTTAACATTAGAGAAAGGGAGAGAAGGGATGTAGCTAGGAGAGTTAACATTAGAGAAAGGGAGAGAGGGATGTAGCTAGGAGAGTTAACATTAGAGAAAGGGAGAGAGGGATGTAGCTAGGAGAGTTAACATTAGAGAAAGGGAGAGAGGGATGTAGCTAGGAGAGTTAACATTAGAGAAAGGGAGAGAGGGATGTAGCTAGGAGAGTTAACATTAGAGAAAGGGAGAGAAAGGGATGTAGCTAGGAGAGTTAACATTAGAGAAAGGGAGAGAGGGATGTAGCTAGGAGAGTTAACATTAGAGAAAGGGAGAGAGGGATGTAGCTAGGAGAGTTAACATTAGAGAAAGGGAGAGAGGGATGTAGCTAGGAGAGTTAACATTAGAGAAAGGGAGAGAGGGATGTAGCTAGGAGAGTTAACATTAGAGAAAGGGAGAGAGAGGATGTAGCTAGGAGAGTTAACATTAGAGAAAGGGAGAGAGGGATGTAGCTAGGAGAGTTAACATTAGAGAAAGGGAGAGAGGGATGTAGCTAGGAGAGTTAACATTAGAGAAAGGGAGAGAGGGATGTAGCTAGGAGAGTTAACATTAGAGAAAGGGAGAGAAAGGGATGTAGCTAGGAGAGTTAACATTAGAGAAAGGGAGAGAGGGATGTAGCTAGGAGAGTTAACATTAGAGAAAGGGAGAGAAAGGGATGTAGCTAGGAGAGTTAACATTAGAGAAAGGGAGAGAGGGATGTAGCTAGGAGAGTTAACATTAGAGAAAGGGAGAGAAAGGGATGTAGCTAGGAGAGTTAACATTAGAGAAAGGGAGAGAGGGATGTAGCTAGGAGAGTTAACATTAGAGAAAGGGAGAGAGGGATGTAGCTAGGAGAGTTAACATTAGAGAAAGGGAGAGAGGGATGTAGCTAGGAGAGTTAACATTAGAGAAAGGGAGAGAGGGATGTAGCTAGGAGAGTTAACATTAGAGAAAGGGAGAGAGAGGGATGTAGCTAGGAGAGTTAACATTAGAGAAAGGGAGAGAGAGGGATGTAGCTAGGAGAGTTAACATTAGAGAAAGGGAGAGAGGGATGTAGCTAGGAGAGTTAACATTAGAGAAAGGGAGAGAGGGATGTAGCTAGGAGAGTTAACATTAGAGAAAGGGAGAGAGGGATGTAGCTAGGAGAGTTAACATTAGAGAAAGGGAGAGAGGGATGTAGCTAGGAGAGTTAACATTAGAGAAAGGGAGAGAGGGATGTAGCTAGGAGAGTTAACATTAGAGAAAGGGAGAGAGGGATGTAGCTAGGAGAGTTAACATTAGAGAAAGGGAGAGAAGGGATGTAGCTAGGAGAGTTAACATTAGAGAAAGGGAGAGAGGGATGTAGCTAGGAGAGTTAACATTAGAGAAAGGGAGAGAGGGATGTAGCTAGGAGAGTTAACATTAGAGAAAGGGAGAGAAGAGGATGTAGCTAGGAGAGTTAACATTAGAGAAAGGGAGAGAGGGATGTAGCTAGGAGAGTTAACATTAGAGAAAGGGAGAGAGGGATGTAGCTAGGAGAGTTAACATTAGAGAAAGGGAGAGAGGGATGTAGCTAGGAGAGTTAACATTAGAGAAAGGGAGAGAGGGATGTAGCTAGGAGAGTTAACATTAGAGAAAGGGAGAGAGAGGATGTAGCTAGGAGAGTTAACATTAGAGAAAGGGAGAGAGGGATGTAGCTAGGAGAGTTAACATTAGAGAAAGGGAGAGAGGGATGTAGCTAGGAGAGTTAACATTAGAGAAAGGGAGAGAGGGATGTAGCTAGGAGAGTTAACATTAGAGAAAGGGAGAGAGGGATGTAGCTAGGAGAGTTAACATTAGAGAAAGGGATAGGAAGAGAGATGTAGCTAGGAGAGTTAACATTAGAGAAAGGGAGAGAGGGATGTAGCTAGGAGAGTTAACATTAGAGAAAGGGAGAGAAGAGGATGTAGCTAGGAGAGTTAACATTAGAGAAAGGGAGAGAGGGATGTAGCTAGGAGAGTTAACATTAGAGAAAGGGAGAGAGGGATGTAGCTAGGAGAGTTAACATTAGAGAAAGGGAGAGAGGATGTAGCTAGGAGAGTTAACATTAGAGAAAGGGAGAGAGGGATGTAGCTAGGAGAGTTAACATTAGAGAAAGGGAGAGGAGAGAGATGTAGCTAGGAGAGTTAACATTAGAGAAAGGGAGAGAGGGATGTAGCTAGGAGAGTTAACATTAGAGAAAGTGAGAGAGAGGGATGTAGCTAGGAGAGTTAACATTAGAGAAAGGGAGAGAGAGGGATGTAGCTAGGAGAGTTAACATTAGAGAAAGGGAGAGAGAGGATGTAGCTAGGAGAGTTAACATTAGAGAAAGGGTGGACACAAATGTAGAGTTTGGGGTGAGTTGGTTTGTAGAGTTATGTAGGGAGATGTACAGAAATGAAGAGGGTAAGAGAGGGAATAGACAGATGTAGAGGGAATAGACAGATGTAGAGGGAATAGACAGATGTAGAGGGAATAGACAGATGTAGAGGGAATAGACAGATGTAGAGGGAATAGACAGATGTAGAGGGAATAGACAGATGTAGAGGGAATAGACAGATGTAGAGGGAATAGACAGATGTAGAGGGAATAGACAGATGTAGAGGGAATAGACAGATGTAGAGGGAATAGACAGATGTAGAGAGAATAGACAGATGTAGAGTGCAATATCGACTTTTAGAGAACAGTTGTTGATAGACTCAATTAAGATCTAAAGATCTATCGTTCATAGATTAATAAAGATCTAAAGATGTAATGGTGATAAATTCAATTAATATAGATTAATGTAAATCTTAATTAGGATAAAAATATAGATAGAATAAATTCAATAAACGAACAGTTGGTATTTGTAGAACTGCTAAGTTTGAGTGTGAATAAAATATAATTAAATTTATCAGAAAAATACCGGAACAGTAGTTTTTCCTATGTAAAGAGCAACGCAAACAGCTAACATCTATTTATAACATTAAGACATCACAGACAGCCAACACGATGTGTCACTAGACAAAGTTTTCAAATAACGGACGTTGGTCACTCATTGGTTACCGCATTGTTTCTCCAGGCAGTTAAAATGTTCCCGAGTTGTCCTGCACCAGCATCTGTTCGTGTCCTTCATTCTGACGGGGGTCATGTGGATCCTGACCTACGCTTTGTTTCTCATCAAACCGGAAGTCAGGAAGGACAACCCGGTACTTTCACTTGTTTCATTTACTAAACTTACTATAAGTGTCTTGATAATAATTATCAGGACAAAAATAATGTAATAATGATATAGTATTTTAAAATAATTATATTAAGATAATTTCCGCATTGTATATGTGGAGAACTAACGCTAATTGAGAGAGAAATGGAAACAGTTGAATAGGGACAGGGAGAGAAAAAGTATATACAACCTAATTTAATTTTTAGATGAATCCCTGTGAACATTAAAGACAGGCGTATATGTTAGTGTTTGGAATGAATATCAGTGAATGTCTACAGTCTACATCAAAGTCAAACTAATAATTACCAGCTAGACGCCCCGCGGCGTAGCATACGCCGCAGCCTTGCTCATGGGGAGTGCAAAGAAAGTGGAGAAAGAACGGACACAAACTACAGCACGAAGAAATCAAAACAACGCGAGTGAACGTCGGTTGTGAGGGGGGGGGGAACTGCCGACTCATTGTTGGTTTCGAGACATTCGCACTGTGGTTATCTACCTGCCCACCACCCTTTACCACATTAGCTTGCCAACCATAAACTGTGATTGGCCGACTCTAGCGAGGGTCAGCCATTTTGGCAATAAAGGGGTAAAAGAACGGGCACAAACAGACATTTTTTAAAATAAATTTAAAAAACAATGTTTTCGCTGGGGCTTGAACACAGGACCTTCCCCTTATAAGGTTGACATGATAACCAGTACACTACGAATCTCACGTTATTCTGTGAAGGGACAATGCAAGTGAACGCATGGACCATTATTGGTCTCGAGACATTGGTCGACCCCAGCGAGGGTCATTCGTCATGCTCGTTTGCACATACTCGCTTTGGTGAAGCGGGCGGGAGGAGGGTTAGAGAGTCGGCGTGCGTGCGTGGTGTCCCGCATGGTCTGGCGACGTAGTGAATTATATATATACAGATAGTTTTGTTTTATCTAAGTAAGCTACTAATTTTCACTTGCTGTCTTTAGTCCGATTCTACTGCTGATTGTCACTGACTGTTTTATTTGACAAAGGACAAATAATAAGTGGAGTTAACTTTCCCGAAAGGTATCCGCCTAAGTTTGCCCTTGTCACGTGACTGAGGGAAATCTTGGCAGACTCGTGACGGCTTGGGCTGAAACTCTCAATGTAATTAGTTTTCTCGTCATGCTCTCAGCTCAGAGCTCAACAACATACAAAAAATATTCACAATCAGGCAACAGATGAAGAAAGTTCAATGTTTCTCTTCGAGAGTCTGGAGTCGGTCTCATGTTGACAAAATCATGCAGGATCTACAGCAGAGGACTAGCGATGGCGGAACAAACGTTGAAACAGGACAGACTGACATACAGACAGAAAAGCTAACGGACAGACTGGCAGACAGACTGACTGGTAGACAGACAAACTGGCACGCAGAAAGGCTGACAGGCAGAGACAATCAAACAGACAGACAGACTAGCAGACAGACTGACTGACAGATAGACAGACTGACGGGCATACAGAAGTGGTAATGTGCAAGAATCTTTTTTTTTACAACGTTTTCAGGAGTTTTGGAAGACGACCCGACAGAAAAAGACATGGATTTGAGATATTACTAAAATGGACAGAGAGAAATAGATATGGAATGGAGATATTACTAAAATGGACAGGCAGAAATAGATATGGAATGGAGATATAACTAAAATTGACTGACAGAAATAGATAGATTAGATTGGAGATATTACAAAATGGACAAGCAGAAATAGATATGGAATGGAGATGTTACTAAAATGGAAAACCAGAAATAGAGACTAGAGACCAGTCGATAAATATAGGAACAGTAACATTAATAAGTTCATGCCAAAAGAGATAAACAGGCGAACGCATGAATGTTTCTAATCTTAATTTAATTGATATGTTATACTACTTAGAACAACAAAATTTGTGTTTCTTTCGGATATTTCTGGTCCATTGAGACTGGATTACTGCAACAGTAGTCTGTGAGCTTTGCCTTATAACCAAATGCAGAAACTCCTAAAGGTATAAAACGCTGAAGCGTGGATTTTATTGAGGATTAGAAAGTCAGACCACAGTTAACTGGCACTTAGGGATCTACATTGGCTGCTGTGGCTGAACAAATAGACCATAAGATTCTCAAACTATCTTACGGTTGTGTGGACGAATCAGCGTGGTATTTGAAGGAATTAACATCGGAAAATGTATCTCTAAAGAGGGTGTGTTCTTCTACGCAGTCCCTTGTGAAAGTCCCGGAGTGGATGGATACAGGAAGAAGTCCCTTGATATGCGCTCCTTTGAATGGGAAGCACCAAAATTGTGGAAAAGTCTTCAGAATTTTTTGAAAAAGTGTGACAATCCAGAAAATTTAAGAAAGAAAAATTTTATGACTTTTTATTTGAAAGAGTTTTTGAACATGAGAACACAACGAGCTGGTCTAGGATGGATAAGGTTAGAGTTATAGAAGACAGCATTCATTCATTCATTCATTCATTCATTCATTCGTTCATTCTAGTCAGAAAATGGCATCATGGAGTAGTAATCGAGTACCTTGATTAATTAAGATATGTCATTTAAAAGGATTTAATTTTATATAATATATAGCATTGATTCGATAGCTGAGTATTGACTTTCAAAGTTACTAAGACCACGACCGGTTTTTCGATTTATTAACGACCTAAAATTTATTTTGATTAAATCGAACATAATTATTAAAGACACAGCGCCAAAATATTGAAATAACATCAAAATGTCTTGAAAGATAAGACGTGGATGACTTGCTAAAGATTCAAACCTTGCGGAAATGTGACAAAAATTACATGAAAATTTGCAATGCACATGGTATTGTTTTTAATTGTTAATACTTAATCTCTATGCTCAAATGAGGATAAACTAGAAATTGCAACTAAATTAGCTTATTTTAATCGATTTACTGTATTTATTTATTTTTGTTGGAGAGTTTGTATTGTTGATAAAATTTGATGAAGTCGTGTTGGACTCTGACCTACGACTGGACGAAATTGAGTTTCTATTTCTATAGATTTGATGTTCTTACAAATAATTTCTGTTATTGTGCTATATCTGTAGATTAGCACTATGTTATTTCCAGGGGTCCTGTAGCTTTAGACGACGATATTCGGTGTTCGTTCCATATAAAAATGCATTTGTATCATGTCTGAGAAAGCCATGTACATCCACGGGTATATCCTACTCCAGCTCAGCCTCGGGTTTAGAGATCTCAAGTTCTTCTTTACGAGTAAGCCTATCAGCGCTTAGTGTGTGTGGGTTTTTTTTCTTTCTATTTCTATTTCAGAATGCTAGTGTTAAGGGAAATAACATATTTTTAATGTTTCCGCAACACTAAAACTGCCCCAATCTTGTCATACCACAGGCCTGGTGTAAAGCCATACACATCATCACACAGTACGCCACACTCAGCAACTATTTCTGGATGTTCTGTGAGGGATTCTTTCTTCATACCATTGTGGTGCAGGCTTTCTCCAAACAGAGGCGACTTCTCATTGCGTGCGCAATTATCGGATGGGGTAAGACGTTCTACAAAGTATAATCTCACTCGCTTATTTGAAGGCCGGAAAACTTACGTTGTTGAGTCATAGGTCTAAGGATTTAAAATTTAAAAGCTTAGAGCCCCGAAAGGGGTTGAACAGTCCTAAAAGGGGTGCCTCTTGCATGGTATGAGAAACCCCGGCCCATACACATACACATCTCCCCAGGGCATGTCAGTAGCGCCCGGTGAGCTCAAATTACGAAAGGAAATACCTTATGAAACTAAAATGCATATCCCGAAATTACATTGCCCCAAAAATTGCAAACAAGAGATAGCGTTCCATGTCTAACAGCTCCACCACCCATCCAGGTCATGGCAGTAACGCCCAAGGGGGCGGCGGTTGGTGTAAACTTACCCACACAAACTGCCATTTAACATACAAACTTACCCACACAAACTGCCATTTAACATACAAACTTACCCATAACAACTGCCATTTAACAAACTTACCCATAACAACTGCCATTTAACAAACTTACCCATAACAACTGCCATTTAACAAACTTACCCATACCAAATGCTATGTAACATACAAACTTACCCACACCAACTGACATTTAACATATAAACTAGATGCCTTGTTTTATTTTTTCAGTTCCTTTTTCAGTTTTTCTCCTGATATTTCGCGGTCCAACATCTTTACATGTGTTTGTGGGTGGGGTGGGAGTGGAGATGGATGTGCTGGAGGGAAGTGGCACGGGCCTCTCAGGCCACGACCACAACTCTGGCGAGATGACCCTAACAAGACAGCTCGAATGGTCACCACGTAGTGTAGGGCCGTCTGACACGCAATACATAGATGTGGTATGTTATCATACAGCCAAACGATCATATTAAAGGATATTCACGGTCTTAATCGGCTATTTCCGCCGACCGCACAAAGGATCATCTGTGGATATTGTGTTGGGAAGTTGGGTTTTCATTAACTTGAAATACTGTCAATCCTTCATTTTGTCCTACGTCATAAAGGCTGTGCATTCTTTTAATTCAGTGGAAGCTAAGTCGGAATAAATCTGATTTTTTTTGGGTAACGGAAGACTGCGTGCGTTTCGGTTAGGCAAGTTTTGGTCTTGGTTAGCAAAACTGGGTTTTTGGTTTGAAAGCCTGGGTTTTTGCTAGGCAGACTGGGTTTTGGTTAGCAAAACTGGGTTTTCGTTAGACAAGACTTGGTTTTGGTTAAGAAAGACTGGGTTTTTGTTAAGCAAAACTGAGGTTGAAAAGTTTTTAACCGAAATAAATATTTTGTGTTAATTTTTTAAACATTTTTTAAAGACATATAAAGCGATTTATGTTTCTTGTTTTTAATTTAAAACGAAAGTTACTCATGATATTTTTTAGAAAATATGCCGAGAGATAGAGGCTGGAGTAAGACGATTAATTCTGGATAATTCTTTTCAAAGTTACATAAACAAGAAAGTTTGTCTTTAAAATGAAGGGCATTAACTTAAGCTACTGGCCAAAAATTTTTGTAGGTAGTAGTGATCCACCCCAGACAATAGTAACAGAAGTTCCGCCGCTGCGCAATGTATTACAAACTGTTGAATATGTGGATACAATAGTGGATATAACGGTGGATACAATGGTCACTACAATGGTTAATGGTGGATAAAATGTTTGACACAACCGTGTATACAATGATGGATCCAATGTTGAATACAACGTTGGACACAATGTTGAATAATGGTGATGAAACGGTGGATGTAACGCTGAATATAGTGGTGGATACAATTGTAGATAAATGGAGGATAAAATGATAGATAAAATGATGGAACCAATGATAGATACAATGATGGATACAATGGTTGATAAAATTATGGAAATATTGGAGGATACAATGGTGGATACTATGGTCAATACAATTTTTAATGTTAGATACAACGGTGAATACAATGACTCAAACTTAAGCTATACACTTTATAAAATTGTATTACAAAATAAGATAATCAAAATACTATAGATGGGTGGAGACGGTAGAAAGACGTGTCAATGAGACAAGAAAAGACGTGGATCTGAGACGCTAGAAATACGTGTCTTTGATACAAGAAAAGACAAGGTTATGAGACGGTAGAAAGACGTGTCTATGATACAAGAAAAGACAAGGTTATGAGACGGTAGTAATACGTGTCTATGATACAACAAAAGACGAGGTTATGAGACAATAGTAGAGACGACCAATTTAAGGACAGTTATTTGTTCATACATTTTTAGATCATGTATTATTTTGCCATTTCTTTGTCAGTGTTTCCCATATTTCCTGTCATCGCCTACACCATTGTACGAGCTCTAGATACACAAAATGACGTCATGTAAGTATTGTTAATACAATGTAATACATGCAAAACAGCATGTGCTTAGCTGAAAACAATCGATCTAAAACTTGCATTAAATATTATGCCGACCGAGTAGGATAAAATGTCAGGAAAATTCTTATGAACCATTATTGACAATGTGCATACATTTTACAGGTGCTGGTTTTACCACACGAAATCCATCTATATTCTAAGCACCTTCATCGTCCTGTCTATCTTGGTAAGTTGATATTCGTTATCCTTGCTCTATTGGTAAGATTTTACCCATTGTCCTGGCTCTATACGAAAGTTTGTAGCCATATTCCTGACTCTTTGTTACATATTGCATTGCAGTTTTGTTTGTATGTCTCCATAGCCAAAGGCATATTTCATGTCCATAGCTCTTGTTTCATATATATAGTCTAGCCTCTTTTTAACAACGGCCTTCTCTATTTTGGTAGTAGATGGTTGGTAGTCTGGTTTTATTGGTGTTGTGAGAAAGTGCATTCTTGGCTATAAAACCTGTTTTAATTAGGACGTGAAAAAAGAACTTCTAAACGTGAAACACCGTGGATATCAGTAATATGATGAACGGAAATCCGGTTACTGTTTTTGAAAAAATGTTTAGATTGGTGCATAATTTTAAAAGTTTATTTTTATTAGCAATATATTATTTGAAAAATGAGGTTTTATTAGTATTTTATTATTTGATCACAACATAATTATGTGCTTGACTTTATTTCAGGTCAACTTTTTGCTGTTGCTGAACATTCTACGGATACTGTTGTCTAAGATACGAGCTTTCAACACTACAGAACATAACCAAAACAGGTAAACAGCTTCAAAGCTGACTCAAACACAAACACGTATGACAATAAATTATAATGTAAACATCGACTTGAGGCATGGGGTGCCGGGGACTGGTCAAATCACAACAACCACAAAAACTGGACATTTCCTGCTAATGGTGTCGCAGTTGCCTTGTCACGCCAGTCTACAGCAGACTAAAATATTAACCAATCCAGTCACACTTTATGGATTAAGACATGGGCGTAACAGGATGAACTATATAATTGTCTCCCCCCATCCCACCCCCAATGTTAAATAAATATCTTATTGTTCAAATTTTTGTGACGTGACCATAAAATCCTGATACATACAAAATACATTTGAAAAGATCTTTGAAGTAACTGTTGTTTTTCTCATTTGAACTATTTGAAATAGTAACTCGACCTTTGTAATGTTTCCTACCAGGCGTGCAGTGAAAGCGACTCTTATCCTAGTCCCTCTGTTGGGGCTGCAGAATTTGTTCACACTTGTGAGACCTAAGATGGACAAGGAAGGAATGATTGCTTGGGACATGGCCTCAGCCATCTTGGTGGCTTACCAGGTATAACATTATGCAACGGGAGGTATGCTATTGTGATGACGTCAAAAACTCATCGGTTTACGCTATCCACGGGCGAGCGATTTCCATATTGATAGTAAATACCCCACTGCTGAAAGTCCGTGCTTATTGTTACTTTACAATGGTGAAAAATGTGTAGTTGTTTTTTCCTAAATTCGTACTCTCTATCTAAGGAATAAAGATCGAAATTAAATTGTAAAGGGGCCGTCTATAAATGACGTCACGCGCCTGTGGGAGGGGGAGGGGATCACGCATTTGTAACGATGTATGACGAGGGGGAGCGGTGGTGTTAAAAAATGTGATGACATCACATCAAAACGCGCTACTTTAAATAAAAGTTCCACTTAAATATTTTTTTATTTTCAATTTATTTAATGACGTTTTCAATGGCCTCTAAACGTGTTGCGATATTAGAGTGCAGTTTTACACTAAAATACATTATTTAAATGACAAATATAAAAAAACGTTAAAAAACCAAGTTTTTGACTATAAATCCTTTATGTACGCGAAGTAACTAAAAGAATGTTCATTATAATACGCAGCGCAAGACTATCCAAAAATACAAAATTGTAGTTGCGTCGTAAAACATGTTTAATATAATGCGCACCGATCAGGAATATGTTTATAAAAAGTGTTGTCAATTATTGCGCGACAGAAAGGTTGTTCAATATAATGCGCACCCTTACACTCTATCTCAAAAAATAACATGATACGTAGGAATAAATAAAATAATCTAAAAAATCAATAATTCAATTACGGTACATGTGATCGATCTGAAATTTTGATACATTGTTTTTATCATCGGTACGAAACTGCCTGCAAAATTTCAGCTCGCTAGCTTACGAGAAAGTGGGGTGAAAAATTGATCCAAAGTTTTGGCGACAAGCAAGGGTTAAAGGGTGCAAGCAAGCAGACACCACACGTTAATATAAAGGATTTAAAAAGTAATTTGCAACATGCTAATTTTGAATTAGGACATATGGCTTTTAAGTGGTGGTCAAAGCTTTTTGACGTCATATTGGAGGGGGTCTAAGTTTTTGTAACAAAGTGTGAAGAGGGGGAAATGGGGGGGGGGTAAAAATCGCCCAATATCGCGTGACGTCATTTATGGACGGCTCCAAAAACTACCATTGGCATTCATTTAAACGTGTCATTTATTCTTGTTTTCTGAATTTCAACAGGGCGCAGCAGTCGCGTTGATATTTTGCTTCTTTAATGGTGAGGTTAGTACCCATTCCTATACTTCTCATAGAAAATTGTACAAATTATAACTATAACAGAATATAGCATCTTTAACATTAGGTATGAAAGTATGCGTCTGCAGTTTAAAATGACAAAGTGGTAATGTCAACTTCAACTTGGTCATCTGAAGCAGGGAGCTGTAGTGATACATTTAAAACAAACTCAAATCAACTCATCCGTTGTTGAATACAATAAAAATTTCTTCCATAAAATTTTCTGTTGTTCAAAAGAGTGTGTCAGCCGACCTATTTAAGTCTTTCAAAATCTACTCTTTTTGGTTTTTATATTTCGTTTAAACTCTACTCTTTATATTCATTTGATTTAATAAAAGACAATAAAAAATCTTAATTTGTGCTAAACATGGAATCATGGGGACCCGGTGGTCGAGTGGCAGCGCGCTCGACTGGCGTACCGATGGTCACGGGTTCGAATCCATGTCAAGGCAAGGATTTGTTCCCGGGGCCTAGGGCGTCCCTGAGTCACCCAGCTCCGAATGGGTACCTAACACTAGTTAGGCGGCTGGGTAATGCGTGGAACCCACAAAGCCGTGGCCTGTGAACGCTGCATCACTTGCCAACAGATCATCTGTCATGGCATGTGGACGCAATTATCTTCTGCATAGAAGGAGCGTCTGTATTGATAAGATAAGATCTCATTCTTTTAAGTTTTATGGCTATTTTGACTTCAATTTTAGCTAAAGGTCAGTTAAATTACTTTGACTTAATTGACATTTCTTTCGGGTCTTGAAGTTCACATAAGAGGATATTTTAACTCCTGTCAGGTTTTGACAGTTTTGAAAAGACGATTTGGCCAGTGGAGCCACAGTTACGACCCTGCCTTTTTGGGTCGACCTTCAACTAACAGTACGACCATGGCCATGACTTTGGATGACACATCGACCACTGGGGCTGTGTTCAAGAACGGAAACAATCGCATGACTAAAGCATCTTCACGAAATGCTAAGGTAACTATTATTTCGACGGCTTATTTCCCCCCAACCGTTTTTTTTTAATTTTATTATTAAACATTATTCAAGGAAATGTGGAAACGATTTGCGTGGTAAGACTTTTAACCAATCCGTGTGCTACTAGCACAAGTTACCTATTACTGTTATAACATGGGTGTCCAAAGAACGCCCCGCGTTTATAATTTAACGGTGATACATTTAATTGTATTTTTTAGCTGCAGAAAAAATTATTTCGTCAATATCCACTTAAATGTATTTCAACAAACGCCATAGGCTAAATTCGTCCATAAAAACAGATGCGCAATAATCTTCTGTATAATTAGAAGGAACGTCTGTAACAGATAAGTTAAAAACTACTGTTTGTAAGGACTACAATTGTCTTATATCATTCCTTTTATTCTATAATCACAATAATTTTGTAAGTGCCGTTTCCCCCACCCCCATTCCACACACAAAAGTTTTCTATGAAACATTGCTCTTGACCGAAAATTCCACACTTCATTATTTTATTAGAATAAATGCCATCTGCAGGCGTACGTTTTCTACACCACCCCCTCAAGCACTCTTGTATACGAAATGCGAATATAACCTCATCTTTCACTCTAATCTAACGGAAATGGTTTATAATTTGATGAAATTATTTATGTAAACTACTTCTCAAACTGTCGGCCCAAACCCTCCGAATAATACCAAATCATATTCTCCATTTTAGACATGTTAAATTATAAAACATCTTATTCTCCATTATAGACTTTCATAATTATGTGATGACTTTAACTCCATTTTATAATTTCCAAATGTATACAACTTCTTATTCTCCATTTAGAATTTCCAAAATATGAAACACATAATTCTCGATTTTAGACATTTTAATTCAGACACTTTTATTTTGTGTTCTTTAAAATCTTTCACACAACTCCATTTGTGACCCAGCTTAGCGTCATGATGTGCTGCAGTTAACTAATCATTCCCGTGCGTGAATTGCAATTTTAATTGATGGAAATTATTGTGCTTCAAAGAATTGAATGGGATCTTCTTTTCTTGAAATCGTCTTCAAAAAGGGACCGGAAAATATTATTTTTGAAATATCAGGTTGGATGGTTAAGTCAATGTTATTAATTAAATCACGGTAATTCTGTGATTTAGTCAAAAGTTACTTTAATAAATTATTGCTTGGGGCAAACATCAATACCAAACCTTTTTTATAATGAATAGGCGAATAGGCTTATCAAATTCTTGAATTCCGAACTTTTTATGAATGCTTTTAACACACTTAATAAAATTTGATCTTTAACTCTAAATATTTTCCAGGACTGCACTGAACTGCAATTAATGGTTCCAGGCCATAATAAGGGTGACAAGGGAACTACTTTTAATTCGTAGCTGCATCACCAGAATAGATATTGTTTCTACCGAGGAAAACAGACAACAGATTCACTGGGAAGAAATTCAACATGACGAAACATGTCCAGCTGAAGCACCTGTTTGAGAACCTGCTCAGATAGAGTTTTTTCATCACAAGGCGTCTAAAGAGAGATGAATGGGAATATGTAGCTGATGATTTTATGAACCAAAAGAAAAATCCAACAGAATTATGAATTTTTAACTATTTTAGTCCAGACAGAGAATAGCTGACTGTTTAGTGATTATGAATTATGACAGACTCTACCCTTGTATTGTCTCCACTTGGTTGTGAAGCAATCTATGAATCATTGGGGTGACTTTCTTAGATTAGGTATCTATTGGCCTGTTAGCCCGGTTATAATTAGGATTCCACGCAAACGTGTGAAAGATACTTAATCAGGAAATCAAGTAATTTCTTCTGTACCCAATTAAATGTTTTTACAATATTTATGATGACTTTGGCTGAGTTACAATCCTAACATTTTGATATTGTAATTGAAGGCGTTTTACTTAAACACCAGATCTCAAACTAATATTTTTGTTTTGTTTTTGTTTTTTTAATCTGTCTTTAAATCTTGACTCCCTAATACTAATAACAAGTTGACAATGATAATGATAGACTCAATTTGGAGATGGAATGAAAAGAACAAATTTGCTCCACTAGAAAAAATAGCATTTCACTGTCAGCTTGATCCCATATAATTTAATTGTCAACTTGCCACATTTAAATTAATGACATTTCCATGTCAAATTTTCAATATTCATGTGATTTAATTGTCATCTTGTCACTACTTATGTCACTGCATTGTCACTAATCCTCTTTAACTTCTGCTTGAGTGTTATTGCTTTCTGTCACTATGATTTGAAGAGACACAAAATTGCTCACTCTACACTCTTATTACTACAGTCATTTTCTAGTGCATTTAAGAGTGAACATTTTACCAGCTATTCTGGTGGTATTTGTCCTTTCTTTATAAGATATTCTGGCAACAATTTTACCATATCATCATCAATTCATTTATGATACTGTTTCTATAATTTATAGCAAATATTTATAATTACAGGCAGTGATAATGATAAGTTGACATATAAACATTTATAAACATAGACATAAATAAATATTCATTTATCTGAAATGTTGTTTTGCACTGTGACAGTCTCAAGTCATAACAGTAAAAATTAGGAATTACATGTAACTCTAAATCTTACATTTATGTTATGCAATTAACATTTTTTTTCTAGTTATTATGACAAACTTATCTTCAAGTATAATAATTATATCATATCAAGAGGTATTCGACAAAGCTAATTCTCGTTGGCCGAACAAAGAGAATATTTTAAAGATGAAATATTTTTTAAAACCCTTACGAAACAATATAATGTTTTGATATTACCATATCATATTGTTAACTGATATTTGAATGCACAAACTTGTAATTTTTACTTGCTAGCCAACCATGTTAATTCAGTTATAATAATTGCAATATAAGAAAATGAAAATAACATCTCCAGATTATACCATTTTGATAGTCATAGTAGTTATTTTAATATTTCTTTTAATATTATTATAAAAAATGAGGTTGAATTTAATCATTTTATTTTATTTTAGTATTGCAATAAGTTTTCAGAAATGTTGCTTCTGAAAAATGTTAGGGAAAAAGACGGTTAATTCAGGAAATTTTATAAAATATAATTTTTTCAAAAATTAACTCCATTAACAATGTGTAGATGTTTTACAATAATGTTTATAAAATATTATAGTTTAAATATAATTTTCCAATTTATAAGAGATTGTAATGTAATTATAAAATTGAATGATAAAATTGTTTAATTTTGTTTAATCCAAAAAAGTAAAGACACAAATAGTTGAGTCCCACGCAAATTGCAATCAAAAAACAATTGTAAAAAAATGCAATATTCTAAGCATCTGTTAATATGATTTTTAGTTTAGTATGCCCAGAGAATGAGAAATTAAAAATTTGTTACAGTTGAATGACCAAAAAATATTTTATCTGATTATACATGTAATTATACTAAATAATGACTTAACATTCAAATATAAAATATTCTAATTGCATATCGTTTTTTCTAAAATATAATATAAGTATAAGTTTACATTTGTAAGGATACAATTTGAATTTAAATCATGACTTTTGAAATTTCAGTGTGTCAAAAGATAAATCATTCCAATTTGTTGTAATTAAACTTTCTCCTGCTTATTGTTACTATGTATTGGTTATTATTAATGTGTTTTCATATTTTAAATATTTTATGTAGCTAACAATTAATTTTGTTTCTCCACATTAATAACCTTTTCATATTTCATTACATTGTAAAAATAATAATAAGCTTTTTTTAAATAGTCAACATTTTTAGTCATTTCATTTATTTTAATTTGCTCTCAGCAGTATTGCTGTTCCCAAAGTCAAACATGAGCAATTTTATACATTTGTTGTTGTGTCTCAGTCAATAAAGTTTTAGGAAATGGGAAGGAGTAGGCTATTCAGGCACATTTTAAAAAAAATTCAATTACTCTATCCTGAATCAACAGCTAAACAAATTTTATACAGTACATGTAATATGAAATGAAGATAGGGTAAATGTTTTACACAAATTTTGAGGTAAAAAGAGCCTTGCAAATAAAACAAATAATTATAAAATAAACTTCATTGCTTCATATTTAATTGTGCACAATGTTTTATATTATCCTTGCATTTAAATTATGCAAATTTTATTTAGTGACAGTGATATAATTTATTTATAATTTTTTCTTAATTTAATGTGCTGGTCACACTGCTTCTAATCTGAGTTTTGGGGATTTATTTTGTTTTGTTTTTTATTGCTCATGATTTCCACATTTTGCTTATTTTAATTAAATGTCAGACATAAATTCCAAATATCGGCTCAGACTTCCATGTTGTTTAACCTACTGATTTTATTCTTTTCCTTAATTTCAGGTTTTCAGCTTATCACTGCTGGTTGCTTTAAATAATGTTTAACTTGCATTTATTCATCTATCTCAGAAATATAAACTTTCAATCAAAATGAACTGTATGTGAAGTTTCTTTAAGAATTACATTAATTACAATCTGACTTAACTATTATAACACAACAGATTATACAAAAGATAATAATAATTTAATTTGGTAATTCCATAACCATAATTTGATTTTATATATATTTTATTTTCGAAGTATTTTAATTTTTAAAATTATCAAGGGAGGTGAAATAATGATTTATGCCAAGTGAGCTGAAACATTCTAATGTTGTTTTTTTCTTTAATTTTTTTTTAATTTTCTCTTTTAAATTTATTTACATAAATATAAAGAAGTAGAGAACAAAATAAAGGAAGTATACATGTATTTACAAAATTTATGAGGAAACTTGAAAAGGGAGTGTAACGAAACAAAGCAACGAACAGACGAGAGTAAAAACGATATAAAAGTTATAAACAATTAATGGCAGTACAGTTTCCGAGAGGAGATCAAGATGAATGTCTCAAACCTCGAGTAGTAATATAAGCTTACCAAAAAAAAATGGGAAAGAAATTTAAGTCGGCAGCGTTTAAAATATGGTGGCGTACATGCAATTCATGCCATGAGGTGTACATATCATTCATGTCATGTGGTGTACATGTCATTCATGCCATGTGATGTCATGTTTGATCTGTGAGTTAACATCAGAAGGTGTGTTGGTGTCATCTGATGTTGCAGTGATAGCTGTGTCACCGGAATGCTAACGCTAACAGTTGGAGTGTTTCAAGATAGGACTCTGGTTATAAAGTAATGGGGGTGAGATTGCAATCAGGCTTTTAAATTAGTAAATGTATAACATATTAATAGGGTATTATTAGTTAAGTTTTTTTATTCTTTCGTTTTATTTGTGTACTATTTGTTCGTTGAGGAAGGCTCTTTGCCGAAACGTTCGCTGTTGTGTTACGTCCTGTCAGGCTAACTAATACCCTGTTTATATGTTATACATTTACTGACTCTGGTTATAATGCACTGTTCAATTTTGACCATCAGGGGCGTGGTTCAGGACATATGTCCAGTGCTTTTTTATTCTTTAAACAAGGTACCGGAACGCAACCTGAAAAAAGCAGTAAAACAAAACATTCCAGACAGTAACACAAAAAAAGAAGTATGTGAGAAAAAAGGTGACGGAACGCCGTTCCAGTGCGTTCCGCCAGAAAAAAACAGCACTGGATATGTCTAAGTGGCGCTCTCCATCCAGTCTCACGAAGATACGCCTTGTAGCAGCAGTGACGCAAAATGACGAAAATAATATTGCGGATAGTGTAAGGTAAACAGTCCCTTGTCTGAATTCTACCGTCAGGGAAGGATTTGATACAATTACAATGTTCTTGTTTTTTTGTTTTTAAGATTTGGGGAAGGGGGAGTTTGAAAGCGGCAGCTTCAATGTAGCTTGGTCCAAATGTGGGAGGGGCAGTACGTGTCCACGTACAAGATCTCATAGAATGAGAGGGGCTGTTAAAGAAAAAGTGAGTCTGCAAAGAGAATGGCTTTGTTTTGAAAATGGAAAACATGTTTTGCTTTGAAATGGGATGAAATTATGTTGTAATAAATTTCCATGTGCACTTAGACGTGACCTGAAGGATTTGTTCTCATTGATTTTTAAACCCTTTGGATGGCAACTGAAAGTTGCGTCTCAGCTGAGGACCTCTAACGGAAACAGTCAATCACCTCACATGTGTGTCTCACAAAAAGTCATCCTCGAACTGGCCAGGTCGATGAAGTATATAAGGAAATTGAATAAAAGACTTGACAATATACAGGGTAGATTAAATGTCGGCGTTTTTTAATAGATTTTAAAGTAAGTGGATGTTATAAGGCTATTCACGAGCAGTGTGGCAGTATGTCCAGAAATGAGGCTATTCACTAGCAGTGTGGCAGTATGTCCAGAAATGATGCTATTCACTAGCAGTGTGGCAGTATGTTCAGAAACTAAGTGGATGTGATGAGGCTATTCACGAGCAGTGTGGCAGTATGTCCAGAAATGAGGCTATTCACGTTCAGTGTGGCAGTATGTCCAGAAATGATGCTATTCACTAGCAGTGTGGCAGTATGTTCAGAAACTAAGTGGATGTGATGAGGCTATTCACTAGCAGTGTGTCAGTATTTCCAGAAAGTAAGTGGATGTGATGAGGCTATTCACGAGCAGTGTGGCAGTATGTTCAGAAACTAAGTGGATGTGATGATGCTATTCACGAGCAGTGTGGCAGTATGTCCAGAAATGAGGCTATTCACGTTCAGTGTAGCAGTATGTCCAGAAAGTAAGTGGAGGTGATGAGGCTATTCACTAGCAGTGTGGCAGTATGTTCAGAAACTAAGTGGATGTGATGAGGCTATTCACGAGCAGTGTGGCAGTATGTCCAGAAATGAGGCTATTCACGTTCAGTGTAGCAGTATGTCCAGAAAGTAAGTGGAGGTGATGAGGCTATTCACGAACAGTGTGACAGTAGTCCAGAAAGTAAGTGGAGATGATAATGCTTTTCACGAGCAGTGTGGCAGTATGTCCAGAAATGAGGCTATTCACGAGCAGTGTAGCAGTATGTCCAGAAAGTAAGTGGAGGCAATGAGGCTATTCACAAACAGTGTGGCAGTATGTCCAGAAAGTAAGTGGAGGTGATAAGGCTATTCACGAGCAGTGTGGCAGTATGTCCAGAAATAAGGCTATTCACTAACAGTGTGGCAGTATGTCCAGAAAGTAAGTGGAGGTGATGAGGCTATTCACGAGCAGTGTGGCAGTATGTCCAGAAAGTAAGTTGAGGTGATGAGGCTATTCACGAGCAGTGTGGTAGTATGTCCAGAAATGAGGCTATTCACTAGCACTAGCAGTGTGGCAGTATGTCCAGAAAGTTACGAAGGCGTGAAAAGAGCCTTCAAAGTTAGTATTACTATCTTTACAAGTCAAGTTCACGTGTCTCTTAACAGTGAGCCCAAAATCAAAATATGCCATTTATACACTTCAGCGTGATGCTCATTGTAGTTATTCGCTACCGTGTGGACCAAATGTAACACGAACAAACATGGGTAGTTACCTCCCATTTAGTTCTCATAGCAACACCTCTCAAAATCAAGAGATCGATGGTTATAAAATGACGGTTTTGTTAAGTATGGATTAATGGGGCTGGGTTTACTCTCTTGAAAGATTTTTTTATTAAACAAGAACCGTTATACACATAACACTCATCTAGCAAGAATGACACCCACATATCCAGGTCATTAATGTCTCTTTTGGGGAAAAAATAGTGATGGATTCAACGTCGAGATTGTGGCGGCTGGATAGCGAAGTCAATAGTTCGCTCGCCTCACAAGCTGAGGTGCGTGGGATCTAGCTCACGTTAAGCCACAATTTCAATAAGTCATCCGCTGACTTGGAGAGGAGATGGGCGCAGCCAAGTCTAATGAGCCCCGAAAAGCTCTAATGGAAATTAGAACCCCCTACGACCACGTGGTATTGGGACGCATAGATGTATACAATGTAGTTAGAGTTGGCAAACTTTACAACAAAAAAAAATTGTGTTCCTGAATATATTTACTTTTAATCATTTTAATCTGTAACTAAAATTACAGATTTTCGGGATCATATCCAATTTTCTAAATGTATCTACATTGGAAAATCCCTATCCTTAAAATATGGAAAGACTTTTTACTTTCATATATTTCCTAAAGACAAGAAAGGCTATAAAATTGAGTTTGATAAAAAAAAATTAATTGGTGAGGTGTTAAGATATAAATATAACTAACTTATAAATTATATGCCAATGATTCAATGATAAAAGCTTCTAAATCTTCAATTTTCAATAAAACTAAATTACTAAATTCTAATTTAGAAATACAACACAAAGATAACTTAATACAACCCTCAGATAGACATAAGGATAAAAACACCTTTCTTATTCCGTATCAAGAACAAACACATACAAGTTTTCCTTCTTCCCGTCCGGAATTTGGGCGTGGAATGGGTTGCCTGAAGAATCCAGGAAAACCAACACTTTATCAACATTTAAATCTCTAATAAAAATGCAGGACTAAACACAAACCATAGATAAGCGTAGGACGCAATAATCTTCTGTATAGAAGGAGCGTCTGTAAACAGATAAGATAAGATAAGTGTTTTATTGATATGTGTAAGTGTTGAATGTGTATTAATATTGTTTGAAGACTAATAACGGTTCTACTTACTTTCATTATTTTTAAATTTCACTAAAAATTTGTATCTAATCAGCTACTGTTTTATGGTGTTGAAAATGTCTCAAGTGTGTCATCTATTCACACTGTTAATCACATCTAAAGAATGTAAGAAAAGGTTGCATTATTTCAACTTATGTTTTTATGCTATTGGTACCACATTTCCTATTTGAAATTCACATCTGCTCTTTATTTCCTGATGTCTTAATATCAAGTTTAGGAAATAAATTCAATCATTTGTAACTTACTATACCAATTACCATATGAATGTAAGACAGAAATACACTATTTTTAATCTATGTAGGGAACTGAACACCCAAAAAGTCAACTTTAAAAAGGTGGATTAAAATTCAATTTATTTGATAACCAAATTAGGAAACAATTTCATTCAAAATAAAATTGGGTAGCAGATATTATAAAAATAATTATAAATTGAATAACAGTTGAAGACCTTAAACAGATTAGATGATAATGTTTTCCTCTTAAATGGTGGTGAACATTGCCAAGTTGAAATGAAACAAGTCTTGTGTAAATTAGTTAGTCACTAATATGTTGAATAATCCAAGGCTAATAATAGTTAAAATAATCCAGTGGCATTTATTCAGATTGCCACATGAATCACACTACATGTATATTCAGTTTTATAACATGCAAACAACCTGACATTAAACATGTTAAATACAAAAGGCAGGTAACAGATATAATTTCCAAGATGACATGCAGTAAATATTATACTTTTTAAAGCGCATGTACCTTAGAAATACAGGATAAAATTTTTGCTTAAAATGTTTTTGTTATAAATAGTTACGGACAAGAAAAATCTTTACAACTAAACAGACAAAACAATGTTTTCCCTACAAATGTATCGGCTACTTCTTATGAAACTCTTTTTATAATTCTTACTAGGTATGATTTGATTTCAAGCATTTATCAAATGTAATTCATAATTATGCTAAAAAAACTATTCATTGCTCACTTAAATTAATAATTCATTAATAGATACTTGGAATTAGAATTTAACTCTTCATGTTAATCAGTATACAATTATTTTTCTAGAATATTTCTTGTCAAGATACACATTAAAAAAATTATTAACTAGATTTCTTAAATTAAATAAAACATTTGAATTATTTACTCGATAGTTTCAGGAATAGTATTAACAATATTTCTAACATGTGTTCAACATTATATTTCACAACTTAACCATATAAAACATAATTTTATTTGAAGGGAAGAAAAGGGATCTTAATCATTATAAAGGTGTTGGTGTTATATCTTATTTACAATGATAATTGCAAAAATTGTGAACGGTTCATGTCAGCAACTAACTGTCCGTACCTTTAAAGACCTCCAAATTTCAGAAAGATTCATTATTTCATTTCGCTTTATTTAATACTACTGAAGCATTAAAAATGTTCTGATTTTTTTCCTGAACACCTTTAGCTAGAACTAGATGAGTAAACCAAAGATAAAGATTAAATATAGGCTTTAAACTCAGCTGTGAACTTGACCTCCGTCATATTCCACACATGAGCCATCTCTTCAGGGGTAGACACACCTGCAGCTTGCATAACATTCAAACGAAATCTTAGTCTTTGAACAGAATATCCTAAAAGTTGCTTGTGTTGGATAACAAATGCTGGACTTAACATGGCTTCATTTAACATGAAATCCAAAAACTGCTTCACTTTAACATTGCTGATAACACCTTTCAGAGGATATTGAGACATCAAGGTCTCTGCTCTTTCTTTGGAACATTGAAGTCTGAACTGAAGATAATCTTTTTGACTGCTATAGCCCTCAAGTGCATCTCGCTCAGCACACAACCTTTGAAATGAACTATGAAAAATTTTATATGGACATTCCAAATAGTGAGCCAAATCTTGCTGTTGTATGATGGGATTTTCACACAGGAGAGCTGCTTCTTTCAGCAACTGTAGGCGCCTCTTGAGCTCATCTGAGGAGTGGTGATACAGCAATCTAGGGTTTTTGCCAATAAAAGATAGGGGCAAGTCATAGCTTTGTATAACAGAAATTTTTTCAAGGATCAGTTCTGGATCTAAATGAAGGAAAAATGAGTATTTACTAACTATATTTTTGGTTTCACCTAAACTCAAGGTCAAGATTCTTGACAAAAAAATAATACGACCTAAAATTAAATTGTCTTCGGGTTCCTTAGAACTCTTCATATTGTGATCCGACTTCAGTGCTGAATGATGTGCTTTGGTGTGTATAAAGTGTGATTGAATATCTTTACCACAAACATATGGTCTTAAAAGATTATCATTTCTTAAAAGAACTGGAACACATTGAATAGTGTTTGTTTTAAACTTTGATAATAAAAAAAAATGTAAATATTGGTTATAAAAATATGTTACAGATGACATACATTTTGTAGGTAAAGATCCATAGTTTGCAACAACTGATTTATCCTTTACAACTCTTTGGAATGTCGTTTCCCAAGAGCTGACAATTTTGCCATATAAATCTCTAGTTTGATGAAATCTAACCATTTGATGAATGTTCATGGCTTTTAGCAACATTTTTATTTCTATATCACAAAATTTCCACTTGATCATCTGAAACAGAAAATAGTGTACAAATTAATTTCTAGAATTTAATTTTTTTTTAATACATGTATATCTAAACATATTTTAGGTGACTACTTTTATAAATGATACATGCTAAGTAATATTAATGTCATTTTTAAACATTAGCATATGACATATTTGGTTTACTATATTTTTTAATAAAGAATTGCAGTATTTTTTTTTATTTCAATGTCTAATTATACACCACAAATTTATTTTATTAGCCCCATGAGTTTACTATTGCGATCTTTGAAGAAATGTAACATTCCACATTTTAAGTCAAAAATAGAGTCAACTTATACTTGAGATCAACTGTATATACAGTATTTCTAACATTTAAAATTGAGTCATCTGTCAAAACATTTGTATACATCTTATAAGCAGTTCAAGATTAGCCAAAATATGTATGATCTGTTCAGCATTTAAAGTAGTTTATAAATAAATACTAATTGGCTACACAATTACATTTATTATTATAAAAATAAAATTTATCACACACAATTGTTTTGGAATTTTTAAGATATCTAGTAGGGCTGTTAACGATTCATTTAAATTTAATTGTTAAATTTTGAAAAATTAACAAAAAGTTAATTTTGATTAAAGCCAAAACTTAAAATGTATGATGTCATAAGTAACACTTATCAAATGTTCTTTTTGAAAATCTAAATAACACTGGAATGTCTCCTTTATATGTTATCTTTCAACCAACTACGCAAAAAGACAAGTGTGTTGACATTATTCGGTTTAAGTGATGAGCATGTCTAATTGACAATATAACCAGACCAGCTGAACAATCATTCACGTGGAACTGAGGTAACTGTTATGCAAAAAAGGGTCCTGGCAAGGAATGACATTATCGGATATCGGTGTTCATTAAGTTTCCACCATTGTAGAGGGTTAATGGATTCAGGAACTTTCATCTCCATTTTGTAACGCAGTATTCATCAGAAGAGCTGTCGTCATTTTCTGTCTCTGAGTCAGACTCCATTACTGCCATAAGCTTAATACGTTTTCATTTGGTTTGATAAGTAGGTGAAGTGTTAGAACCATGGTAGGCAAACTTTATCAACATTTTGAACATTCCCTTCAGTCAATAGTAGTAAAGCTTAAAACCAAAATTTTCGTGTCATCGTCACGAAATTTGTTATTATTTATCGGCCGCTATTTTCTTTCATTTTTTTACATTTTGACTTCCAATAATTTGTAAGTGATAGGTCGATTAATCGTTAAAAAATAATTTAATCGTTAAAAATTTGAGAAATTAATCGTTAATTTCCGTAGCCCTAATATCTAGAGAAAATTTTAAAAAGCAATAAATTAATAAATAATGTATGCAGAAAATAATATTACATAGAAAATTATTTTTGACAATATTAATTTCATTTTCATTATGGGAGATGGGATGATTTTTTATTTTACAATAGATTTATTAGCCTGAGAACCTAATTTGCAAGCTTATAATTATACATATTATTACATATTACTTATATTTGATGAACACACAGACTCTCTTTAACTATAGTTAATGGATTGTATTAAATTTCAGAAAAAGGATACTAGCATTGTGTTCCTGTCGCTATTTAATTAACAGTATAACTTTGACATAATGGGGCTTTCGACTAAAAAGCAAATGAAACTAAAAGCAATTGAAGGTGTCTAAGGCTGAAAGAAAACCTTTATTTGAAACCTTATTTTAAACTCACCTTTTAAAATAATCCAAAGTTGTGTCACACTCTGAAACTCTATTTCACTTTTTCATCTGGAGATGTAATACATTAGTTGTTAGCCTTAAATTATGGAGCATTTTAACCAAACCCGTATTCATTATTTTATAACATAAATTTTGTATGTATTTACCTTTTGACCTCCAGCAAAAATATTTTTAAACTTTTGATTGAAAATTAAATTTGAATTCATTCAAATGTGTAAGTTATAAGATAATAAAATGTCTTCAGTTAATTGACCAAAGATAGCACCAGGATTATCATATCATCTTTATACTGCCTAATGTACAAATTAAACAAAAAATGGGATTCTAAGCTATTCTTTCTAGGGTATTTGCAGTCCACTAGTGTGTGTGCTTACTACATTGGTCCCTCTAACTTCTTGTTGACCTGTTAATTTACATTCTATTTCATATATGAATATATTTTACATAAAATTTAGTTAATGGAGAAATGCTTACTGCTGTTTTTATGCAATCTTTGAATGCTTCAAACTCTTTCTGACAAGAATCTTTGGTAACATTTTCTTTTGATGCCACACACTTTCCATATGCTGTTGCCTGTTAAAAAAAAATTAGATTCGTATTATATTATTTGGAAAATTTGATTACAGCAAAGTAACTTGTTAACTGTAATTTCTTTCTTATTTTAAATCATTAACTCAGTGGCACGAAGAATCACTTAACCATTAGTGACAAGTCACCTGGTTAAGTTTCGATGCAGGACTGACAAATAACAGTTTTAAGTGGAAAATAATTAATTTAAAACCGTTTATATCTTATACTCCCAGTGACTGATTAACATAAAAGTCTATTCAGACAAAAGCATGCATAGACCATCATCTTCTTATCTTATCTATACAGACGCTCCTTCTATGCAGAAGATAGTTGCGTCCACAGACCATGACAGATGATCTGTTGGCAAGTGATGCAGCTTTCACAGGCCACGGCTTTGTGGGTTCCACGCAATACCCAGCCGCCTAACACTACAACAAGTGTTAGGTACCCATTCGGAGTGGGGGTGACTCAGGGACGCCCTAGGCCCCGGAAACAAACCCTTGCCTTCACACGGATTCGAACCCGTGACCATCGGTACGACAGTCCAGTGCGCTGCCACTCGACCACCGCGTCCCATCATAATAGAATAAAACAAAGCTCTGAGCACTACAAATACAATGATAAAAATTTGATAACTACCAGCACAATTACTCCAGTGTCATTGTCAAAGAATTTTTACCAATACAAAAGCTCTGTAATATAGTCAAACTATTTTCACTGATTAACATATAGGTATATATGGATATATTTTTGTTCAGTGATTCTCAACACATTGTAACAAATTCAGTGATACTCAAAACTAACACATTATGCATTATGTCCAAATATGTTATAATTTCACCTGTAATGCACATTTGGAAACAGCTTCTGGATACTGCAACATTCTTTTTCTGGCTGTTTGAACTGACTTCATTGCTATTTAGTAATAGTAGAACATGAGTTTGCAGAGTTTAGGCCATTGGTCTTGAATCATATTGAAAAATAATGAAAAAATATTTATTAAAAGTTATCGCCAATGTCTTATCATGTCTTATTTTACTATTAATACATGTAGATGAATCTTCAAATTTGATCCCCAGACCTAAAGGAAGTAGATGAAGTTGTATAAATGAATTGGGCGTGAGTCTTATTAGTAAGAATAAACCATTAGACTCTATCAGAATTAAAAACAATTGAAAAAATGTATTTTTGTAATCAATAGCAAGTAAATGTACATTCAACTTGTTCATGTCTGCAGCTGCCACTCCTAACAACAATTTTTGCAGGTCCAATAATTCTTAATATATATTATTTCACAACTTTGCTAAATTCAATGATGTCACATTTCTGAAAATGTAAAAAAGTCGAAATACACTACATATACTACTAAATGCTAATAAAACGATTAAATATGATTATCAGTTTCAATATAATTATTCAATATTTGTCTCACTGAATACTCAATGAATTTTAATGACAATGTCATTAAGTTTTTTATAAAGCCCTGAACTAGTTACACCTAGCTAATTCATAGGTTTTGGCCTCAGTAAACCGGTGCGGTGTACTTAGCTTTGGCCTTGGCCAAGGTACACTGCAGAAGACAAAAACATATTGATGGAAAAAAAAGATTAATTATGATGCTTATGCCAGTAGAAATCGAAGAAATATGTAACATAAAAGCATGCAAAAGAGGTATAAATAAATTCCTAAAAAACTTAAAACAAAGTTACTGAACCATACAAATTACCAGCTAGACTATTAAAAGAACTAAACAATGAACTGTCACAGTTAACTGTCCTTAATACTTATCTTATCTTATCTGTTTACAGACGCTCCTTCTATACAGAAGATTATTGCGTCCTACGCTTATCTATGGTTTGTGTTTAGTTATTATTAGAGATTTAAATGTTGATAAAGTGTTGGTTTTCCTGGATTCTTCAGGCAACCCATTCCACGCCCGAATTCCGGACGGGAAGAAGGAAAACTTGCATGTGTTTGTTCTTGCATACGGAATAAGAAAGGTGTTTTTATCCTTATGTCTATCTGAGGGTTGTATTAAGTTATCTTTGTGTTGTATTTCTAAATTAGAATTAATTGCTTTATGTATGATTACTACTTTGCTCTTGGTTCTTCTATCCTCTAGTGTTTCAAGGTTTAATGATTTAACTAATGGTGTTATTCTTGTCAGTTTCGAATATTCTCCAGTAATGAATCTGGCAGCTCTTTTTTGAATTTGTTCTAGTTTATCAATGTTTTCTTTGGTGGATGGGTCCCATACAGAAGATGCATATTCTAGTACAGGTCTCACCAAAGTGAGGTAGCATTTTAGTTTTATATCTCTATTACATTTGTTAAAGTTCCTTTTTATAAAGCCTAAGGTTTTGTTTGATTTTTTAATAACTTCATTGACATGGGGATTCCATGATAGTTTCTCATTTATTAAGACTCCTAAGTATTTTGCATCTTTAGTTTGGGTCAGTTCTTTTCCATGAATGTAATATTTTGAATTTATTTGTTTCTTTTTCTTTGTTACTCTTAACAGTTGACACTTTTCTGGGTGGAAAGACATACTCCAGTTAGTTTCCCATTTTATCAATTCATCTAAGTCTTTTTGTAAAATTTTGCTATCTTGTTCTGATTTAATTGTTCTATAGATTATACAATCATCAGCAAATAACCTAACTTTTGTACCTGTTGAGATGTTGTTGGGTAAATCATTTATATAAATTAAAAAGAGTAAGGGACCTAGCACAGTTCCTTGTGGAACTCCTGAGTTAACCTTTATTGGTGCAGATTTAGATCCATTAATTATTACAGTTTGCTCCCTGCCCAAAGGGAAGTCTTGGATCCAGTGATGTAAGGAACCTGAGATTCCAAAGTAGTTCAGTTTTTTAAGTAAACTAAGGTGGTGAACTTTGTCAAATGCTTTTGAGAAGTCTAGTAATATTGTATCTTTTTTATCATTTTTGTCCAAGCCTTTTGATAGTTCATCTATTAAACCTATTAATTGTGTTTCACATGATCTGTTTTTTCTAAAGCCGTGTTGATGTGGGCATAGGG
Source organism: Ampullaceana balthica (assembly GCA_944989445.1). Classification (NCBI taxonomy): domain Eukaryota; kingdom Metazoa; phylum Mollusca; class Gastropoda; family Lymnaeidae; genus Ampullaceana; species Ampullaceana balthica. The sequence goes on along the minus strand of CALYLW010000302.1, from coordinate 565,724 downwards.
CATTATATTTGTCAAGGTGGTTAACTATTCTACTATATATTATGTGTTCTAGTAATTTACAGGTGATACTAGTAAGTGATACAGGCCTGTAATTACCAGGGTCTGATTTATCCCCTTTCATAAAGAGTGGAGTTACGTTAGCTAATTTCCAATCCTGGGGCACTTTACCCTGGTTTAGAGTGGCTTGAAAGAGAACTACAAGGATTGGGGACAGTTCATTGCTTAGTTCTTTTAATAATCTTGCAGGCAAATCATCTGGGCCAGTAGCTTTGTTTATTTTTAAGTTTTTTAGGAGTGAATGTATACCTATCTCATCTACAGTTATGTTACCTATTTCCTCCATTTTATTTAAATTTATTAAAATTTTCTTGTCGCCTGAGGCAGAAAAAGATGATGCAAAATATGTGTTAAGGATATTAGCTTTAGTTTCATTATCATTATAGGTTTTATTATTTGAGCCCTTTAGTGTGGCTATTCCTGAAGGTTCCATTTTTGTAGATTTGATAAAGGACCATAAGTTTTTATTATCTTTGGTAATTACATTGTTTATATATTCATTTTGGAGGTTTCGACTAAGTTTTTGTGTCAAGTGTTTAATCTTTAATTATTTTTTGTGTATCTTGAAGTACTTTTTCAAGCTTCTCAGGATTATAAACTAGCTAGAGTGACCCCTTTTTAAAAATGGAGATAAAACAGACCCTTATAATTATAGACCTGTTTCACTTAATAGTGTTACTTGTAAATTACTAGAGCACATAATATATAGTAGAATAGTTAATCACCTAGACAAACATAAAGTCTTGTGTCCACATCAACAGGGGTTTAGGAAAACGAGATCATGTGAAACACCGTTAATTGGTCCAATAGATGATTTGTCTAAAGGTTTTGATTACGATAAGCAAATAGATACAATATTAATAGAATTCTCAAAAGCGTTTGATAAAGTTCACCATCATATATATATTTACGCTCAATTATGTATGAATGACTTTGGCCTAACGCTAAGGGACATCACTCTGCTTTTTTAAAAATTGAAAATATAGACTTAAAAATCATAATCATTTTGGTTTCCAGATTAACATTAACCAAACAACGCACCAACCTTGGACGTCAGCATCTGTGTTGTAAACAGTGCTGACTGACTGAAAGAGTTATTTTTTGGTGCGCTGCTTTCTAAAATTAGTTAAAAAATCGTGTTGTGATTAGCACTGTAAACAAATATTATATAAATACCTTTTGTACATTTCAGAAATATTTCGTATTTATCATACAAGGATAAGTTACTTAGGCTTTTGACCCCCCAAAAAAAGTGGGCGCCGTAGGCGCCCTACAACCCCTATTATAAAATACTTCGTGTACATTTAAGGAAGTTTAACATTACGTATTTATCATACAAGGACAAGTTAGTTGGGCTTATGAAAAAGGTGGGCACCGTAGGAGCCCTAAAAAAAGTGGGCACCGCAGCACAACCTGGTTCTAGATAAACTCAAAAAAATTAGATTCTTTGGCATCTCTGCTCCCAAACCTCATTGGATCCAAGTTTTCCTTATTGGTAGATAGCAAACTGTAATAATTGATCTAAATCACTACCAATGATGGTAAACTCAGGAGATCCATAATTCTTAGACCCCCTACTCTTCCAAATTTGCATACATGATTTACCTAACAGCAACTCATCAAGCACAAAAGTTAGGTTATTTGCTGATGATTGTATAATCTATATAACAATGAAGTCAGAACAAGAAAGTGAAATCTTACAAAAAGAACTAGATGAGTTACAAAAATTGGAAATTAATTAGAGTATGTCTACATCTTTATATAGCTCATATAAGCGAAAAAGCAACATAATGGGCCCCCTTACCCTAAGGGGTGGTCACCTGGGATTGAAACATAGCCTATGACCTGTCCCGGGTCAAATGGGGGTCCCAAGCGAAATTTCAGCACCCTAAATCCAATGGTGTGGAATTCTATTCTTTTTTTAAAATCTGTTTACTATTTTTTAAATTGTGCAACGCTGGGTACCCCAGTTAGTACTAATAATTTTTTTTTAAACCCGTAAAAAAACAAGTTTTTGACTATAAATCCTTTATGTAAGAGACATAACTAAAAGAATGTACATTATAATACGCAGCACAAGGCTATCCAAAATACAAAATTGTAGTTATGTGTCGTAAAACATGTTTAATATAATGCGCACTGATCAGGAATATGTTTATAAAAAGTATTGTCAATAAAATACGCACCTTATTGCGCGACAGGAAAGGTTGTTCAATATAATACGCACCACGACACTAGAGCAAAAACATGTAACATGATACACAGAGATAAATAAAATAATCTAAAAATTCAATCATTTAATTACGGTAGATGCGAACTATCTGAAATTTCGAAACATCATTTTTATCATCGGCACGAGTCTGCCTGAAAATTTTCAGCTCGCTAGCTTACGCGGAAGTGGGTTAAAAATCGATCCAAAGTTTTTTCGGCACTGCCCGCCTTGCTGCCTCAAGCAAGCAAGCAGACACCCCGAGTTAATATAAAGGATTTTTAAAAAAGGGTGGGGTTTGGGGAGGGCCCTCCCTCCCCAAGACCCAAAAAATTAAAAAAGGAGGGGTGGGGTTAAGGGGTGAAACCCCTCCCCACATAATTATAAAATATGTTAGAATACGGAACTATTTACGAAGCAGTGAAGCAGACGTTGCGAGTGATGACAATAGCCAGCGAATTTACAAGGCGTGCTCTTTTCCCCGCTGGTCTTCCTTGTGTAAGCATCGTTTTTAAGATAGTAGAAAAATAAATAGAGGTAAAAATAAGATTTTTAACAACCACGTTTTTATAAGTGGACTAAAAAGAAGTAAAAAATTTGATTTAATATGACTAAAAACGTGGGTCAGCTGCTTATGAGGTTTTACATATGCAGTTCACTCATTCTCTCATTTATAGATCTCTCTTTTGCCGTCTAATTTATAAATCTTAAATTTTTTTACCAAACACCTTGTGTTGTACATGTATTTTTAAATTAGAATGGGATTTTGAAGCACCCGCCCCACGTTTTTAGTCATATTAAATCAAATTATTTTCTTCTTTTTAGTCCACTTATAAAAACGTGGTTTTTAAAAATCTTATTTTTACCTCTATTTATTTTATTCTTTTTAGTCCACTTAAAACAACCTGTTTTTTTTAAATATTTTTTATCTCTATTTATTTTACCAAACACCTCATCAGCGCCCGCCCATCGTTTTAATGCCACGGCGATGAGGTCACGGGGTGAACTAGGCACGTGAAATTTAACAGCAGACGGATACAGACGCTTATATAAACTAAAAAATGCATTCATTTAATAACGGTACATTCGATCGATCTGAAATTTTGATACAATGCATTGTCAGTCAAGATCTATCTGTGGTAAAATTTTGAGCTCTCTAGGGCCATCAGAAGTGGTTTAAATTTATGTTGGAAAATTTGAAAAATTGTGGACAGACAGGAACAAAAACAATGCGGACAGACAGACAAGAACGAAAGAAAGTTAATAAAAACGTGGTAGTAATGGAAACTGTGTACACCTCCCGATTTGTGCTAGATTGGTTTAGTTTCAGAATTTTTATAGGTGAATTTTCCAAAATGGGTTAGGGTTAGATTTAGTTGTAGTGCTTCAGACACATGAACTGCGAGTACCATTTTTCCTTAAATTTTTTCTGTATTTTCAAAAACGGCAGGTTGCTGTTGTTTCAAAAACGGCAGGTTACTAAAATAGCCTAAAATTTAAGAATCTCCATTCCCCCCCCCCTTTTTTTCCGTCGCATTTTCGCTCTTTTTAACAATCGGCATGTTGTTAAAAAAAGCCATAAATTTGAGAATTTATATCTCACTTTCCCCCTAAATTCCCGCGTCTTTAACTACTTTTCTGCCCTCCACCTATGTCACTTGCATAGTAACAAAGATGGCAGCCAGAAAATACCGTATTTTGGCCTGATCCATCAAACGATAATTTACCTTTTTTTTAAAATTATTTTTTTTTATTTTTTATTTTTGGCTGTGTGAATAACCCTAGACAATATTCCCACAGCTGTGTGAATAACGCTAGCCCTTTTAATAAAAAAGGGTAATCCTGCAGATTTTACACGTATATTATTTCACAGCGAAATTTAATTTTCTCGTTAGAACTTATGTTATTAATTTATTTAATGCATTATAATATGTTGTATTACAGCGCTAATTTGCGAGTCTTTTTAATTTCTAAGGCATTTTTTCGGCTCTATATAATACATAATCTGGTCACGATACGTCCATTTTGTGTATCTAGAGAACTGCTTGCCAGATGTTTTTTACCTGGCTCGACCCATGCTAAAATAAATTTACTGACTGAAGATATTTTTTAAAAAGTATTATTCATCTATTTTAATGTTCTTAGAAGATAAATAAATATTTTAAAGACAATGTTAATGTCATTTTTTATTTCGTTACTAGATGTTTGATTCTTATTTTGTTTGTTTGTAAATGAGAAATTTCCATTTCGCATCTTATTGGGACAATCCGGCAAGTACTGTGATAAATAAACAAAACGAAGTGATTATTCGCACGGTTTTGGCCGTGGGGATAATGCTGAGTATTATCCGCACAGGTCGTTGGCGCATGCGTCTTCTAGTGGCTGGTCACTTTGAAAGAGAAAAAAAACGCGCCCGGTGTAGACAAAATAATAGCTGATATCACTCGATTTAGGCTAAAATGTGTAATTTATATGCTAATACTAATTAAAATGTCATGATTACTGAGATTTTTAGGTAGCACTGCCATAAAATAACGAAATTTTTCATCAGCTTCTCCAGTTGAGTGGTTAAACTAGCTTTGTTCAATTTATCATTATGGTACGCGGATCGAATCCTAGGACGGTCTTACTTATTTTTTTTAAGGGGGTGGGGGGTGTTTGTTTTTTTGGGTGACCCGTCAAAACGGCCCCGGTCAAAACAGCCCCAGACAAATTATTAACATTTTTTAACAAAAAATTTAATTTTTTTTGCATTTTAAGCTTTTGTCAACTTTTTCACACTTAAAAAAAGTGTTAAAATTGTAAAATCATTTCTTGTGATGTTATTATATTGTTTCTTGTCAACAAACAACCGTGACTTGGTACCGTTTCACGTTACGGCTATTAAATTCACTCTGGTGATGTCATTATTATTGTTTATTGTGAGCTAAACCTGACACTGAATAGGTGAGTAAAAATATGAATATAATATTTGATTGTACATTTTACTCTTAGTCCATGTATTAGTCCAGGGCCGTTTTGTCGGGGCCCTTATGTCAGAGCCCAATTGTCGGGGCCGTTTTGTCCGGGGCCGTTTTGTCGGTGAACCGTTTTTTTGTTTGTTTTACAATCACAGTGAGGATGTTTGCAAACACTCAAGCAGGCTATTTCCCAGAAACATTTTATTATTCCCCCCCATCCATGCCTGTCTTATCTATTCTGTTAGTCACTGTTACAGACACTCACTTTTAGGTAATCCTGCAGTTTCTACACGTATATTATTTCACAGCGAAATTTAATTTTCTCTTGAGAACTTACGTTTTTAATTTATTAAATGCATTATTATATGTTGTATTTCAGCTATTACAGCGCTAATTTGTGAGTCTTTTTAATTTCTAAGGCATTTTTTTCGGCTCTACATAATACATAATGTGGTCATGATTAGTCCATTTTGTTTAGCTTGCCAGATATGTTTTACCTGGCTCGACCCATGCTAAAATAAATTTAATGACTGAAAATATTTTTTAAAAGTATTATTCAATAGATAATTTTCTTAGAAGATAAATAAATATTTTAAAGACAATTTCATTTTATATTTCATTACTAAATGTTTGATTCTTATTTTGTTTGGTTTTAAGTGAGAAAATTTCATTTGGTATCTTAATGTGACAACTCGGCAAGTAGAGTACTACATAAACAAAATGGATGTATCCCACTCCGATTATGTAGCTTTAAGTGCTGAAAAAAGCCTTAGAAATTAATAAAACTTACAAATTAGTGCTATAATAGCTAAAATATAACATATATTAATGCATTTAATAAATTAAAAATGTAAGTTCTCACGAGAAAATAAACATTTCGCTGTGAAATAATACACGCGTAGAAACTGCAGGATTACCCACTTTTAAAATTGTATGCTATACTGGCTATACCATTATAATATTAATATATCATCTTTCGTTTTTTCATGCTTTAAATTAAAATAAAATAATGGATTTATGGTGACCACAGGTACAATGCTACTTTTGGGGAGAATAATAATTAACCTTTTTAATAACAGAGTCTCGTCCAATTATGAGTGAAAAGTGTAATAAAGGTACCTTTCATAAATTATAGGTTATAAATTCAAGTTGATTGCACTGTAACAGTTTGATTAATAATAATAGGTACTTGGAACTAATTGTCAAATTGAAGCTATAGGCCTTTAAGATCATTGTTGGTTAGAAGGCTTGAAAAATGCAATTTATTGATAACCGTAATTTATCGTTTTTAGGTTATTTTCTAAAGAATGTTATGATTTTTTTAGTGAATTATTTTGGGATAACTTGACTAATTGAAACATATAGGAAAATATTAAAAGTGACATTAAGTGTAAAATTGGGCAGTGAGACTGAGACAGACTGTTTAAATGGCAGTTAATTAAAGTTATTGCAGAATGACTGAGATAACCATAACAAAACCATATATTTCCGAATTCGTCATATCATTTCCACAAACATGCGTCCTAAAATTAATTCTGATGTACGCAAGATTGGCGCTCATTTATATTCAAATGGGCCGTCAAATTTGCATATGTCATATTTTAAATTTAGCGCAACTTAAAAAATAATTACCAAACTTTAAGTCCAAGCATTTTATCAAACTGTTACGTGTTGAAAAGGAGACAATGTAATAGACATTAATACTTATTTAAAACTAGTTGATGTGTTCAAGATATCACCGAAAAATTACATTTTTTTATTATCTCAGAAAACAAAGTCTGATTTTTCTAATGCAAATGAAATATCCATTTATATGCTTGTTAGTTGTCATTTATATCTTAAGTAACTTAAAATAGTGTTATTAATATTGTTTAGTCTTAGATTAGATCATTATTTGAAGTAATTGGCTGAGGTACATAGAAGGATGTTTCGGCCATATGAAAAATAGGAAAAAACCATGTGGTGAATTTTTTGTAAATAAAAAAAACATATTGGGCGTGGTGTGGGGGGGATGGGACTTTGTCAATTCATTTAGATATTTGGTTGCTTGATTACAGTGAGTTATCATTAAAATAGCGAGTGGGGGCGTGGAAAGAGTTTTTTAGATTATTTTATATAAGTTATTATACTGTAACTCACTAAATTACATTTTACTAATCAAAATTCAGCACACAAATAATTGGAGAACATAGTTAGTAATAATCAGCATCCAATTATCTTTAAATGTTATATCCCAATCCATTTTAATACACAGAAATGACACAGAAAAATGCAATTATTCTGACACACATACGCTTTGTTTACATTTTAAAGTGGACAATAAAGTTGATCAAGGGGCATATAAAAAATCCTCAAAGATTTAGCCAAGGTACCTTATAATAATATAGTTTTATATCAGGTCAGCTCAGATTATTGCTAAAATAGATACAAATATAAGATTCCAGACACTCGAAAGATGGTTAAAATGACAATTGAATTAGTTCGACATTATTCGCACTGCCAAAACCGTGCGAATAACGCTTACCTAAGGCCTAAACTAAACAAAATGGTTGCATCACGATCAGACTATTTACTGTTGGCAGCAGAAAAAATGCTTTAGAAATTAAAAAGAATAAAAAATTAGCACTGTAATAGCTGAAATACAATATTCTGACAATATATAATAATGCATTTAATAAATTAAAAACGTAAGTTCTAACGAGAAAATTAAATTTCGCTGTGAAATAATTTACGTGTAAAAGCTGCACAGTTGTAGTTGTGGACCACTGATCTAGAGTCTAGAGTGAGTTTGATTTTAGGTTGCTTTTTATAGCAGCAGTTATACTTAGAAAAATAAGATTTAAAGTGTGATGCTATTATCAGTGATTACCAATATTTAAAAAAGTATAATTGTTTTCTAATTGAAATGGCCCATGCCCCTGGGGTTTGAATTGATGAAGGTCCCAGTGTTTACTTCTTGCGTTATAAACAGTGGTAATTACGTAAGCCGTACACCATAAAGCTAACAACACTCGTACGAAATTTATAACTTCGTTGTCTTAAAATGAATCTTCTTTAAAATGTCGCGAAAATATGACTAATTTGTTGATTTTTACAAAGCATTCAAAGTAAGTAATAGTTAAAGAAACAACCCTAGGAGCAGATGCAATTATAATTCTGCATTGGCTCTACATTCGGCGACCAAACCAATAAACAGGGGCTATCTTTCCGATGTCCGGACGATTAGAGCAGGGGTTCCTAACCTTTTTGTACTTTAGAGCACATTCTAAAAAATCTGTAGGTTGGCGGGCACCACCTATCTTTAATCGACAAACTCCTTCCATAACTTCTCATTTTCCCATAATTTATTTTCTTATATTCATAATTTATTAATAAATTATTTATTAATAAATAATAAACAAAAATGTTTCAAAATAATAAAATTATTATTCAAATTGCATACACACATAAACGTAAACAAAGTAAACAAAAAACACAAAAACAAAGAAAACATTTTATAAAAAGATATCAATATCATCAATATGTCAATGTGATCTTTGGAATTGTATATCATTGACTAGTATCTCATAATTAGGACGCGGTGGTCGAGTGGCAGCGCACTGGACTGTCGTACCTCTGGTCACGTGTTCGAATCCGTGTGAAGGCAGGGGTTTGTTCACGGGGCTAGGGCGTCCCTGAGTCACCCAGCTCCGAATGGGTACCTAACTACAAAGGCGGCTGGGTAATGCGTGGAACCCACAAAGCCGTGGCCTGAGAACGCCAACAGATCATATGTCATGGTCTGTGGACGCAACTATCTTCTGCATAGAAGGAGCGTCTGTATATCTTATCTTATCTGTTTCTATACAGAAGATTATTGCGTCCTACGCTTATCTATGGTTTGTGTTTAGTCCTGCATTCTTATTAGAGTTTTAAATGTTGATAAAGTGTTGGCTTTCCTGGTTTCTTCAGGCAACCCATTCCACGACGGGAAGAACGAAAATTTGTATGAGTTTGTTCTTGCATACGGAATAAGAAAGGTGTTTTTATCCTTATGTCTATCTGAGGGTTGTATTAGGTTATCTTTGTGTTGTATTTCTAAATTAGAGTTAATTGCTTTATGTATGATTACTACTTTACTCACTTTACTCTTGGTTCTTCTATCCTCTAGTGTATAGATAAGTCAAGTCAAGTCGAGTATGACGAGAATCCAGTTAGCAAAAAATCATAAAGATGCTCATCGGTGAGTCGAGATCTATATCTTGATTTTTATTTAGTTCATGTTTGAAAACAATAATTCGCATAACTATCTCAAACCAAAAAATGATTCAATTTTATATGCAGCTTTTTTTTTCAAAAAATGGGAACTTGTATCTGTCCACTGTATTCCAAAAGTCATCTGATTTTAGCAAAAATATCATTCTTAAGGTCCAAAATTTCTAACTCTAGTTCTTATGTCTTACCTTGAACAAAATATGCAATACATGCGGCCATTTTCATTACATTTATTTGGCAAGTAAAAGGATTGACACAGAAGTAAACAATGGGCTCGATATGTGTAAACTGCAAAAATCTCTCTTCAAACTGTTTTTTTAACACTTGAAGATGCTTAATAAATAATGACCCATTTAATTCATTGTTACCTAGCATTTTCTTCATATGTGAGAAATGCACGAAATAATGTTTATGAAAAATTATGTCTCTGTCAAATAGTGGCGGGCACATACGAATCGTTCCGCGGGCGCCATGGTGCCAGCGGGCACTGGGTTGGGAACCCCTGGATTAGAGGGATGGGGGCCTGTGACTCCATTTGGCAGTTTCTCTTCTTTCTGAACGTGTTTAGTCCGTATATGACCCCATTTCCAGTCCATGACGGACTATGGGGCAAGTCTAAGTGGTAGCGCACTGGACTATCGATCCGAGGCAGATCCCGAGTCGCGGGTTCGAGCCCAGGTACAGGCAAGGCCCCTGGGGCATTGTGCTGGCCACACATTGCTCTACTCGTTAGTGGAGGCTAAAAACTTGTGAACGCTACATCACTTGCCCCATAGTCCGTCATGGACTGGAAAGAGGGTCATAGTCCTTATAATACTTATTATACTCTGTTTCAGAAATAGCTAGCTAAATTGATTTGGTGGGGAGTATTAAATAGAAGTATAACATTTTATGGTTTGATATTATCATTTTGAAATTTGAATGCAGTTAGTACAATAAAATATTTAAGTATAGTCCAAATATTTAAATTGTTTAATAAATTAATATATTAGCCATTTAATTAGCTCTGTTTTGCATTTTAAAAAATTCATTGAAACGTTAAACTGGCTCTGATATAATAGACTTTATATATTTAAAGAGTAATCTTTATCTACTGATATAACGAAATGTAACTTTTGGTTGGCTATCATAAGTTTGTTTTCTATGTTTGCCGATAATTCTAAGTTATTTTAAAAGTTACTGTTGTGATGCTGATATAAGCCCCATTATGAAAGTTTAAATGCTGCACATCTGTAAATACAACATATCCACACACGAAATATTAAAATTGACCAATTAAATCTGCAGTGACGACACTGAGCAGCTGTAGACATGAAAAAGTTTAATGTACTTGCTACCTATTGGTTACAAAAGACATTTGTTCAATTGTTTTTAATTCTGTCACTGGCACTGATAAAAAAATAATAAAAATAAATAATAATTTATTTAAAATAAGTGGGTAGTTCAAATCAGGCTAAATCGGAATTTGAAAGATTTTTTAAATCCCTTACCCAATTATAGTACTTATTAAATCCCTTATATTAACTTAACCGTCTTGTCTGTCGCGATCTCTGTTTGGTCCCACGGAAAAAAATAAAAGTAAAAAATGACCCACTTTCCGTGATGTTATCGAGCTGAAATTTTGCACATAGACTTTTGTCACCTAACAATGCATTCTATCAAAATTTCAGATCGATCGAATGTACCGTAATTAAATTAATGAATTTTTAGTTTATCTCTATGCAACATGTAGATTTTTGTGCTAGTCTGTCGCACGGTGCGTATTATATTGAACAACCTTTTTAATATTTTCCTTTCGCGCGATGCGGTGCGTATTATATTGAACATACTTTTTATAATATATTCCTGATCTGTAAATGTTTATGCTAGTCTGTCGCAAAGTGCGTATTAAAATATATTGAACATAATCAATAATTTTAGTTATGTCTCATATATAAGGGATTTATATTCAAATACTTTTTTTTCGGGTTGTTTAATACTTATTCTTATATTAACTTCACCGTCGTGTCTGTCTGTCGTGGTACCGCGGAAAAACAAAAGTCATAAATGACCCACTTCCCGTGATGCTTTCGAGCTGAAATTTTGCACATATACTTTTGTCACCTAACAATGCATTCTATCAAAATTTCAGATCGATCGAATGTACCGTAATTAAATTAATGAATTTTTAGATTATCTCTACATATCTCTATGTAAACTATGTAGCACGTAAATGTTATGCTAGACTGTCGCGCGGTGCGTAATATATTGAACATAATCAATACTTTTAGTTATGTCTCATATATAAGGGATTTATAGTTTTAAACGTGTTTTTACGGGTTGTAATTATTTTTCTAAACCTCGGTCTAAGACATCCTTGTCTGACCTTCTGATTACCGAACAGACGTTCTGGTCGAATGAGCTTCAGATAAAGATAAATTAAATGCACGGGCGGGGTGGTCGAGTGGCATGCGCGCTCGGCTGGTGTACCGATGGTCACGAATCCATGTGAAGGCAAGGATCGTTCCCGGGGCCTGTGTAGAAGGAGCGTCTGTATAAGACAAGATAAGAATGTGTAGCATTATTTAGTTAGCGATACGACCGCCTGACATATAGCACCCAGTCTATCAGTCCAGTCTCCGTATATGTAGGCTGAGGCTCTACTAATAAATAAGGCAGTTCTACTAACTAGAATAAATTACAACGGAACGATCACTGATTCACTGAATCACCTTATAGAACCGCTTAGCCGTTTAGGATTTTCATTATTTTTTAAAAAACCAATTGAAACCGTTAATTTATAAAATGGAAAGATCAAGCTATTCATCTCAACTAATATGTGGTATTAAAGTAAAAGCCGTAATTTTAGATATTACGGGGGTCCTGAAAGATAGTGGGCCTAATGGTGGAACTGCAATAAAAGGTTCTATTGAAGCGCTTAACAGGTCAATCTGTTCAAGTTCACTAATGCAATTTCAATAAATAAGTAATAAATTATTAATAATTAATTTATTATTAGTAATGTACCATTTCTAATTAGAAGTTAATTAAGAATAATACTGATTACTTACTACTACTACTACTAATAATCTCAGAATAATCTGTATAATATAATTCTCCACGTCGCCCAACCATGCAGGACACCACGCATGCACTCCGACTCTCTAACCCTCCTCCCGCCCCCTTCACCAAATGAATATGTGCAAACGAGCATGAAATGACCCTCGCTGGGGTCGACCAATGTCTCAAGACCAACAATGGTCCTTGCTTTCTCTTGCATTGTTCCTTAAGAGAATAACGTGAGAGTCAAAGTGTACTGGTTATCACGTCCGCCTTATACGGGGAAGGTCCTTGGTTCAAGCCCCAGCGAAAACATTGTTTTTTTTAAATTTTTAAAAATGTCTGTTTTTGCCCATTCTTTTACCCCTTATTGCCAACATGGCTGATCCCTCGCTAGGGTCGGCCAATCACAGTTTATGGTTGGCAAGCTAATGTTGTAAAGGGTGGTGGGCAGGTAGATAACCACAGAGCGAATGTCTCAAAACCAACAATGAGTCGGCAGTTCCCCACTCCCCCCCACCCCAACCGACGTTCACTCGCGTTATTTTGATTTCTTCGTGCTGTAGTTTGTGTCCGTTCTTTCTCTTCTTTGTTTGCACTGTCCATGAGCAAGTCTGCGGCGTATGCTACGCCGCGGTGCGTCTGGTAATTAAATAATTCTATTAATACAGACTGAGACTGAAGTATACAGTCATACCATATACAGACTAGTTAAATATTTTGTAGCTGTGGCTTGTTTGTCTTTGGGGCCGTCCATAAATAAGATTATGCACCAAGGGGAGGAGAGTTGTCACACTTTTGTGACGGGGAGGGGGTTTGTATAAGAAATTATGACGTCACATCAATCAAAAGCGTCACATCAAAAGCGCAACTTTAAATGAAATTTCCACTTAAATATTTGATTATTTACAATTTATTTAATGACTTTATACATGGCTTTACGGGTGTTACGATATTGGAGTGCAGCCTTACACTAAATAAACACTAACATGACAAAAAATTTATTTGAAACTAGGGGTGTACCGGATTCCGGCAAATCCGCAATCCGGCAATTTTTACAAATCCGTCTCAAGTCTCAAGCTCCAGCCAGATTTCACTTCATAAATCCGGCCATATCGGGCTCTAGCCGGATTTCAAAAATTTGAATCAGGTACACCCCTAGTTGAAATATGCTCATTTTTTAAAATAGAAAATACGGCTTTTATGTGTGGAAGGGGGGGGGGTCAAAGCTTTTTGACATCATAAGTTTTTGTGACGTCAGACTGTCAGACGCTACATTTTTCAATTTAAAATATAATGTAATTAATTTTTTTATTCAATAACAATGTAGACTTCTGTTTTTTGTTTGTTTGTTTTTTTTAAAAATAAAAGTCAAAGGAAACCAAATTCAATAGTCATTGACTCATTGAATTGCTCTAAAAAAATAATAAATATATATAAAAATAAATAAAGAAAAGTAAGAAGATAAAATTAATTTGAATCAGAAAATAAAAAATATGTTTGATATAGTTGGTTGTTAAGTTATTATTATTACTATTATCAATATACATAATTCCCATCGCCTGTATGTATGTAATGTATTATATGACGTCATTGTTTTAGCTCATATTTTAATTTTCGAAAGGGAACAATGTAAAAAGAGGATTTGATAATGGTTAATTATAAAATAAAAAAACAAAGGGGCAGCGTAGGCGCCCTAAAACCCCTATTATAAAATACTTTGTGTACATTTCAGAAAGTTTAATATTTCGTATTTATCAAACAAGGACAAGTTAGTTGGGATTTTGAAAAAGGTGGGCGCCGTAGGCGCCCTATAAAAAAGTGCATTTTTTCAAAATAAATAGATTTCAGCTGAAAACTTCCGTCATTTTTGACGGGTAATACACTAGTTATTATATAATACAAAACCTTTGGGATTCATGCATATGTCATATTCATGTTGATAAATAAGGCACCAGTGGCGTAGCTGGGGGATTTGTAGAGATTTGGGGGCCCGGGGGGCTTAGCCTCTTTGAGGGCCCTGCATACATGGCGGTGGCGTAATATTTAATGTAAAAAAAATTTTGGACACTCCTTTGGGGGCCCCCCTCAATTGGGGGCCCGGGGGGACTTTCAAAATTGGACCATCCCTCCCCCACCCCTAGCTACGCCACTGAGTGGCACAAGATATTATCTTTAAAGCTCAGTTCAATTGTGAAAAAAGGAAAAGATTATTTTTATTCTCTTTTCATTTATTTTCTAGCCTCAACTATAATTCTTGTTTCACGTTTTATTTACCTAACTAGACTTGACTTATATTTTCACAGATAAACCTTAGAAAAATAACACTCAAAATTAAAATTTTTAATTATGTACTTTATCAATAATCAGGTTGTATGCATCTGGTCTCGCAGTACGTTTTTGTACCAATGAAACAACTGTTACAAAAAATACACTGGCTCGGCAGCTCAGAGGTCTAGGCTTTACAATTGATGAAGACAAACTTTTTCCACCTATTCCTGCAATGTGCAAGATTTTACAGGAAAATAATCTAAGACCACATTTACTAGTTCATCCAGGTATATTTAATCCAATATTATGATTATTGTAGCATAATAATAGCATACTAATAAAAATTATCATTTAAAAAAAAACACATTTTATTCTTACTCCGTTCTAAAATCTCATGAGTTCAGGCCATGTAAAATAAAATACTGTTGCCACAATACTTTTAACAAAGTTAAATTTATGCTTGTTTAAGAAACAGAATTAAATAACTGAGGATGAGGATATTATTTAGACTATTATAAGTTTGCAAAGAGTCTTAGGAAAGTTGACTGTTTAATTTTTATTAGGGTTCTGGGTATTAAAGTGTCCTACAAGTGTGTGTTGAGCACTTGAACTTATAAAATTACTAGTGATGTATTTCTTCAGTGTTGGTTGAGTGCCAGTAGTGGGGCATAGTGAATCATTTTACCCACCTTACTTTAAAATTTATTTTTCTTCTGACTAATGAAACGAAAAGCAATAACATAATTTTATTTTTTACGCTGAGCAAAATTTTCAATTCATTTATCATTAGACCAGTGGTTCCCAAACTTTTTTGACCCACGGACCCCTTTTATAGTCAAAACTTACCCACGGACCTCAAGTGAAAAAAACTAAATAAATGTATAGTACAAAAATTACAATTTAAAAAAGCAACATTTTGATGAAGAAGTAAGTTATTTATTGAAATTATCACTTTTGTTTAAAATAAAATTGAAAAGAATTAATAACTTGGATTAACGTGATGAGATTTTATGAGTGTATTTATGACCGACTCAATGTTTGTGAGTAGCAGCCACAAATCCCCAAATCCGACAAATTTCTAGTCGTTTTCTGGGTTTTTTATGATGAAGTTCATAACGCCACTAAATCTTTGTTCTACCAACTAGGAAGATGGAAAGCAGTCAAAAACTTCTATACAATAACCCATAATGCAGGACCTAAAATTGGGCTGTACAATAACCCATAATGCAGGACCTAAAATTGGGCTGTACAATAACCCATAGTGCATCATATAAAATTGGGATTTGACTTTGTAACCAGAATTTGTGTTATCCTAGTTCAAACATTGGTTTAAGTTCCTCATTTCAATAAGCTGCTATTGTATTAGTATGGATTCATCTGTGTTTGGAATCTGAGTTTATCCATGCGCTAAAGAGTTCAACTGCCAGTCGGGTACATCCAAGTTAAGAATGCCTTCATATCTTTGGTTCAGGTCTGAGGTCTGCATGAAGAGCCGTTAAGTTTTGACAGTAAGCCAGCAAATCTTTATCTCTATTTTGCAATTTCAAAATATTTGGAAACTAGGAAATTATCCATTTCCTTAGTTTGGTTTGCACAGAAAAATGTTTGCAACAAACTCAGATATAACGCTTTTAGTTTTGATTAAATTTAATTGGTCACCTTGTAGTTTCAAATTAGTTTCGTTAAAGTTGGGTAAATAAATCATTCATAAAGGATATGTCATTTTTTTAGTTAATTGTGTTGCAAATCATTGTCTTTGCTTTCCAGGAATTCGGACACTGAATCAAAGAGAGCATTAAATCGATTTAAATATGTACTTGTTGATAACCAGCGTCCTTCTGTGTGAATAAGTAAACGATTATAGTCTTCGTCATTTTCCAAACAATATTGAGCAAATAATCTCTCATTGAAGGAATTCCTTTTGATTTTATTAGCTGCTCTAATGACATAATCTAGTTATCCATGCAAACTTTCACTAAGATTTTTTGCGAATAAATGATGTCGATGAATGACACAATGTGTTGAAAATACATTCGGTACAGTTTGTTTTAAGTATACCAGAAAGTCAAGGGTATAGCTTTAACTTCATTTTTTTTAAATTCAGCAAATAACGTTTCACCTTTTGTATCAGCTGTTTCGAAACATTTAGCCATACAACAACACTGTACTGTCGGCATTGTTTCTTCGGATCACTCAGTGCTGGATTTACCTATTTGCTAAACAAGCTATAGCTTAGACCCCCCCTTATTTGAATTTTGTTTTCATATTTGGCACTGACATGGAATATCTGGACTTCAAAAGGGCCCCCATATCTCCAATAGCTTAGGGCTCCATCAAGTCTAAATCCAGCCTTGGGCTCACTCATTCTCTTTATATGTTGTAACAAACCACTGTTGATAATTATTAACGTTTACAATGGAATGCTACAGAAAGCTCCATTGAAAAAAAAATTGCTGATAGGATACAATTTAGATAAATATAACTTCCCGACACATACAATAATACACAAAATTGCAACCCTCGTAGATTCAAGTTAAAAACTTGTTTTTTATGACCTACTTATAGAAATTTCTCATTTCTTACGCATCAAACTTGACCTTTCAACAAACCAAGCATTTTGATTGGTTATAGATGTGGAAATTACAGTAGTTCTACTAGTTTTCTAAGTAAAACAACATTGTATTCCATGACTGATAGCACAGAAGATGGTATTTAATTAGTAGAAAAGGCATTCACATACTATTTTATTTATTATTATTTATTTTAATTTCCATAATAATAAAAATCGATCTCAGTTTTGTTATTTTAAATTAAACCTTGCACGGACCCCCTGATGTTGTTCAGGGACCCCCAAATCAATTTTAATTTTCCACGGACCCCCTGAATGGTATCGGGGACCCCTGGGGTTTCGTACGGACCACTTTGGGAACCATTGCATTAGACTTACACTAAAAGCTTACAAATATAATTCACACTTTGTAAAATAGAATTAAAAATTTGTATTAACTATGCCGCATTTTTCCTTGAAATTAAATTTTAGCCAAAATGTTTAAACTACACAACAGAACCATTACATAAAATTTGACATTCCAGTTCCAGCATGATTTCATTTTCATTACCATGTGTTTTTCAGAAGCACTTTCAGATTTTGCAAACATCGACCTAAAGGATCCAAATTGTGTCATTATTGGTGATGCTACAGATCAATTTACATATGAAAACATGAACAAAGCATTTCAATGCCTCAAAGGACTTAAAAAACCAACGCTTTTTGCTCTTGGAAAAGGGTAAAAAATTTCATCATACCTCAATTTCTTTATTTTTCCTTTTTTTTGTCATTTCAACACTGGTTCTCTACTCAATGTTTGCTTAGCTAAACTTATAAACAGCTCAAGTCACTACTGAATGTGTAGCACAGGGAGTCTGTATTAATAGTATTATTTAATTATTAACACTAATTGCTTCTGTGTTTCATTAATATCACATGGTACAAGTAAACATATAAAGTAAATCTTATTTTAGATCTGTAATATTAAAGACATGTCAACAACAGAATCCCTAAAACACATTTTTTTAAAATAAAAATAAAAGCAGTTTTATGCTAAGGTAAGTTGCAAAAAAATAATTAAGTAGAAAGTAAAAAGTTATAAAAATAAAAAAGGTATGCTCAGGACCGCCTCAAGGCTGGTATGATTTGGAATATCACAGGGGGCCCTAAAGCATCAACAAATTTTTTCTGAACTCTCCCCATAATTTTCTAGAAGGTGACAATTATCTATTTTCACCCAACCTAAAGATGTCTAGCGCTGACCTGGGTAAGATAGAATAAAGATTGCATATATGCCAAATTCCTATAAATAAGTGATACAAATGTTTTTGATGAACTTTATTTTCAGAAAATATTATCAAGAGGATGGTCAATTAGTACTTGATGTTGGGCCATTTATGAAAGCCCTAGAGGTGAGTTAATTTGTTAATAGGATGTAATAGACCAACGGTGGCCAAACTGCGGCCCGCATGCGGCTCTTCTGTGTTCACTTTGCGGCTCGCGAACAATTGATCAAATTAAAAATGTTCGTTTGCACTATATACTGTAAAATACGTTTAACAGGAAAAAGCTTAAGAAGAAATATCTGTAAACGGGAAATAAAATACGGTCCCGACAAAATACAAAGTATTTTGATACACCTTTTTTTCCCTGAACATGAAACAAAAATCTATTAACACTAAAATATTTAGGTTCTTTGAATTATTCAAGGAAAACTCGACCTCACCCCAGAGAATTAAAAGGGGTTGGTATTTTGTGTTATTAATAATAACACCCCTGCTTTTATTATATGTCAGGACACTAACTTCGCTTTGAAATACACCATATTTTTGAGTTACCGTTTGAGACAACAGACGAGCCCATGTTGTTTATCTACCCTCCCCAAACCATACTTGAAAAAAAAACATATAATGTATTATTGGGTTTTAACAAAAATAATTTTCAGTCAAGCAAAGATTTTCACTGCAATAACAAAAATAAATGAACGTTTTAAAAAAATCTGGACAGAAACAAAGGGTTGAAAATATTTTTGGCTTATTTAAATTTTAAAAGTTGAAGGGAGCGATTGGTTTGTAAGTGGTTGGTGATGTAAACGTTACATTTCTTGTTCCCGCTTTGATAAAAATCCACAAAATATGGCAACAAGTTGCAGGAAACGAAAATATAAAGAAGAAAATAGAAGCTTTCTACCAGAATGGGAAGAGGATTTTGCATTTATTGATAAAGAAGGTTCGCTGGTCCGTGTGCAAAGTAAAAAAACTCGTGTGCAAAGAGGCTCAACATCCATGTTGTGTGCAATATTTTACAAAATTTTGCTGCGCGGTTATTCTAAATAACTGCGCGGCGGTCAGATATCTGCGCAGCTGCGCAGCTTAAAGGGAACATTGGTGGGGACGTGAGTGATAATTTCTCTATGTGGCTCTAAAATTTTTTGAATATTAATAAAATGGCTCTCAGTTTCTACAGATCTGGCTACCCCTGTAATAGACCATCCAATAAAAATTTTTATAACAAATTATAATTGCTTGTGTTTATTAGATATTTATTATACTATAAAGATTATCCTCAGATGTTCTCACACCAACAAAAAAAAACGTTTTAAACTAAATGATAATTTTTCTTTTCTGTTCCTTCTGTATAGAAAATATAATTTTATCACATTCCAAACTTTACAGATATATATATCCATTATAAATTTGGATATATTTAGATGTTAAATGAAAGAAGAAAGGAAGACTCTATTTTAAATAATAGTAATTATAAATGTGCATTTAGTTAATGTGCTGTGCAAAAAATATCTTGATTTAAACTTAAAGAAAGTCCCAGTAACCGTAATTATTCAAACAAATTTTTTTTTCATTTTAAGTATGCCACAGATGTGACTGCAGAAATAATTGGAAAACCATCAACTTTTTTTTTAATGTAGTTTTGAGAGACATGAGAACAACAGCCAGTGAGGTAATCATAATTTTATAGTCAGTTACGTTTATTAAAGTAAAGGTAAATACATGTAGCGATTTTTTTAATAACTTATGTCAATAAAACAAAAATTTACAAATAAACATTTAGAATATGTTTGGACCAAAACTACTAAGCCGAAATAAACCTAAGTGCTTAGATTAAATGGAGGTTAAATTATAATTAACTGGGTCCTACTATAATGGCTCTAGCCATTTTATTTTAAATTTAAATATGTTGACTTTTTATTTAAAGAATTTGATTTTGTAACTAAAATTTAGCTTCCTAATTTAAAGTTCATTTTACTGTAACACATTTGTTTCAGACGGTAATGGTAGGAGATGACATTGTAAATGATATAGGTGGAGCACAGAGTTGTGGAATGACTGGTGTGTTAGTTCGTACAGGAAAATTCAGGTACATATCAAACATTATTTATTGTGTTAGTTACTAAAACATTTATCACTTGCTTCTTAATTTTCTGGCATATTTATTTTTCCTCATTTCAATAAATGCATTTTATTGATAAACTAATTTCTAAATTATGTTTTGCACACAAGACAAAAGTAAACCCAAAGTGGAGTTAAATTGATCTTCAAGTATAGGTTTTTATTTTTGAGATACATGTAGTAAAAAGAATTTAAGTTATATCAAAATTTAAAATTTCTATTTTGTTTTCTTTCTTCAGTATAGATTTCATATAAACGTAGGAGATGAGCCCATACTCATAAAAGATATAATGTCCAAGAAATTTTTATTTTCAGGCCTGAAGATGAAAATCATCCTAATGTTAAACCAAACATTATTGTAGATAACCTTGCAACATTTGTGGATTTACTTCTAGGCCAAGCACAGCAATCTTAAGTTTTTTAAAAATTAATTAGGTTTAATTTTGTTTATACACATTTTTGTGTGATTTTTTGCTGTCAATATTAGATTAAAAGAAATTTATTATTTTAGAAACAATATGAAATGCAATACAGTATTTTTCTAATATTTCACCTAAACTAAAATGAAATTTCATCCTGAAATAATACATTGACTACTCTTTTAATTAATGGAAAATAGCATGAAGCCAATATTAAAATGAGTCAGTAATTTTTTCTTGAAGCTGATTTATTAAATATAATTTATTTAATATTTCAATTTGTATATGCAGTAAATTAATTCTGAACAGAGAAAACTTAGAATTTTAAGAATTTATAAAAAATGTAATGCAAGCCTTCATGAAATTGTGCTTAATTTATATTTATTCTTAATGAAATTCAATCCTTTATTGTTTGTAATATTTGCATATTGATTCAGCTATGTCTGTCTCATATGATAAATGAAACTAATCATACCATCTTATAAAATTTGCACATTACGTATTACAATAAAAGGAATAAAATCTTAATTACCATTTTTGTTTCGTTAGCAATTATACTTAACCATTGTCTAAAGCAGGTGTAGCCAGACCTGTAGTAACTGAGAGCCATTTTAAAAATAAAAAAGATTGTTGAGAGCCCCATTGAAGCACTATGGTTTATGACCCCACTTGCAATGATAAATTCCTTTTTACTTTTTGTGATATAAATGTATATTTTATTATTATTTTTTATCTGAATGTAATGATTTAAACTTTAAACATTTGTAATAATTTGTATAGTTTTAACACTAACCGTATGTTGAAAAAATATATGCATTTCAGTTACACATTAACAAATATTTATTTATGTAAAATTTGTGAATAGAAACACATTGCATAGACTTGTGATTATAAAAGTCAACAATAATTATTATTCTGCTTTGAACTAGCAAGCTTCTTTTAATTAAATCTGGTTGGAAGCTATTAGTTGTGGTGCAAAGTTATGTGAGAATAAGGTCATTTAACAATATTCCAAGTCATGGCATAACTTTCCGCAGTGTGCTGCTGACATATTCCAGATTTTAAATCAGCAAGCTTGCTTTTTCTAAATTCAGATCAAGCACAAATTATTGTCAAACCTTTGTTTCAGTCAAGACATTTTTAAAAATTGAACTTATTTTTAAATCCCTTATATTAACTTCACCGTCTTGTACTTCCTGTCATCATTTCAAACTGCACTGCTTTTCCCTATATCTCTTCCTTACGTAGAAGACACTTTCTTGTGGTTACTAACCCCTAGCCTTGATTTTCCTGTGCTTTAACTTCACTGAATGTCTTTTAGGCCAAACAGAATACTAGCTGTAATTTCAAGTTTCTTGAGACTCTTTGAAGTTACTTTAAGTGTAAGCATTAAATGTCTGAATTTTATTTTTTTATATCTAGATTTCATAAATGTTGAAGAAAGACTGTAACAAAAAAATGTACCCTCTGATGAAAATGTTATTGATAGCATATGTATGATTTCTTTTTGTTGGTTTTTGTGGGGGATACATGAGTTGTTTTTTAAAAACCAACAAATATTTAATATAAAATTTGATAATAAAATAATAATTTATAACAAGCTCAGTGATTTCAATTGCATCTTTTATTTGTATAATATATTATCAAAATTTCATATTTTTAGTTCAAATGTTTTTTTAAAATACATTTATTCATAAGATGTTAAAAATCTTCAGCTTTTGTTACTTTTTTTTTGAGTGAAAGTAAAATACATGTATATATATATATATATAAAATAGAATCTGAATGTGGATCGACATTTATTTATTTGCACAAGTCATTATTGGGTTGGAAAGAATATAAAAAACAAATTTAAGAAACCTCCTTATTTTAACTTATAGAGTAGTAAATGGTAAAATTTCAGCATAAAAGTGTATACTAATACTAATTAAGTTTATGTTACAAGTGAGTAAAAAACAGCATTGTAAAGTTAGCAATGAATACAATGTACATTTTTTTTTAAAGAACCAGACTTTTGTTAGAGGTATCTTTCTTTACACCATTTGCTACTGAAATTATACTTTTCTTTTTGGAGCCTTGAACTTTCACCATATTTCCATCAAAAGCTACTGGCAAGCCGACACCCCCAGCATTAGATTCCATTATGCCCTGAAGTCTACCATGAAACTTAACAGGAACTGCTCCATCAGTATTTAACACGTCCATATTCTGAGACATTGTTTTAAAAGCTGCAGTCAACATTCCACCTTGGAGTTTAATAGGTATAGAAAGACCTTCACCTTTCTTAGAAGCTTCACTTAGCATAACGTCAAGCTGATTAGGTGTGATCATAAATCCATCAAAATAAACTGGTGTCAGCATGGTGCCTTCAAACCTGGCTGGAATAAATTTTGGTTTAAGTAAATCTGGATGTAGGATTTCAGACTCATTTGCTTGTGTAGTTTGTGTCTTGAATGTCTTGACTGATGTCCTCCCTGTCCCAGGCTCTGTGAATGTGCTAATATTTTCTTTTTCGTGAGGAGCTTCTACATTTTCAGATTCATCTTCAGCATCCTCTGTTCCTTCTGTTATTTTTTGTGCAGGCATTGGTAAATCAAGATCAGATAGTGAAGATAATTTCCCTAAAAGATTTATTTTCACAAAAGAATGCGCACTGTCCACTTCTTCTGGTATATTTTCATCTCCACCTTCGCTGTACAGGAAACCTTCAATAACAACATCTGTCTTTATTACGTTATACATATCAACAGTTTCCTTTAGTTTTCTCCTTGCAAATTCAGCAAATTGCAGACTTTCATAAGCTGTAAATGAAACTCTTGTCAATTTGAAAGAAGATTTTTAAAAAAATAACTAACAAAAATGTGTATAATAAATTGATTGAAATTCGAAACCTATAATTAGATGACTTATGTCTTTCTGTTAATTATTTCACTATAAAAAATGTATAATGTGGTAGCATGTTTTAGTACAGTGGTACCTCGGTATATGTCCTTAATCTGTTCCAGACCTTTGGACATATACCAAATCGGACGTATACCAAACATATTTTTTCCATAAGAAATAGAAGGAAAATTATTCATTCATTCCCATGGGAAAAAAAAATCATATTATTATTTACATATACATTTATTGACATGTCTATAACAACATAATTTAAACACTGCTTAATACTAAAATACATAAATAAAAAGAACTTAGACAAAAAAATTATGTTTTCCTGTTATT
The DNA here is from genome assembly GCA_944989445.1 of Ampullaceana balthica. Classification (NCBI taxonomy): domain Eukaryota; kingdom Metazoa; phylum Mollusca; class Gastropoda; family Lymnaeidae; genus Ampullaceana; species Ampullaceana balthica. The sequence goes on along the minus strand of CALYLW010000302.1, from coordinate 541,335 downwards.
CAAAAGCAATTTTTCAACCTGCTCTAATGTCCCTGATCTTTGTTTTGTAATTGATTTCACCCCCTTCACAACATATGCCTATGTTTTTCCCAATCATTAGAAATCGTCGAACCCTGCGTTCGGTATGCTGCAACTAAGTACCAGACACGCATGAAAATTTCATCCTTTACAATAATCTCTTTTTTTCAACTCCATGGTGACCCTAACCCTTTTTTTTTAGTTGCATGGCTCCTCTCATTAACTTTCTTAGGGCTCATTTATTTGTTCATAAATGACATCACACACCTGGGAAGGGGGTCACACATTTGTAACAATATGTGACAAGGGGATGGGGGTGTTTAAGAACTGTGTGTCACAACAAAAAATGAGAACCTTTAAATAAAAATTTCATTGCATACAATTTATTTAATGACATTTTAAATGGCATCACGCGAGTTATAATATTAGAGTGCAGCCTAACATTGAATACAAATTTAAATGACAAAGTGATTTGAAACATGCTCATTTTCAAAACGGCTGTAATGTTTGAGGAAGGTCTAACTTTTTGTGATGACATTTGGAAGGGGGAAATTGCGTGAAGCACTCAGGTCGTATTGCAAACAAAGATGGTATACCAAGCTAAATATCTCTCTTCCAAACAGGACGTATACCATGTTGAACTTATTCCAAAGCAGATGTATACCGAGGTACCACTGTAAATTTTGTTTATATTTTGTACTGGTGTAATTATAATTAACATTAAAATCTTTAATTAGAAATTTTTTATGCATTAAGATTACGAAAGAGCAGTTAAGAACATCAATATTTTACTAATTACGTATAATTTTCACTAGTAATATTTATCTTTACCAGGCATAAAGGAAACCTCACTGAAATTTTGTTGCTATTTCATAAAATTTCCCTTAACAAAACTTTTATTTTTATATAAATTTACCTACATATCGGTATTTCTGCCAACTTTAACAAACATGAAAGAATAGTTATTTGAACAGTTAATTTATAAGGCTTTTCCACATTGACTATTGCCGTTTGACTAAAAAATTATTTTAAAACAAAAAATTTTCAGTCAAGGTTTATCTGCTTCTCAAGTATAGTTGTGTTTTTCCATCCTATTAGCTGTGAATAGCTCCAGCGCAAATCTAAGTTTAAGACTTTCATAAAGAGTTTATTTAATTGCGCAGACCATAGATGTCTAACTTAACTTACATATCCCTGTTGAAATTAAGCATTAAAATACAAGTACATGTGTTAAAACTTAAGTATAAATAAAACAATACAAATTTTTAATGAGGCAGGGTTTTTATTAATATTTTTGTTTGTATAACATATATTGTAGTCCAGATTTTACTAAAGTACTATGACACGATTATAATAATATCTGGTCAATCTTTATTTTCATATCTCTTACAGTTGCAGTCATAATCACCCTGAGTTTTTAGTAATACATGTAATAGTAATAAATTTAAAAATTAAGCTAAAAGTAGGCTGAACTTTAAAAAAGAATAAAAGCTCAAACCTAATCTAACACAAAATAATCAAATTATATTACTTTTCACAATGTAACACTTTGACCAGTACACCAATATCACATCAACTAAAATAATTTTAACATTTTTTAAATAACAGAATAAATCAATAACTATTAGTCACTAATACTCAAAGATATAATTTCAGAAATTTTTATATTCTATGATTTTAATCTGAAGTAACCATTCTAAATTAAAATGCTTGTTTGAATTTTTATATGTTTTTAGAGATTAAAGGTAATATTTTCTATTCATATTATTATTATTATAGAAAAACTATCCATTGCAAAAATAATTTACTGAAATCATATATAATTGGAGAAACAAAATGTATTTAAATTAAGTTAGTTTTTTTCAGAAAGTATGTTTAAAATTACAAATTCTGAAATTTGTAATTTGCTATTAATAAATCTAATAATAATTATATAACACCCATGAATCAAAAAATAACATTAAAATTTATAATTACCAGGCCCTGGCTGCCCAGCGTTATCTGTCAATTTCAGTGCTGTTGTTCACAAAAAAATACTAAATTTAATTTGATTATACTTTAAGTTCCCCTCATCCCATTTTATTACAAGAATTGAACATTAATTTAACACATAAAAAGAGATCAAATAACGAGATTGCAAAGATTAAACTGCAATAAACATAATTTTGATTAGATACTTAAATTTGCTGGACTCCTGAATACTGCAAAATTTATTATTATTTAAAATAATGAGAAATTTAGTATGACCACACCAACTAACTTCAAAATTATGTAATACATGAAATATATTGTTTTGCTCTGATTGAAATCAATGGATACATATTATTCATCTGTTTTCTTTGGTAATGCATTTCTTTATCTCATTAAATATAGTTGTATTTAATTATTTTAAAAGTTTATATTTAAAAGGCTGTATCTCCATATGTGCCACTGGTAGTGGACATCAAGTGCTCAAAGCACAGATCCTGTATAAAAGATTAACACTGTTAAAAATGTAGCTTATAATTAGGGGTCTACCGATATGCATTTTTGCCGATATTCCCGATACCGATATTACCAATATTTTTTTGCCGATATGAGTACCGATATGAGTATTTGTTAGGACAAAAACCAGCGGTCATATTTGATGACGTCATTCTTAAATTTATCACTCCTAATTATTTATTTTTTATATTAGTGGACTACCGATATGCATTTTTGCCGATATTACCGATATTTTTTTTCCGATATGAGTGCCGATATGAGTATTTGTTAGGACAAAACCAGCGGTCATATTTGATGACGTCATTCTTAAATTTATCACTCCTAATTATTTATATTTTATATTAAGTGTCTACCGATATGCATTTTTTGCCGATATTACCGATAGTTTTTTTGTAGAAACAAAGTTTCTGATGTGTTTACAAGTTCCAGATCATGACCTACATAGGACTCATGACAAAACAAACCGTCCTTTATAAAAATTTACAAGCAAAATTAGGAACTCCTTTTGAAACTTCAACTTTGACTCATAATTATTAATTCTAACCAATAGTTTAATGGCTTTTGCACACAGCCACCTTTTATGAATGAAACAATAAGTATATAAGAACAAAGTAATAGTAATACAGTGAAAATGAGGTTGAAGGATGAATGGTTGCCAATGACGACAAGTCTGCACACGGTACATTTTGTTATTTCCATACAAACGAAATGTTTTAGACATCTGCGATTCTGTGTGCATCTTTGCTATTAGAGCAATTACGTGAACAGAATGTTTACATGTTATCCATTTATTAGAGCAATTACGGTATACTTGGCATCGGCACTATTTACACAGTATTTCAGAGTATACGAAAATCGGCTGATACCTAAACAATATCATAGCACATGACACACCATATCGTGGCTATACATATTAATACTAGACTCTTTTGGCTATTTCAATACAGGTATCGTATCGATATATTAATTTGTCGAAACATTGTAAATCTAAAGATAGTTGTTTTTCTGTCTTTTTTTTGTTGTTGTCAAAATGTCACTTATTATGAAATATCGGTGACGTCAATATCGGGACCTTTACATGCTACTGATATCGATATTGCCGATATCCAGATATCGGTGCCGATATATCGGTAGACCCCTACTTATAGTAGCAAAAATAACTTTAAAAATGTATCTTCCATATCTGTTAATGAAAATTCCGGAACAGAACATCATGAGATTAAGTTCAAGAATTTTTGTGTGTGCTTCTCACATATATATATCTGTATATATTGTACAAAAACAATACACATGTATCTTTAAAATTATTTTAAGCAGTTTTGTTAGATATATCTACAACTATGGATTGCTCTTATTAATTTCAGTCAAATGCTATAATTTGTTAATATTTAAAAAAACAAACCATTGCTTAAGTACATGTTTTAAAATCAATAGGTTTTCATTTTTTGAAACATAAATATTTAACAGTAATTTGCATTTTGTTGGCACATATGCATTATATTTGTTAATTTATAAAATGATCAGTGACATTTATATGAAGATCTGTATCAACTACATTTTTAAGTAAGCACAAGTAGGATTAATTGATTAATTCACAATTATAAATAAAACTAAACCATGTGAATCTGGGCTAAAGGGGGTAGTAGCTTTTGTGTTAAAATATACAAAAAAAAGAATTTGCTAAAAATAAATAAATAACATTTAATTACTGGGGTATGCTCGAATTGCTTCATCAATAGTTTTGGCTACATATTCCACATTTTTGGATGTCAGGCCACACATACTGATTCTCCCACTACTGAGTAGATAAATGCTCTTGCTTTTCAGATATTCAACTTGTTTTTCTAAGAATAAAAGTGAAACATTTTTTAAACTAAAGCAAATTTTAGCTTTTAAAAAAAAATATTTTGAACAGCTAATGTATAATGCCATCCCACATTGACTATTGCCTTTCGCCTAACAATTTGTAATGTCTTAAATTTTAATTATTTTTATTTTTAAAGCAGTATTTTTAATTATTGAAACTTATGACACTAAAACTAATTAATAAAATTACTCATCATTTAAAAGCTGATTTGCACATATTACTTGTACATTAGGTTCTACAAACCTGTCAAGCCAGTGTAACTAAACATTCCAATTTGTTTAGTAATATGGTCCCAGTTGCCTGGGGTTCCTAATTTTTTCAAATTGTCTAACAATTCCTGTCTCATCTTCTTTATTCTCTCAGCCATTATCAAAATCTGACCTTTCCTGTATGATAAAGTTACTTAAGAATTAATTATTATTTACAATAAACAAATTTACTTTTTTAAATAAATTTTATTTGATTTATCAAAGAGTAAATAAAATTGGCCTAAGATTTACAAAGGTATTACTAAGTTATACATTTTTTAACAAAATTTGGGTGAGACTACAATCAGTCTTATAGAGTAATAGATGGATAACTTGTAAACAGGTTACGAGTGAGCCTGACAGGATGTAACAAAACAGCGAACATTTCGGCAAAGAGCCTTCCTCAACGAACAAACAGTACACAAATAAAACGAAATAAAAACTTAGCTGCGGTGAAATCCAGAGTCCAGGAGAGAAAATGTTATTTTCTTTCCTGGACTCTTTGGATTTCACCACAGCTAAGTTTTTATTTTTTATTTCGTTATATTCATTTTATTTGTGTACTATTTGTTCGTTGAGGAAGGCTCTTTGCCGAAATGTTCGCTGTTTTGTTATGTTCTGTCAGGGCTCACTCATACCCTGTTTACAAATTATCCATCTATACATTTTTGACAAAGGTTGTTAATGTGTTCCTCAGAGCAGGAACGATCCTGTTAATCTTAACAGGAACGATCCTGTTAATCTTAATTTTTTTCTCACATCTAAAATGCAACCATTAAATTGAGATATAACCCTGATGTAATGATTGATTGAAAAATAAAGTCCCAACAAAAATATATTTACCCCCCCCCGCTAACTACTTGGATTAACAGGATAAATTCACACAACAACTAAACCACCAACTTTCTTTCAGATTGCAATACAAATATAAAACACAAAAACAAAACAATTTTTAATCACAGCTGCAAATATTTGGATGTAAATTCTATTTAAACTTACCACTCTTCAAAATAAGCAGAATTTTTTAGAACAGTAGTGACAATCCTTGCACCATGATTTGGTGGATTAGACCACATGATTCTAATTTGGATTTCCATTTGGCTCCGAATTTCAGTAAGCTTTTTAGGGTCCCTCGAAATGACAACAAGGTTACCTATTCTCTCGTCTAATAAAGTACAAAATAAATATTAATTATATTACTACTACTGAAAATATTCAAGAACAGTATATATAACAGAATAAGCGAGGGATTCAAAGATATGTTTCTTATAGACTAAAACACGCTAATATTTTTAATTAATCAAGTGAATGTGATAATTTTGTTGAGTTTATGTAGTGTAAATCATGAAGTCAAACTAAAGTGTATTTTCAATATCATTCAGTTATATGGAGAATACATTTTTCCATTTCACATTTCATTTGAAATAACAAATTCTTCAAGCAGAGCCTCACAGGGTTTAGCTGTATTTAATTTTTTCCTTTTTTAATTCAAGATGACAATGCAATAAATTTTAATTAATATCCTTTAAACAAATTAAATATTCACTCTATGAAACAGCCTGACTCATGAAATATAAAACTGTCTCACTGGTAAAAAAAACACTAAAATTTCATAAAAATGTTCTCCACATTTGAGAGTGGTTGAGCACAATATCAGTAATTAATAGAATTTAAATAACAACTTAATTATTATAGTTTATATGCACAAGGAAATGATATTTTCATACTGTACAGTCCAAAGTTCTTTGAAAAAGATTGTGCAACAAATAAATCCAAGTCCTGATCAGCAAAATAACGCGATGCCCATCCATCTTCATCAAGATTTCCACTAGCAAACCCTTGGTAAGCGCAGTCCAAGAAGACAAACAATTTCTTCTCCTAAGAGAATTATTACAAAGACAACCATTGTTTAAAAAATGTTAAACCAAAAGATAATTTATTAAAAATCAATCTTATTTCAGAAATTAATAACATTACAAATTCTAACAGCATAACTATAATGAAATTTGATTGATTTCCATTTTATCTATTACAATAAATTAGGAGCTTGTAATTTTTTTACAAAGTATTTTCCTTAGGGTCCACATACCTTACAAATGTTGGCTATTGCCTCCCACTGGTCTTTAGTGGGGTCGACACCAGTTGGGTTATGGGCAACTCCATGAAGGATAATTACAGCATTTTCTGGGGCATTCTAAATAGTCAAATTTCATGAAAAGTATTTAAAAAGGAAAATGGACTGATAAATTAATAAATAGAATGTTATTTATCAGACGATTGCTTTTATAATAAATCTATAGTATATTTAGTCAATAAAATAGATTGATTATTAAATAATACATACTGAAAGATCTTCACACATGCCTCTGAAATTAAGACCTCTGCTTTCACTATCCCAGTAGCGATACAACCTAACATCAGAAAATCCAGCTGCCTGAAAGACACCCTTGTGGTTTTCTGAAAAGAAAAAAACAACTTCCCATTTCTTCACAACTGTCGTAGATGATAAGGAAATAAATATTAAATTCTCCATTATTAATTTTAGCCTTTTATTTTTATTGTTTCCTCAAAATATTGATGTTCTCTATATTGATAAGTACACTTTGTGTTACATATTTCATTTTTTAAATTATTTTAGAATGTAAAAACTCACTTTAACAATATTGAGATACTAATAGTTTTTTTACAAATTTTTATTGTAGGGAAAGGTCTGTCATGGAACATACAATAGTAAAGAGACAATATCATTATATATAGCTTAAAAACTTATTTAAACATTTGCATAAGAAATATATAAAGATAAAAACATGAAGCCACATTTGAAATTGAGAACTGGCAGTGGAGTAAATTTAATGTTGGTCAAAAGGAAGCTAAAATTAAATTGGTCCATTCAATATGAGCTTTGACCATAAGTAGGAGACGGTCAGGGTATCTCAATTAAGAAACTAAAACAGAGTTTCGTTTGAAATGTTTTTAAACAAGATGACTGTCTCTTTTTTTCTTCTATATACAGAGTAGTTAGTTGGAAACTACATTGTGAAGTAAACTATGATTAACCTAAAAGCACCCGTAAAAATAAAATCAGAAATATATTTTTTTACTTTTTTAAAGCCACACGACTATTTCTTCAATAAAAAATAGTGAAAATGATGCTTAGAAGTGTAAAATAGTTCAATTTGTTTACATATCTTTTACTAAATTAAAATTTGACGATAGGTGTTCTCATTTTAATATGCATAATTTATACACAACTTACCCCAAGTTGGATCTGAAACATAAACAACATTGAAGTTCATCACATTTTTTAAAAAGGCAGCTCCTAATCGTAATGCACCAGTGCCCCCAAGAGCTTGAAAGCTTTCAACCTATAGAACATTAATATATACAAGTAAAAGCTTTGACATATTGCAAAGTGGCTCAACATGAAATAACTAATTTATGATTTCATTACATGGAAAACCTACCTTATTTTCAGCAATAACTCTGTGATTAGAACCCAGCAAAAGTTGAGTTGCTGCAATGCGGAAATCTGGCAAGCCAGCTACAGGTAAGTATTCATGATTTAAAGTTAAGTCATTTGCCATCTGTAGTTCTGCAGTATGAACAACTGGTAAAACCCATGGTTTACCTTCTTCAGTTCTGTAAGCTGTGAAATAAATTATAATAATTATAAATATGTTCAGATACAAAATAAAGTCCCTATACACAAGGTGACTATAACAAAATGCTAAGTTATTAAATATTAATAGACAAAATTTGATTTAAAATTGATTAGCTTGAATGTTAAACCATAGTCAATTTTCTGAGTGTGGGTTTTGAAAGCACTATGTATGGGTATTGGTTTTTGAAAAGGATTATCAACTTAAATTATTTATCTCATCTATCTGTTACAGACACTCCCATACAAAAGATTATTGCATCCTGTGCTTATCTATGACTTACTTCTAGTCTTGCATTTTTATACCTGTTTTAAATGTTGATACAGTGGAACCCGGTTAAGTCGATGGCCTCGGGGTATGAAAAGTGGCGCCCAGATAACCGATTGAGTTAAACGACAAACAAATATGGCGGCAAAATATTAACATGCGCTTGAAAGTTCTTTATGTACATGATGTGCGTTAATTAGTGATGGGACAATTAATCGGAATCGTATCGGAATATCGGGACACTATTTCTTCACTCTTTCCTAAGGTTGTTAAGACCGTTCGTTTTTAAGGACCATTTAAGTTTAAATATAACCCTTTGTTGCCTCAGCGCAGTTTTTTTTCCCTAGTACATAACTATAAGGAATTCATCTACTCCTGCCCGCCAAGCTGGCTGCGCCAGGGAGTCCCCTAGTGACATGGTATTTTTGTCTTGCGTGATTCTTAGATTGAGGGATACTGTGCCTTGGAAGGCATTTGCGTGACTTTCCTTACAAGCTACACTAATAAATAACCCGCCCCATGTAACCTACACATCTCCTCATTGTCCCGGAACCATTCTCTTCCAAACCATCTTCCTTGGGTCCCTCCCCTCAGCTTACAATGGACTCAGAATTCCTTAGGTAACTTTGATGCTAATCGGACTAACCAACAACAATGGTGTGGGAGATTGAGAGTGGGGGTGGGTAAACTGTCTGTAGCTTGTTATATATATTTTAAAATCTGGGAAGCCTTGTTTACAGTTAGCACCCTATGATTTTGGTATCATCCCATCACTAGCATTAATAAATGAAAATGTACATGCACATGTTTTTTGGAGGTTTTTTTTGACACAAAGGCGTTGCCGTTATTTGTTTGTCTTTCATGACCTATATATGACTCATGACAAAGCGAACTCTTCTCTATAAATATGTACTAAAATAAATTAGGAACTCCTTTTGAACCTTCAACTTTGACACATTTTAATTAATTCTAACCAATAGTTAAATGGCTTTTGCACACGGTCACTTCTTATGAATGAAACAATGAGAACAAAGCAGTAGTAATAGAGTCAAAATGAGGTTGAAGGATCAATGGTTGCCAATGACAACAAGTCTGCACATGGTACATTTTGTTATTCCAAACGAAATGAAATGTTTTAGACATGTGATTCTGCGTGCATCTTTGCTATTGGAGCAATTGCGTAATACTCGGCATCGGCATCACTTACGCGACCGATGCCGAGTATCTCAGAGTATACGAAAATCGGCCGATGCCGAGTAGCCGAACCGATCGGTTCAGAAATCGATAAGTAACATTTTCAAAAGCTGGCGATTGGTATACATGTAGTACCAGAAGCAACACAGCTATAGAGAGCTGAACGCAAGCAGGCTGTGACGTCACCAGCAGACCTGGCGAGGCAGAAATTCAATGCCTTTCCTTGATTATAAAAAATCACATCTAACATTTTCAAAAGCTGGCGATTGGTCATGGGGATCGAGATAACCAACGCTAAGTGGCAAATTTGGCCCTCTTTTGTGCTCGAGGTATTAGGGTTCGGCGACTTAAAATAATAGAATTAACCGATGAGAAAATGCAAAGACAAAGGGAGAATTTGGCGGTTCCAATAAAAAAACGTCGACTTAATAGAGCTGACGAGTTAACCAGGCTCGAGTTAAGTGGGTTCTACTGTAGTGAGTTTCTTTTCCTGGTTTGATCAGGCAACCATTCTATACCCAACTTCCACATAGGAAGAACGCTTCCAGATGGGAAAAATATTTGTATAATGTGACATAATTTTTTTATATTATAATTTGGTTTTAATAATTTGATAAATCAATTAACATCAATATTGAATAAAAACTAAGGTTTCTAAGACCACTTATTTTTGAGGACCGGTTAAACATTTTAAAAAAAGAAAAGTTAACCCTCCCCCACCCCCACGGTCGGTGGTAGTGAGCAACGTTCCCTCTAAGGTTCATTGGTCCATGTGCAAAGAAAAAAAACTTGTGTGCAAAGTTGCATAGCATCTATTATTTGTGCAACATTTTAAAAAATTAGCTGCGATGTAATTCTAAACTGCTGCGATCTATCAGATATCTGCGCAGGCACGCAGCTTAAAGGGAACATTGGTAGCGAGGTATTTTCTAAGTTCTGAAAACCAACAATAGAATCTATTAAAATCAGTAACGCATGTGGCTCCCATTGTCCGACAGTGATCTTTGATGTAACCCCCTGTGATTCCTGTGCGAGGCCCCCACAAATCAGAGGCCCTAGGCGGCTGCCTAGTTTCACCTATGCCCAAGGCCGTCCCTGTAGTGGCTGTAGTGATAGTTATTTTAAGTACAATGTAATAATAATAATAAGCAAATAGGTCATAAGAATACTATAAGTAGGCAGCAGTCCTTATTACGTTACTAATAACTTTTTTTTAAAATTTGAACTTAAGTATAACTATTTAGAGTTAGTTTTAAAGTACGAAGTGTCTACTGTTACAAATAGTCGTAAAAATATGATATGTGCTTCCAGTTACGACTAAAGCTGTATTTTATTTAAGCTAATACTAATATTAAACATTAGTTCTCATAATCAAATTTCATAATTACTAGGTAAGCTGATTAATGAATTTTAAAGGTAAAAAAACTTGATTGGTGTCCATTTAATGACAAATAGTTATAATTTAAAAAAATCATAATTTAACATGAGCCTCCCTAGATTAAGTGATAGGCGTATGGATAATTGATTGTTGTTAAAACTGATATGTGGTTCGAACCCCATTGGAGGCGACTTTATTTTAATTTAATTTTTTTTTAAACAACAATGAGGGTGCTAGTAATTGTAATTTTTGTACTACATATTCTGAAAAGGGGAGACGTTGATTAAATTTTTTTTTAATTTAGATTTTAGAATTAATACACACACATTTGCCTGTAAATAAATATAAACCCAGATCAATTAATATTGTATATTAGGCGTGTGTATATATAAAAATGTGTATAAAGTAAAGGGCCACCCATAAATGATGTCACACGTTGTCACAAAAACTCAGACCCCCTTCCAATATGATTTTAGTAAGTAAGTGAAGTAGTCGTAACACTAGTATTCCTATCTTGTGTTGACTAGTCGGGCAATAGTTTACTGGCTAATGTTACGACTAGTAGCAATACGAAATAATTTTATTGCTACGACTAGTCATAGCAATAGCCTCAGTAGCCAATTTTTCTGCTTATTTTGAACAGCGAAGGCACACGAGTCTTATCTTATCTATACAGACGCTCCTTCTATGCAGAAGATAGTTGCGTCCACAGACCATGACAGATGATCTGTTGGCAAGTGATGCAGCATTCACAGGCCACGGCTTTGTGGGTTCCACGCATTACCCAGCCGCCTAACTACATGTAGTGTTAGGTACCCATTTGGAGCGGGGTGACTCAGGGATGCCCTAGGCCCCGGGAACAAACCCTTGCCTTCACACGGATTCGAACCCGTGACCATCGGTACGACAGTCCAGTGCGCTGCCACTCGACCACCGCTTATTAAATATTAGGGCTGTTAACGATTAATTTAAATTTAATCGTTAACTTTTGAAAAATTAACAATTAATTAATAGTTAGTTTCGATTAAATACAAAAATTGAAATTTATGGTGTCATAAGTAACATTTATTAAAATACTTGAAAAAAATCGAAATAACACTGGAATGTCTTCTTTATATGACATCTTTTAACCAACAACGCAAACAGACAAGTGTATTGACATTATTTGGTTCAAGTGATGAGCAGGTCTTATTGACAATATAACCAGGCGAGCTAAACAATCGCTTTACATTGTGTAAGCTGCAGTTTCCGATACTGTAGTGGATGTTTGGTTTGCAAGTGGTATGGTATGTAAGCGAAGTGTTAGAACCATGGTAGCAATGTTCCCTTTAAACATCACGGCTCCGCAGATATTTGACGGACGCCTGCAGGAGTTTAGAATCACCACGAAGAAAATTTTGTAAAATATTGCAAAAAAAAAGGACAATGTGCAACTTTGCACACTAGTTTTTTTTTAACTCTGCACACGGACCAACAAAGCTTAGACTTAGAGGGAACATTGCATGGTGGGCAAATGATTTCTCTCAATGGACACAATAACCTTTATTAACATTTTGAACATTCACGTCTGTCGATAGTTTAAAACCAAAATCTTCGTGTAAGCGTCCGGAAATTATTTTATATTTATCGGCCGAAATATTTTAATTTTTGACTCCCAGTACATTTATAAGTTGTGGGTCGATTAATCGTTACAAAAAATTTTAATCGTCAAAATTTTTAACGATTAATCGAGAAATTAATCGTTATTTCCGCAGCCCTATTAAATATATTTAAATAAATTTAGATTTTAGAATTAATACACACTCTCCTGCCTGCAAATATGTTGTTTTTTTTATAGTCGTAACAACACGCAATAATTTTATTGCTACGACGTAACAATTACAATAGGTATAGCAATGTGCTTACTGTTACGACTAAAGTTGTATCTAATAATTTATTCACACAGTTTTGGCTTTTCGACGCATGTTATTTAATAGCGTTATTCGGTTTAGGTACACCGCTTCTAAAATAATGAGCCAATACCACTATAATTAAGCTAAAATGTGAAATTCTTAACTGAGTCTGAGATAATTTTAATTTAAAAACTGAATTTTTAAGAAAGTAATAATGCAGTCCAAAAATATAAATTAAAAAATTATAATAAATAGTTACAATTTTTATAATTTCTTAAAATCCCAATAGGTTTGGTGGTCTATTTTTCTTCTTTTTTTTTAAAAACCATAATTAGGGTGTTGGCAAACCTGCCATTGTACTGCTTATTCTGTAAAGCGGAGGCGTTGATTAAATTAATTAAATATATAAAATATATTTAAATAAATTTATATTTGAGAATTATTACACACATAAATAAGCCCAGATCGATTAATATTAAGGTTGCTAACGGTTAACCGGTTAGCTGATCAAGACCGGTCCTGTTTAATCAGGACCAGTTAACCGTAACTTCGGTATAAGCTTATTACGCGGAGTTAATATTTTGTTATGTTACGGCAGAATACCAGAACCAATACCCAAGAGACCGTGACATAAAACGCGTTTTCTTACTATTCTGGTCTATAAATAATATACACATCATCACTATTAGTTTAGTTCGCCTAGGGCTGAGGAAAGATTTTTTTAAAAAATTTTTACTTTGCTTAGTTGTCGAGGCACTGTACGAGAGCTAACACACAGTGCGCGTATGATATAAACAACAGTCAAAGTCAAGGCCGCGACTGTTACTATTTATATTATGAGTCATTTGATAGACGTAGCAAAGAATAATTGGTCCTCAAATTTGAATTTGGTCTTTTAGTGACAGCTTTCCTGCAAGTCAAAGGCATTTGGCGTAAGATTACCACATTAAGAGCTGAAAACAAGCGGGCTGTGACGTCACATGTTCTTTGAAGTCACCATCAGATGGAGCGAGGCGAAAATTTGATCATTGATACACACTCTTTTTGTTGGTTCAAAAAAAAATTACGGAAAAATACGGACCCGACAATAAAACTGCCTTACTTATTTTAACGGTTAACTAGTCCTCAAAAGGAATTGACTTGACAAAATTTGATAACATGCCGTTTTAATACATTTAATACATAAAATTAAAAATTGAATATTAATCCTTACAGTTTACATCTTTGTTCAGATGATTTTTTTAAAAGAATTTTTTTAATTATTTTTTTTCTATTTTGAATTGGCTATTTTGATGCCAGCGCCACAGAGAGCTAAACACTAGGGGCGGCACATGTCAGGCGCTTTGATGTCAAATCAGACAACGCGGGGCAAAAATAATATGCATTCTCTTGTTGGTTCACAAGACATGACATAGTAAAAATATGGTTTACCTGTCTTTTTTTGAGAGGTTAACCAGTCCTCAAAAATGAGTGGTCATAACAACCTTAATTAATATCGTATTATATTTATATTAAATTATATATGCCATTTATATCCATATAATATATAAAATATTATCATTATGAAGAGTTTGTTAAGATATTATTCATAATCATAGCGTTGTTAAGATATTATTAATTACTATAGACTATAGTCTATAGACTATAGTTCTATAGTTATAGATATAGACTAGTCACTAAGACAAGACATTTTTACCTCCAACGCCTAGGTTCACTTTTTTGGGGTCGGTTGAATCAGTGAAGAGCTTGGTTAGCTGAAATACTTGAATGGGAGGTGCGCTTTCCACATTCTTGAAGACGGAATCAGCCATGGTTTGTTTGTTTTTTGTTTCACTTGGACACTACAATGAACAACCTTGAATTGGCTTAGATGGTGTCATCAAAGTAAAGAGAATGGTTCGTCCACTTGCCGAAATACTTTAAGAGAATTAAAAAAACAAACCCGTAAAAACAAAGTTTTTGACTATAAATCCTTTATATATGAGACATAACTAAAAGTATTGATTATGTTCAAACGCAACAAATATTTACAGACTGAATGTGTCTTAACTCCCCTTTGCTTTTAACCCGGGGCCCCCCCCCGGGGGGAAGGTTTTGTCACCGATCGCTGGACCGAGCTCAGCGACATGTAAAATGTAAACAAAAGCACGACGGTACACCTGGTTAAAACACGAGATGTGTTCACCGATGGCTGGCGTGAAGTCAAGTGACCCGTAAAATGTACACAATAGCGACCGCTACATATAGTTTATATAGATAAACTAAAAATGCATTAATTTAATAACTGTAAGTTCGATCGATCTGAAATTTTGATACGATGCATTGTTAGGTGACACGAGTCTATGTGCCAAATTTAAGCTCGATGGCATCATGGGAAGTGGGTCATTTTTGACTTTTGTTTTTCTGCCCGCCCAAGACACAGAGACAGAGAAAGAGACAGAGATCACGACAGACAGAAAAAGACAGCGTTGAAGTTAATTTAAGGGATTTAATAAGGGATTTATAAAAACAAAGTTTTTGACTATAAATCCCTTATATACGAGATATAACTAACAGTATTGATTATTTTCAAACGCGACAAACATTTACAGACTGAATCTGTCTTAACTCAACTTTGCTTCATAACCCTGGGGGGGGGTGTTAGAGGGGAAAAGTCTGGTCACCGATCGCTTGACCGAGCTCAGCGTGACACGTAAAATGTAAACAAAAGCACCCCGGTACTTCAATAGGTCGCGTCAACGCGTGACTGAACAATCCCGTGAAAAAAACAATAACAAACAGTGAATTTGAATTACATACGTTATAATGGGATAAACTAAAAAATGCATAAATTTAATTACGGTACGTTCGATCGATCTGAAATTTTGATACGATGCATTGTTAGGTGAGACGGGTCGTGTGTGCCAAATTTCAGCTCGATCGGATCGCGGGAAATGGGTCATTTTTTGACTTTTGTTTTTCCGCCCGCCCAAGACACAGAGAGAGACAGAGATGACGACAGAACGACAGACAGAGACGGCGGTGAAGTTAATATAAGGGATTTAATTGATAAACAAACGTAAAAACAAAGTTTTGGACTATAAATCCCTTATATATGAGACATAAATAACAGTATTGATTATTTTCAAACGCGACAAACATTTACAGACTGAATCTGTCTTAACTCAACTTTGCTTCATAACCCTGGGGGAGGGGTGGGTGGGAGAGGGGAAAAGTCTGGTCACCGATCGCTTGACCGAGCTCAGCGTGACACGTAAAATGTAAACAAAAGCACGCCGGTACTTCGATGGGTCGCGTCAACGCGTGACTGAACAATCCCGTGAAAAAAAACAATAAACAAACAGTGAATTTGAATTACATACGTTATATAAGGATAAACTAAAAATGCATAAATTTAATTACGGTACGTTCGATCGATCTGAAATTTTGATACGATGCATTGTTAGGTGAGACGGGTCCGTGTGCCAAATTTCAGCTCGATCGGATCACGGGAAGTGGGTCATTTTTTACTTTTGTTTTTCCGCCCGCCCAAGACAGAGAGAGATGAGACAGACGAGAGAGACAGAGACGGCGGTGAAGTTAATATATGGGATTTAATAAAACAAACCCGTAAAAACAAAGTTTTTGACTATAAATCCCTTATATATGAGACATAACTAAAAGTATTGATTATTTCAAACGCGACAAACATTTACAGACTGAATCTGTCTTAACTCCTTGCTTATAACCCTGTGGGAGAGGGGAAAAGTCTGGTCACCGATTGCTGACCGAGCTCAGCGTGACACGTAAAATGTAAACAAAAGCACGCCGGTACTTCGATGGGTCGCGTCAACGCGTGACTGAACAATCACGTGGAAAAAAAACAATAACAAACAGTGAATTTGAATTACATACGTTATATAAGGATAAACTAAAAATGCATTAATTTAATTACGGTACGTTCGATCGATCTGAAATTTTGATACGATGCATTGTTAGGTGAGACGGGTCCCGTGTGCCTAATTTCAGCTCGATCGGATCACGGAAAGTGGGTCATTTTTTACTTTTGTTTTTCCGCCCGCCCAAGACAGAGATGACGACAGACAGAGACGGCGGTGAAGTTAATATAAGGGATTTAATAAAAACAAACCCGTAAAAACAAAGTTTTTGACTATAAATCCCTTATATATGAGACATAACTAACAGTATTGATTCATTTTCAACCACTGCGACTGAGCTGGGAGAGGGGGAAAAGTCTGGTCACCGATCGCTGGTCCGAGCTCAGCGTGACACGTAAAATGTAAACAAAAGCACGCCGGTACTTCGATGGGCCGCGTTAAAGCGTCATCTCAAACTCTCACGTGGGAAAAAAACAATAACAAATCGTGAATTTGAATTACATACGTTATATAAGGATAAACTAAAAATGCATTAATTTAATTACGGTACGTTCGATCGATCTGAAATTTTGATACGATGCATTGTTAGGTGAGACGGGTCCGTGTGCCAAATTTCAGCTCGATCGGATTACGTGACGTGAGTCATTTTTTACTTTTGTTTTTCCGCCCGCCCACCCAAGACAGACAGAGAGAGAGATGACGACAGAGACGGCGATGAAGTTAATATAAGGGATTTAATAAAACAAACCCGTAAAAACAAAGTTTTTGGACTATAAATCCCTTATATATGAGACATAACTAACAGTATTGATTATTTTCAAACGCGACAAACATTTACAGACTGAATCCGTCTTAACTCAACTTTGCTTCATAACCCTGGGGTGACCGAGCTCAGCATGACACGTAAAATGTAAACAAAAGCACGCCGGTACTTCGATGGGTCGCGTCAATGCATCAACTCAAACTCTCACGTGGGAAAAAAACAATAACAAACAGTGAATTTGAATTACATACGTTATATAAGGATAAACTAAAAATGCATTAATTTAATTACGGTACGTTCGATCGATCGATCTGATACGATGCATTGTTAGGTCACACGGATCTTTGTGCCAAATTTCAGCTCGATCGCATGACGGGAAGTGGGTCATTTTTTACTTTTGTTTTTCCGCCCGCCCAAGACAGAGATCAGAAAGAGAGAGAGAGAGAGAGAGAGAGAGAGAGAGAGAGAGAGAGAGAGAGGAGAGAGAGATGAGAGAGAGAGAGAGAGAGAGAGAAGAGAGAGAGAGAGAGAGAGAGAGACAGAGAGAGAGAGAGAGAGAGAGAGAGACAGAGAGAGAGAGATGAGAGAGGAGAGAGACAGACAGAGAGAGAGAGAGAGAGAGAGAGAGAGAGAGAGAGAGAGAGAGAGAGAGAGAGAGAGAGATGACGACAGAGACGGCCGTGAAGTTAATATAAGGGATTTAAAAATGGTTAACTGACCATTATTTTTTATTTAAAAATGTTAATCATTATTCTTACTTAAACAAAATGTATCTTATCTAATCAGACTTATCTGTTACAGAAGCTCCTTCTACTGAGGTTTTCCATGTCCATTATTTGGAATATCATTATGAATTTATGAGGATTTTTTTTCCAGATTATTTTACTTCGTTTATAATTCATGATCATGGCTTGATATCTGGGTTACCACATGAGTGGAAAAACATAAAGTAATATTTCAATGAGTATAAGTAATAAGTCAAAACGAAGGCTTGTTTATTAAATAAGAAGGATTTTAATTTAAATTATTTTTAAGCTCTATATAATATAACCTTAGGTTAAAGTTACATGAAATATAGGAAAGTAGTGGCGATAGCAAAAGCAAGGCCAAATTCAAACCTTTTCTTATAGCTTATCTATCTGTTTCAGGCGCTCCTTCTATACAGAAGATTATTGCGTCCTCCGCTTATCCAAATCCATGGTTTATGTCTTATGTCTAGTCTTGCATTTTTATTAGAGTTTTAAATGTTGATTAAGTATTGGTTTTCCTGTTTTCCCCCAGGTAACCAATTCTACGTCTCGAATTCTGGACGGGAAGAACGAGAATTTTTTTGTGTTTGCCTTGCATACGGAATAAGAAAAGTATTTTTATCACTTTGTCTATCTGAAGATTGTATTAAGTTATCTTTGTTTTGAATTTCCAACTTAGAATTAATTGCCGTAGGGGCCGTCCATAAATGACGTCACGCACCTAGGGGGAAGGTAGGTCACACTTTTGTGACGATGCATGACGAGGGGGAGGGAGGGGGGTTGAAAAAATGTGACGTCACATCAAAACGGTAACTTTAAATAAAACTTCCACTGAAATATTTGGTCGCTTACAATTTATTTAATGAATTTTATTTTAAATCAGTGCTTATCTTATCTTATCTTATCTTATCTGTTTACAGACGCTCCTTCTATACAGAAGATTATTGCGTCCTACGCTTATCTATGGTTTGTGTTTAGTCCTGCATTTTTATTAGAGATTTAAATGTTGATAAAGTGTTGGTTTTCCTGGATTCTTCAGGCAACCCATTCCACGCCCGAATTCCGGACGGGAAGAAGGAAAACTTGTATGTGTTTGTTCTTGCATACGGAATAAGAAAGGTGTTTTTATCCTTATGTCTATCTGAGGGTTGTATTAAGTTATCTTTGTGTTGTATTTCTAAATTAGAATTAATTGCTTTATGTATGATTACTACTTTGCTCTTGGTTCTTCTATCCTCTAGTGTTTCAAGGTTTAATGATTTAACTAATGGTGTTATTCTTGTCAGTTTCGAATATTCTCCAGTAATGAATCTGGCAGCTCTTTTTTGAATTTGTTCTAGTTTATCAATGTTTTCTTTGGTGGATGGGTCCCATACAGAAGATGCATATTCTAGTACAGGTCTCACCAAAGTGAGGTAGCATTTTAGTTTTATATCTCTATTACATTTGTTAAAGTTTCTTTTTATAAAGCCTAAGGTTTTGTTTGATTTTTTAATAACTTCATTGACATGGGGATTCCATGATAGTTTCTCATTTATTAAGACTCCTAAGTATTTTGCATCTTTAGTTTGGGTCAGTTCTTTTCCATGAATGTAATATTTTGAATTTATTTGTTTCTTTTTCTTTGTTACTCTTAACAGTTGACACTTTTCTGGGTGGAAAGACATACTCCAGTTAGTTTCCCATTTTATCAATTCATCTAAGTCTTTTTGTAAAATTTTGCTGTCTTGTTCTGATTTAATTGTTCTATAGATTATACAATCATCAGCAAATAACCTAACTTTTGTACCTGTTGAGATGTTGTTGGGTAAATCATTTATATAAATTAAAAAGAGTAAGGGACCTAGCACAGTTCCTTGTGGAACTCCTGAGTTAACCTTTATTGGTGCAGATTTAGATCCATTAATTATTACAGTTTGCTCCCTGCCCAAAAGGAAGTCTTGGATCCAGTGATGTAAGGAACCTGAGATTCCAAAGTAGTTAAGTTTTTTAAGTAAACTAAGGTGGTGAACTTTGTCTAATTATAATCCTTAAGTTTGAGAATCCACACGATAACGTGTGAAATTGTTACAGCTCCCGTTTGGTTCTCTCACGGCAGGAGTCGTCGAACTTTTTTGCCCGTTACCCCAAAATATACAAGTTTATGTGTGCGTTACACAACCCCCAGACTTTAGGTCCTGCTCACGGTGTTTTATACTAAATTTTAATTATTTTGTTAATAAAAAACGACATTTTTGTTCGAAAGTGTCTTGTACTTTAGGGGGGGGGGTCCAAGATTTGTGACAGGGGATGGGGAGTTAAAAATGGTCAAAAATAGCGTGACGTACTTTATGGAGTTTATTAATTAAAATTTAATATAAAACACCGTGACGTCACACATGGCCGGACCCCCCCTCCCCCCTGTCACAAACTGTCACACTTTCTTACACTCCCTCTCCCCCTCTGGAGCGTGACGTACTTTATGGACGGCCCCATACAGAAGATGCATATTCTAGTACAGGTGTCACCAAAGTAAGGTAGCATTTTAGTTTTATATTCTTATTACATCGAAGTTAAAATGTATAATGTCATAAGTAACACTTATTAAACGTTCTTGTTGAAACTCTAAATAACACTGGAATGTCTCCTTTATATATCATCTTTTAACCAACTACGCAAAAAGACAAGTGTGTTGACATTATTTGGTTCAAGTGATGAGCGGGTCTAATTGACAATATAACCAGCCGAACTGAACAATCATTCACGTGGAACCGAGGTAACTGTTATTCAAAAAAAAAGGTCCTGGGAAGAAATGACATTATCGGATATCGGTGTTCATTAAGTTTCCACCATTGTAGAGGGTTAATGGATTCAGGAACTTTCATCTCCATTTTGTAACGCAGTAATTTATCAGAAGAGCTGTCGTCATTTTCTGTCTCTGAGTTAGACCCCATTACTGCCATTAGCTTAGTACGTTGTCATTTGGTTTGATAAGTAGGCGAAGTGTTAGAACCATGGTAGGCAAACTTTATCAACTTTTTGAACATTCCCGTCAGTCAATAGTTAAAAGCTTAAAACCAAAATGTTCGTGTAATCGTCAGGAAATTTGTTATTATTTATCGGCCGCTATTTTGTTTCATTTTTTTTTACATTTTGACTTCCAATAATTTTTAAGCGATGGGTTACAAAATCGTTACAAAATAATTTAATCGTTAAAAAATTTTAACGATTAATCGAGAAATTAATCGTTAATTTCCTCAGCCCTAAAAAAACTCGTGTGCAAAGTTGAACAGCATCCATTTTTGTGCAATATTTTATCAAATTTGCTGCGCTGTATCTCTAAACTGCTGCGCGGCGTCGGTCAGATATCTGCGCAGCTTAAAGGGAACATTGGAGTCAAAGCCCATGAAACTTAAACGATAGGAAGACAGGAAGAAAAAATATGTGTGTATTATTATTAGTATCACAGTATTTTAAAATATAAACTTCCGGTGGAGATGGATTAGCCATACAGTGCCATACACTAAGAAAACCTGCCTCCAATTCAACAAGGCAAGCCCTGAAATGGAACCCCCAGGCTAAGCGGAAAAGAGTTCGTCCAAGAAACATTTGGCGCCGAGAATCGGAGGCAGGCATCAAGAGAAATGGCCATGACTGGAAGACGCTGGAGAGGCTGGCCCGGGATAGGGATGCCTGGAGGACTCTCATAGGTGGCCTATGTCATCGCAGACGTACACGATGATCGGCGGATGCCCCTTGTGGGCGAGAAGGCTCAACAACAACACTATAATACTATAATCAGGGGCGGATTAAGAATGCACGGGGCGCCTGGCTGCAATTCAAACTGGGGCCCTATCCAGCCAGTGTATCTTTAGATAAAATGATTGCTAGCAGCTAATATAAGACTGTAACTTGTAATTATTCAGCCAAAAAGATTATTCATGGGGGGAAAAAACGAACACGAAGAAATAACTGTTTGCCGGGATCCTACAATTGAGTGTAAAAGACAATTTAAAAAATAAAAATACAAATTTTAAAAAATGCCACACCCCTCCGGGGAATCGATCCGCGACCGCTTGCACCCTCAGGCAGTGGCGTAGCTAGGGGGAGCGGAGGGAGGTCCGCCCCGGGCGGCACACATTTTGAAGGCGGCGTTTGGGACATTTGAACAGTAAAGCCATTTCGAACAACCACCCTTTTTCTTTTGAAGGGGGAAAACCAAGGTGAAACAAAAATGTTCTTAATATCGAATCTTAATTAACGGATTCGCGCAACATTTGTTTGATTACATAGTGTTTGTTATAACTAACGCAAAAACGTTCAAAAATTTAAAATCGCTCAAAAAGCTATAGATTTGTTTGGAAAATTAAGCGGTATACGTCACAGTTGACTCTTACATATGAAAACTACACACACATACACACAAACTAAAAACAACAACACATCACCGCTGGCCGAATAATATGTGCTATTAATATCGCCACGACAGTTTTTTGCGTGGAAATTCAACATGCGCATAATGATGCGCTAACAATTACCTACATGGCATGGTGGTTCAGATACTGTGTTTAACTTGCATTTAGTAATTTATGTTAGTGTTTCAGTTTTCAGAAAATTATTGTAAGGTAAATTACTAAAAATTAAATATATTTTGTTTTTATTGCATTAAAGTAGCTCACATAATTTGTGTTTTTCATTAAAATTAAAATATGGTTATTCATTAACAAATTTACGCCTATCCAATTAAAGTAATGTGTATCATCTATTTTATGGAGAATTATTAAAAGATTTATGGCTAGAACATGAAAATATTCCAATTTCTCCGCTGATGAACACAACAATAGCATAAATAATTTCGAAAAAAACATACTTTAAATGTTCAAGCTTCTTGGAAAAATTGTTATCTGAAGAAGTAACGATATCAGATGCTGGAATTTTACACAGTTGAATGCAATCTTTCTTTTTTAAAATTTTTTTAAGTAATGCAAACACATTTCATGTGCAGAAGCGTAACTGGGGTTTCTACACCCTTGACAAATTTTAAAAATAGGTAGGAAAATGCTAAATTGACGGATTGGCCCTCGGCGCCCTTGGCAACTGCCCCGATGCTAAGTCGTTGTTACCGTCATTGGTACGCAGAGGCGTCACTAGGGTTGGTGTCACCCGGGGCGGTAGCTCATGGTGTCACCCCTTCACGACTGAAGGGGCCGTCCATAAATGACGTCACACCAGTTTGGCCAATTTTTACCCCACCCTCCCCCAGCGTCATACTTTGTCACAAAAACTTAGACCCCCACCCATTTATTTACGATATGACATCACAAAGACTTGACTTCCCCCCTCCCCTAAGCCGTATTTTCTCAATAAAAATTATCATGTTTCAAATTATTTTTTGTCATTTAAATATGTATTTAGTGTAAGTCTGCAGTCTAATATCGTAACATGCGTGAAGCAATTGAAAAGGCAATTAAATAAATGGTAAACAATCAAATATTTAAGTGGAACTTTTATTTAAAGTTGCGCGTTTTTTATGTGACGTCCTATTTTTTTTAAAATACACCCTTCCCCCTCGTCACACTTCGTCACAGACGAGTGACCCCATCCCCCTATGGGGGATTTAAAAAAAAAGGGGGGGGCTGAACGGGCTAAACCTAGGGGCCCCCAATAATTTAAAGTCCGCCAAACATATTATAAATTATAATTATAGTGTATAATAAAGATGCAGGCAAATGTTTGCATTAATCCTTGAAAATGCATTGGATAGTCATACGGCAATGCGGCAAATATGAGTTGGAAGTATAACGGAAACCAGACTATTCTTTATGAGAAGTGCAGTGTTGCTCATTATGTGCCGTGCACAGCTCATTCTATTAATTTGGTTGGGAAAAGTGCAGAAGGTTGTCCTGCTGCAGTCAGATTTTTTTGTCTTCTGCAAAATCTTTATACCCAGCTTGTTGCATCTACTCATCGTTGACAGGTACTTCAAAAACACATGCAATTGATACATGTTAACAATGGTTTGTCTGACACATGATGGTTAGCCTGACATGATGCTGTAAGGTCTGTTAATAACTCATACCATGAGAATATCGCAGCACTGGAAGAATTAGCAACAAACGAAAATCAGCCACGTGACTGTCGACTTGAAGCAGAAGGATTTCTAAAGGAACTTGAACAACTGGAAGTCGCTATTTTACTTTAAATTTTAGTTTGTTAAAATACAGCATTCTTCATTTGATTACTATGAAGACAAAGGAAAGGACAAGTCCGTGATAAAAAAAAGAGTATAAACAATCTTCAATGCTTATATTTTTTTTTAAAAATTAAAAGAAGAAAGCGTCAGACAAAAATTCAAGGTTGAGGTATTTCTGGTAATCATTGACAAACTTTCTTAAACCCTACAAAATTGGTTAAGCGCATATAAAGACATCCATGAGAAATTTGACTTTCTTACAGACCTAACTGAGCTCAGCAATTTCGCCATCCGATGGGCAACAGCCATGGTAATGGAAGAATATTCAAGCGATTTCGAAGACTGCTTACCTCCAGAATTAGTCCAATTTACAGAACCCTTTAAAAAGCTATTGTCCAGACCCAGGCACAGGGTAAGGAAAAGAAGGTAGCACAATGCGAAACTCAAATCACGTGCACAGATCTAGAAACTTTGCTGCTTTTGAAGGTGCTAAATTTCACACAGTCCCTTTACAAATGTACACATCGCACTTCGCATCTAGATCTTTCAATGATGACATCAAACTGCAGCTGAGAGCGATCCTTTTCAAATTTGAAAAGAATATAAAATGAGTAAAAATGTGCATGGCATAACAAAGACCGAGTATGCTCTAATAATCATTGAAAAGGAACTTGTAAGCTTACTTAGCTTTACTGACTTGTTTGAAAACTTTGCAATGAGAAAAATTCCCAAACGAAAGTTGTAGGTTGAAATAATAATAGTTTATATTGTTCAATAATTTTTTTATTTCAAATTGAGAAAACAATTCATTACCCCATGAAAAAAAAGTTTTAAAAAATAAATATTTAAAAATACGGAATAACACATATTATTTTTTTTTAAGCAGGCTCGTTCGTAACCACGCAACAGCGTAAGTCGGGATGGGACCATCGTAACCGGAGGACTACCTGTATATAAACATGTCTATGCTTTCACGCCTATAATAAATATATGTATATAACGAAACATTAACTCAAAGATATTGAGTTCATAATTTTCCTCTAGAATAAAATCGACAAAGAAAACCTATCCTTTGATTTTTTTTAAAAAAAATTGAATTTAAAATCGCCCCCCCTTAACCCACTGTGGTGGAGGGAGGTGGTGAGGTTGGATTCGTCCATGCTGTCGGTGTGTCCAAGCCCAAATGGCTTTATATATTTTAAAACATAAGACACTGCGCCTCTTTCATGTCCATTGCTTTTTTAAAGATCTCTCTGTCGCGACTGTTTCTTTTCTTTTTTCATAATTTGTTTTAATGTTGTTGTGTGTTGGGACTGTTTTATTATTGCAAGTTAACTGATATTTTTGAAATAGAAGTTTTCGCCTTTAACGTATAATTACATTGTATTTCTTAATTTCTTTCTAGATGAAACAATGTGTCTTCTTTTTTTCTGACATCAGAATCGTACACAGTAAAATGTTAAGCTCGGGTGTCACCCCCTGATGGGTGTCACCCGGGGCGGCCCGCCCCCCTCGCCCCCCCTAGTGACGCCACTGTTGGTACGCCTCTTTCATGGCACAAAGAGATGTGCTAATACAGAATGCTGTTTTAGAGAGTTGGAGATATCAATTAACTGAACGCGGAGTTAGAAGGAGGAAAAATATGAGTGTGGAAAATTCAGAAGATGGGGTTCTATCTTCAGAGCAAGAAGTCAACGATAAATGTTTTTATCGATGGATGGAATTATTTATTATAAAAGAAAAGAAAAGAACACGCTGATCAGATGCATGTCCTTTCAAGGCAATATTCGTGTATAATACCGCATGTAACCTACTAAATGAAGAATTTGAAGATCAAATATTTGATATTGATTATTTATATTGATAAAGAACAGTTCAATATTGAAAGAAAAAGGATCCAGGTTTTTATGGCTGTACACTGGGTCGGTCTTAGCAATCGCGGGGCCCTATGCGACTTAGTATGCGAAAAGGCCCAGTTTGGGTAGGGATAAGGTATTATTAAGATTAAGATAGGTGGGGGCTGTGAAAGTGTGGGGCCTACTGCGGCGGCATAGGTTGCAGAGGCCTAAGACCAGCCCTGGCTGTACCTACACTACAAGAAGAGTTATGTTAGAAAAACTTGGGAAAAGGCCCCTTTGATCTATAAAAATATATTCAACAGTAAAGATTGGAAAATACTGTACCCAATATTATAATTTTGCTAAGAATGTTTTCAACAATTGCTATCAGTGCATCTAGTTGTGAAAGGAGCTTCTCCAAACTGAAGTTGATACAAAAAAATATTAGTTCCAGAATGAGTGATTTAAGACTACAAAATCTTGCAATATTGTCTTTAGAACAAGATATTAAAAATAATTTAAATTTTGATAGCATAATACACGATTTTTCCACTATGAAAGTTATAAGTAGCCTAAATGTATAAATAGGTATACATACTAACGTATACCATTTCTTTGTTTATTAAAAAAATAATATATGTATTAATAAAAAAATAAAAAGCATACTAATTAGTACTGTTTTTTGGGTCTAAATTTGGAATATGTTTTGTCTCATTTGGTTTGGGGGGGGGGAATCTGCGACCTACAATAACTTTCTTGTGGCCTTTAAAAAAATTTCTTTTATATTTATAAATGTGTATTTATAGGTATATCATTTAATGTGGCCTCTTTTATTAATGCTTACATAAAAAGGGCATGCAAAAGTAAAAATGTTCCCCTTTCTTCACTTCGTTTGAATTACAATTACCGGTATCTATTCATGTTTATTAATTTACTAGAAATGTACCCGCGCTTCTGCAGCGGGAGTGTACTGCCCTATAAGGTTGAATACGAAGTTGAAAATAAGCTAATAACTATATGTTAAGTATATATGTGTATGCGACGATTTAAGTTCGGCCTTCTTGTTATAATATAACTAAATGTTGTGCTTACTCATGGAATGCAACTTTCAGTTGGTCAGAAATATACTTATGAAAAATGTAATTCTCTAATTCTGAGACAATTTTACCCAATAATAAATGGAGCTTTGAAACGTAACAAACGATCTGAAAAGGGCATTATTTTAATTTAAAATCCTGCAAAAAAACATTTCTCATTGCTATAGATTCAACGTATCAAGAGATTCCTTTCGGAATGAAACTCCTGTAGCTTTAATACGCTGATAGAACTGAAGGGAAGAAGATAAAATGAATTAATAAAAAACCAAATTAAAATACATCAAACTTATTTTTATAATGTTTTCACTTTTGTCCCCTTCATCAAAACGGTCCCATTTAGCAAATGGATTCCAAAATCTTATATGTTGCTGTTTCACCAAGGCATTCAATTCTTTGTTGATTTCCGTTTTCAGATAAGACATTATATTTTGTAAAGTATATCATTAAACTCACTTTTTGTCTTTCCAGGCTCCCTTTTTTCCTTGTTTTTTTCCTGGAAATTAGATAATTTATTTGCCAAGTATATTTAATATACTTAAAAACGTATATGAAACGAAGATATACATTTTTTGAAAAAAAAATATTTTGGAATCCTAGAAAGTAATGAGTGGACATATTCAATTCCCATTGAGGTAAAAATTCAAATTAGTTATCAGGTTCATGTTAACTTAAGTTTATTATAGATATATCCATTGATCCAGTAGTCAACTATTATAATGTAATAATTAAGCTGATATAAGAAAAGGCAATTTTTTACTCAACATTACTTTTAGATCAGAGTTCAGTCGTGCTTAATTTATTATAGTATGAGTCTGAAAATTTACAGACTTTTATGCAAATGGGAAGTTGGACCATTAGTGATTGGGTGCTTAGGCTTTTATTAGTATAGAAAAGGGGCACTAAATGAAGTTAATCAAGAGAAGTAAAAAAAATATTAATAAAGTCTCTCATTCTTTATAAACTTTAAACACAGTTTTTTTAGAGTGGATATATTTTTATAATGTTATGCATATATATCAGAAATTTTTAAAAATTGTTATAAGGAAAAAAAATTCAACTTCTAATGTTCATTACTTATGAGTTGATTTCACGTAGAGAATTGCTTTTCTCATGAAACTCACTTTCAATTTTAAGGGTACTAAATAAAGTTAACTGCCAGTTGCTTTTTTTTAAAATTGACGACAACTGCCGTCACGTAAATTTTTTTTATTTTATTTATGACCCCACATCGTTAAACTATTCAAAGTAATGAAATATTTGTAACAGCAGCTATAACTTAAGGAACTACGCTCCCACCTTCTCTCTAAAAGGCAATAGCTGCTTATACTAAAGAGCTAATAAGGGGCCGTCCATAAAGTACGTCACGCTATTTTTGACCATTTTTAACTCCCCCCTCCCCACTGTCACAAAATGTCACAAATCTGGGACCCCCCCCCTAAAGTACGTCACACTTTCGAAAAAAAAATGTTTTTAATTAATAAAATAATTAAAATTTAATGTAAAACACCGTGACGTCACACATGGCCGGAAAACCCCCCTCTCCCTGTCACAAACTGTCACACTTTCTTACACCTCTCCCCCCACTGCAGCGTGACGTACTTTATGGACGGCCCCTAAATTAAATTATAAATGGTGTAAATGTAAT
This sequence comes from Ampullaceana balthica, assembly GCA_944989445.1. Taxonomy (NCBI): domain Eukaryota; kingdom Metazoa; phylum Mollusca; class Gastropoda; family Lymnaeidae; genus Ampullaceana; species Ampullaceana balthica. The sequence continues at coordinate 512,186 of CALYLW010000302.1, read as the reverse complement.
GAAGTTTCCTAAAGAATTTAAAGAAACTAACTCAATCTTATTTAAAAAGCTTGCAATAAAATTTGCGCACCATTTTTATTCAATGAAAGTTAATTTAAGGGCGGGCGCTAAAATGAAATCTTGTAATGAAATACTGCTCCAAAAATAAATTGTATACATTTTGATAGTCTTTATTAATTAGTGTTTTAATATGGAAATGATATATAATTCTTTTATATATTTGTCTCTATGTTATACGATTTAAATTTACGGCTTTTATGTGATAGGCATAATTTTAAAAATGAATTCAAGTATGTTTTTGATCATGTTTCCCGATGGGACATCATAGTTTGTAAATTATATTTCAAACACCAGATTTAGTTTCTGAAAAAATAAATAAATTATTTACAAAATTGAAGAAAAAAAAGATGATATGTTTGACTAAACATATATTTTTAAAATGGCTTTTGTTATTCCGCTACAGCGTAATGACCATGGCATATTCAATTCGCCGCCCAACTTAATTAATTGCTATTAGATTCACCTGTATTGAGTTTAATATACTTCTGTTTATAAGTCCGGTAGAAATGTTTAAATTGTAAATTTATAGAGCTTATGTAATAAATAAAAACACAGCATTGGTCGTAGGCTTTTATATGCATGTAATAATCATTGATGATTAACTTTAATAAGTAAATTTAAGGGACTTAGCCTGTAAAATAAACAAGAAAAATTAATAAAGAACACGCAACAAATTTTAAGAAAAACAAAACGTATAGTTCCTCTAAATTACGATTAAGCTTTTTTGACTTGGGCAATTTCTTTCCACATAAAATACCCTCACATAATTAGTATTTGTTTAAATTAAAATTTGAGTTATTAGAAACAACATAATAAAACTCTTAATTTAAAAATAAATACCATACATCGTGTGACAAATGTAATGAAATAGTTTTAACAGATCTATAATATAAAGAAAGTATTTGTATAAAAGGCCACTGTTTTGTACCGCAAGGCCAAAACAAATTATATGAATGTTATTATAATAAAATTACACTGCTCAATTTAAGACGCGTACACGAAAAGGTGCGCACCGTAATTTGACAAAAGATTTTTGAAAGCGCACAGCTCAAAATAAAGTATTGTAAAAAATAACGCACCAAAATGAACTCGTTTTGAATGCCCGCATGAAGCTGTTCAATATCGAAATGAGAATGTATTTTGTCTTTATTTGGCTCTACATTTTCTGATTATGGGCCCCCTTACCCTGGGGGTGGTCACCTGGGGTTGAAACATAGCCTACGACCTGTCTCGGGTCAAATGAGAGTCCCATGCAAAATTTCAGCATCCTGGGACCAACGGTGTGGAATTCCATTGGTAACAAACAAACACACAAACGCACAAACTTTCATCTTTATATATTAGATAACAATATCACATGATGACTTACATGGCCGTCCATAAATGACGTCATGCGATTTTGGCTGATTTTTCACCCCCTCCCCCCTCGTCACACGTCGTCTCAAAAACTTAGAACCATTTTTCAATATGACGTCACAAAGGCCCCCCCCCCATAAAAGCCGTATTTCTATTTGAAAATGAGCATGTTTCAAATCAATTTTTTGTCATGTAATATATTTTAGTGTAACGCTGCACTCTAATATTGTAACACGCGTGAAGCCATGTAAAGCGTCATTAAATAAAGTGTCGGTAATCATTTATATAATTGGAACTTTTATTTAAAGTTGCGCGTTTTGTTGTGACGTCAAATGTGTGACTCTACTCTCCCCCCCCCCAAACCCAGGTGCATGACGTCATTTATGGACGGCCCCTAAAGTGGCGGCAAAATTGGAGATCGCCCCGGGCGGCAAAAGTTCTACCTACGCCACTGACCTCAAGCCTATATACTTCCGATTAGACCAGCAGAGCTCGACAAAAAATTAGTCAATTTAAGATATATAAGTAATATTCTTTAATAATTTTTTCTTTTTGAGCCTATCACACCAGGTTTTTCGATTAATATTTGAAGACTATTTTATCGGAATAGATATCAGATTAATAATAATAGATAAGATTTTATTAATGTATTTAATTTATCATATTTTCAGCGATTCGTGTAAACATTTGTCCATTTTTATTATATAATATACTAAATTTGGGGGCCCCTACATCATCGGGGGCCCCTGGCTTTAGCCCGTTCAGCCGACCTCTTAATCCGCCATAGACTATAATGTATATAAGTCTAAGGGGCTGTCCATAATTGACGTCACGCACCTGGGGGGAGGGGGGTCGACCATTTCTGACGAGGGGAGAGGGTGTTTAAGAACTGTGACGTCACATCAAAAAGCGCAACTTTTTATAAAAATTCCACCGAAATATTTGATTGCGTACAATTTAATTAATGATTGACGTTTTACATGGCTTCAACCATGTTACGATATAATGGTGCAGCCTTACACTAAATCAGGAGTCGGCGAACTTGTTTCCACGTTTAAATTACCCCAAAGTAATAATTTATGTTGCCGTTACCACAGTCGCGAGGTCCTGCCCAAACAACTTGACGGTTTTGGGGAGCGTGTCGTAAGCTCCCAGATCTGGGGAAAAGTCACAGCCGAAAACGTATATTGTTAGTTTTAGAGGACTAACAATGACAATTGTTGAAAAATGCTGAAAAATGGTTGTGCGTAAATATTTTAAGTCAAAATAACACGGAGGATCAATATTGCAGGGGGGATTTATTTGATACAATTACAAAAGTTTAGAGTCGAATATAATGGTCACAGCGGTTATAGGGCTAACGGCTCTAGCCATTCTAGATATAATGATAAATCATTAAAAATTCAATAAAGTCGTATAAACGCAAATTTATTTTAAAAACTGACTGATATTATTAATATTTAAGATAAATGAATATCAAAGACCGTACCCAGACTTTTTTCAGAAGTCGCAAACTTGCGCGAAGGCATTTCATGTTCAGATACCTACAATATATGGTGCTGTGACTTCAAATTTGGATGAGAAGGTTTAATCAATAATTCTGCATGTACCTATGAATTATTGAGGGCGTTGATTAAACTTCGCGTCTTTTTTGCCTCGTTTTGCAAAAAGAAAATTGTTTTCAGTGTGTACAGTGACCAAAAAATTAGGTTTTCATGCAAATAATTAACATTGTTAATAAAAGTTTCCAAAAAAGTATTTTATTAAAAAATACTAGTACTCGATCATTCATTTCTTTTCTTGTTAATAATGAAATCTGCAGGCCCAGGCGTTGAAGAATTTGAATTACATACATTACGGTACGGAACTGACAAGATGAAAGACCATCATTATAATGCTATGAAGTTTATTTTAGAACATCTTCGATGTAAATCCTTTTTGGGTTTTTGTTAACAAATATCTGTAAAACACTTTCCTCGTTGATATTGAAAGCGTAGTGAATATGCATCAATGCAAGCTCGGTAAGTATTTCCTGTCCCATTGAACATCTCATGTAATTGTGCAAATGTCGGAGTGCACTGAAACTTCGCTCACACTCACACGCGAATGGAGTCACAGGAATCAAACACGCGATTTTCAGTAAGCAATAAATATTTGGATACATCGATTCATAGCAATGTTTTATAGATTCCATGTAATTTGTTTGTATCTTTTAATATTCCCATTGGCTGAACCTCAATTTCCACCCACTGAACTTTTCGTGCAGCCCCTCTGGTGAAGGCAGATCGTGCTCATATACATCCACAGTGCCTTTCAGATCTTCATAAGTACAATTTCTAACAGCACTTGACACAAGAGACAACACTTGTGAGGATGTCCTTGTTAAGACAGAGAACAGCATATCTAGTTCAGCAATGATGTGCTCCAGAAATGGTTTAATTAAGTTACGCAGATAGTGTTGCACTGGCGTTTCTGCGCTCACATTACTTCGGTAGATTATTCGCTTAGCAATTCTGGGCATTGAAGCTTTAACTCCTACAGACTGCGCCATGTTAACGCTATGATCATAAGTGTTTTGAAAATAAGAATCTACATTTGTTCTAATCTCTTTAAACGCTTGCTTGACGTTTTCGATAAGTGAAATAGCCTGAATGATGTCAATCGCTTCTTTCTGAAGTTGGACTGTTATTCCTTTTAGCCTAGATAACAGTTTTTACTTCACAACAAACGTCACAATAAATTGTGAAGTTACACAAGGAATGAAGAAGTGACGTTGTTCGAGACTTACTGACCGTGTCCCAATCACCATTTGTAGTCAAACTTGGATCCAATCCTTGGTTGTTGTGTTTTCCTTGAGGCAGTGAAAATATCTCAAGAGTCTGAATAACGTAAACATACGATTGATGGAAGTGTTTGTAATTTGTATGCTTCTTGGCGGCTCATCCCATCTTGTTTTGCACAAATCTAGAAGTGCCTTCCGTTTAGCACTGTCAAATGGAATACTTGTTTCTATGACGTTTTTCAACAAGGCTTCGCGCTTTGGGCTGTTGTTTAAAACATGCAGGTTTCTTTTAATTTGGCAATCATATTACGCACATCAGGAAGTCCGCACAAATGTGCAATCACTAGGTTTAAAGCGTGGTTGTCGCAGTGTGCGTGTATACCGCCAAAGGGGCCTCTCGCAGAATACGCGCTTGAACTCCTGAAACAGCGCCCGACAGATTCAGTGCCATCATAACACTGACCCCTCATATTCTGTAGTGAGATCCCCAAATCTCTTAATAAAGTCAACATCTTTGAGGCCATCGCCTCTACCGTGTTCGAACAAGTGGAACAAAAGAGATGAATTCTACTCTAACATTGTTTTCGCTGTCAACAAGTCTGATACAAAACGACATTTCTTCTTTGTTGTGAGTGGTCACTGGTCACCATGTCGGCCAAAACAGAGTAGAATTTTGCTTCTTTTATTTCTTTAACAATTTTTGATTGAATGATGTCGTTGCCAATTATGGAATGAGTTCATTTTGGGTACGTGGTGACAAATACGCCGAGTTCTTTTGGAGTGGTTTCTGCAAGTGGTACATGAGGTACTCATTGTGCTTGCTCACTAACCTCAACACAGCAATAAAATTTCCTGGATTCCCTTGTCCACTGAACTTGTTTTCTTCGAATCGGCCTCTAAAAGCTAAACATTCGTAACAATAAAAGGGCACAAATTCGCAGAATGGGGTTCGTTCGAACTTACAAACCCTCCCTGTGTACGGCCTTGTCAATTATTATTATAAAGCGCAGATGTTTCTTCTTAAAATCTCTTTACAGTTAAGTTCTCTGAGAAATTATGTTGCTTTATTTTGACACAATTACATCGAAATTGGGGTGTTTTGATGTCAGGGCAAGTTGGATGCTGTCTTCAGGGTCAAACCAATTTCACAGCTTTGTTTTTATATTCGCTATAGAGTTGAAAATCCTTATTCACTGAAGTACATTGTTGCTATAGGCAACAACGCTTTGACGGCCTCCTAATGTGCAATGTCGAAAGCCTTTGAAAAGGCTGCTATCTTGTTTCAATCTGCTTTTTTATTTCCTATACGAAAGATTTAAACCAAATGCTGCAATTCTTTCTCTGGCTGAAATTATATTGATTTTTTTTTCCAATGCAATTCTTTGTCCAGTGCATTCACAAGCTAAAACATATCAGCTAAGTATGCGAGATGTGTTGCAATCCTTTCTCTCGTGGTTGAAATTATATTGGTATTTTTTCACTGCAATTCTTTGTTCAGTGCATTCACAAGCTACAACATATCAGCTAAGTATGCGAGATGTGCAACCCAACAATAAACTTCTCTGCTAGATCATGCTTTGGACCAGCCAGAAAAGTTTGATGTTCCGCTTTCACAGCCCCCACTCTGTTCAGAACATTCCCAACCTCAGTGTGATAAAATATGTCTGTATATTTAGCCATCAAGAGACACAGCAATACAGACTTTACATTTTAAATTAACTTTATCAAGTATTAATTAACTTTATTGAATACATCAATTCTTTGACATCGCAATTCGAGAGGAGCACAAATCAACATTTCCTATTCAATTGTTTGAAATTAAAAAAAAACTTTTGTACTAAAAAATTGTACCACTTAATATGCACATTTACTGAAAACGTATACTATTAAATTGGTTTGATATTAACAGGCATTAGCACGTTACCTCAGCATTATTTTAAATGTCACAGAGAGCAGTGGCGTCACTAGGGGGGTGCGGTGGGGGCGGGACGCCCCGGGTGACACCCATCAGGGGGTGACACCCAAACCTAAAATTTACTGTGTACGATTTTATGTCAGAAAAAAAAAGAAGACACATTTTTTTCATCTAAAAAGAAATTGAGAAATACAATGAAATACGTTTAAACCGAAAACTTATTTTAAAAACAAATATCAGTTAACAGGCAATAATAAAACGTCTCCACAAACTGCCATAAAACTAATTAGGAAAAAAAGAATAGAAAAAGCCGCACAATTTAAAAAAGGCTGGACATAAAAGAAGCGGTGTCTTTTGTTTTAGAAGAAAATCCAACATACTGGGCTTTGACATACCGACACACGGAGTCAGCCTGTGAGACTAATCCCAACTCACTACTTCCTCCACGACAGTTGAGGGGGGGGGGATAAGATTTTTCTTCAAGAAATAAATAGATAGGTTTTCTTTATTTTTTTTTATTTATAGGAAAATAAAGTATTTAACCTGTTTGAGTTTGTTTTTTAAATTTATAATTATTAAACATGCATATCTATGTTAATGTAATGTACTCTAAGAAACATGATTTTCGTATTTTTCTTGAGTATAGGTACTTTTTAAAATAACCTTTAACACTAAATTAATTTCACATAAAAACATTTCAGTCTTTTCGATTTCGTATGAAACGATTTTCACTGATAGATCGCGTGATACGTCACGGGTTCGAATCCATGTGACGGCAAGGATTTTTTCCCGGGGCCTAGGGCGTCCCTGAGTCACCCAGTGCCGAATGGGTACCTAACACTGGTTAGGCGGCTGGGTAATGCGTGGAACCCACAAAGCCGTGGCCTGTGAACGCTGCATCACTTGCCAACAGGTCATCTGTCAGTCATGGTCTGTGGACGCAATTATCTTCTGCATAGAAGGAGCGTCTGTATAGCTAAGATAAGAAGATAAGATAAAGTTAATTTTGAACGACGCGATCAGAACCGCACCTGCAGCGACAAATTTTTAACCTTGAAAACCATTTGGTCTGAACATTATAAAGCATATTACTGAATATATAATCTATTAAATTCAAGTATTTTGTCTACAATTCATGATTCCACATTCTTGGAGCAGCAAAGGTAAGCCAGTTGAATCCTTTATTTAATTTTGTTAAAACAGGGAAAGATAGTGAGAATTTTCTCGAATTATTTTGAGTCAAAATGCCACATTATAGTATACCTTTTCCTGGTTAAATAATAATTAATAATTCTTTAATAATGATTGACTAATTTTGAAAGAAAGTTACAAAAGTAAGCCAAATGACACTTACATTTTGGACACGTTCAAAAGTTAGACGAATTGTACAAAATTTAATGTTCTTTTAAAGTATGACAGACAAGACTTAAAATTTAAAAAATGGCATTCAATTAATTAATTAACTTTTTTTCAATTTAAGGCTTGTTTGACATTGGCCCTTTAGAATAACAATGTTCTAAATTGAGTTTTTGACAAAAATGAGTAATTTCCGCTGGGATATTGCCCATGTTTCAATCTATCATAGCACAAATTGTGAAAGGTGTATCGTGAGACAATTGTGTAGGTAGTACAAAATAACAAGGTCCTCACTCAATATAGGTCTATCAAACATCACATAGAACATTATTCTAGGGGAGCGAAAGATGGGAACATTGTCCTTCTTTAAATAATAACTTTTGGCACATGTCATTCAAGAGCGCACGATGAAAGTGAATGAAATTTAAAATATTAAAAAAACGAATCGTGTAATGAAAACAATAGATTTGAGCCTTATTATTAAACAAATACAAAGCTCAACGTTACACCTTTCACAATTTGTGCTATGATAGATTGAAACATGGGCAATATCACAGCGCTTTTTAAAATCAGAACAACTTGGAATTTCAGTAGAGAACAGACCCAGGTTGAAGAAAAGGGTGACAGGTGAGAAAACAAGAAATGCTGGACTAACTCTGCAAGAAGAAAACGAAAGGTCGATGTTTGAGTGTATTGATCGTTTCCATTCTGAACTCCAGATCAGATCAAGTGCAATCAAGGAAGTAGCAACCATGTTTGAGGCTGTTCAAGCCAAAACCTTGATATCTGCCACTGAAGAATTACTAAAGTCCATTCCAAGGTTGTCCACTTTCTATGATGAGTTGTCAGAGGAAGAGCTTTTATTAGAAATGCCAAGGCTGAGAAGGCACCTGAAGGCAGCTGAGATCGATCTCAAAGAGGCTGAAGACTGGTCCGTACTTGACGTTTTGAAATGTGTAGCTGAATGGGACTTCATAGAATCTCTCCACTATCTCACATTGAGTTTACGATTATTTATTACAATCTGTGTGTCTGTGGCTTCATGTGAAAGGAGTTTTTTCAAAGCTAAAGCTTATAAAGAATTATTTGCGATCTACAATGGGACAGTCAAGGCTTTCTGATCTTGCCATGTTATCCATTGAAAGTGATTCGGCACAAGAAATAGATTTCGATGACGTAATAAACAAGTTTTCAGTTTTAAAGGCCAGAAAATCTAAATTCTGATTTTTAAAAAATATTTAATGACATTGTATTTTGAATTATTACATAATATTCTGATAGTTGCTGATTTCGCAAACCCAAAAAAGAACTGTTACAACCTTACCATCATTTGAAGTTGTACTGTAATGGTTGGTAATATATTCTAATTTTGGTAATGTAATATAATTGTTGTAAATTTTAACGGAACGCAATGTAGATGCAAGTTTGTGAAATTTGAAAATATTACAGTTATTTAACTGTATTACTTAAAATTAATAATTTTATGTTAAAATAAAAATTTAAAATTATTTTTTTTCTATTTAGTTCTTAAATGTTACAATATTTTACCTATCGACTTTAAATTGAACTTTTCTCCTAATGCCTTTGTAACAAACATTTGATCTATATTTTCAAAACGTTACTAAAGAATCTGTGTGTTCCCGGTATTTGGCAGACTCGAGGAGATTTATGGGGCAAGACGTGTGACACCAAGAGCTACCGCCCCGGGTGACACCAACCCTAGTGACGCCTCTGACAGAGAGTATATTGGATAAGTCAAATCATGTGGATTAAAATTATAGATATCTAATTTAAAAATACCCTTTCTGGAAGGAGCCGGTTCAATAGTGGATTTATTGTCCAAACGCAAACGTACACAGGACGGATTTTAAATGTATCTAGCAGATTCCAGTAGATTTTATATGTCCGCAATGAGTCTGCATTACCCCCAGAATACCCATTTTACCCCAAATGGGGTAATTTATCCCCATTCGCCGACCCCTGCACTAAATACATACTTAAAATGACAAAAGTTCTTTGAAACATGCTCATTTTCAAATAGAAAATACGACTTTTATGTGTGTGTGGAGGGGTAGTTTTTGTGACCTCATATTGGAGGGGGTATGGTCTAACTTTTTGTGACGAGGCGGAGGGGAGTGAACAATCGTCCAAAATCGCGTGACGTCATTTTTGGACGGTCCCTAAGTAAAAGTATAAGAGAGAAAGTGGTGTCGTTGTCATAAGAGTCAATGAAATCAGTGGCCTAATTTTAGGTTCTTATAATAATAATATTATTATAATACCAATTTTAATTAATATATTAATAATAATAAAAAAGTGTAAAGAACAAAATTTTACTTTTAAAATTTACTGATAAAAACTATGTTACAAATTTAATTTACTCTTACACATTCCTCTTTTAAACTTCAAAATTATTTTTATTTTAAAAAAGTGTTTTACCAATTAACGTTTTTTTAAAAAATTTATTGATATAAGCAGGGCCGGCTTTAGGGAATCGGAGACCCTAGGCGAAGTGAATTTAGTGGCCCTAAATGTTATAGGTAAAATATATACGGAAAGAATAAAATTACACTATTTATTAAAAACTACCTGTATTTATATCTAAATCAACAAATAACTGAAATTTATACAACCATAGACGTGCAGATGTCATAAACCTTCACCAAAAATCAACTTTTCGTGTTTGATGGTAGCAAAGTCCACAATAAATTGTGAATAATCCAGAGACTGGACGATATCTCGTGCGATAGATATCATTGCCAGACTGTTCAGGCGTTCTTGCGTCATAGTCGTTCTCAAATAGTTTAAAAAAAATTAATTTCAACTTGGAAAAACTTCTTTCCCCCGATGAAACAGTAATCGGAATAGTCAATGATATACGAAGGGCTATAGCGACATTTGGAACATCAGTATTCAAACCATGATCATAAATAAAACGTAAAGCATCAAGAGAAGACGAAACAGTATCTGGAACAATGCTGGAAAATATTTGCAATTCCCTGCGTTTCGACATTTTCACCAGAGGGAAGCAACAAGGGTGTTCCAGTAGTCTGGAAAAATTAAAAGTTTAATAAACTCTATTATAGATTTGCATCACTTCACTGGATAGAGAATAAAATTCTGTGTATGTAAATAAAAATTGGCGAGGGAAGGTGAACTAGACACATTTTATTAGAAAAATTTACATGTAAATAAATTATCGTAAATCAAAAAGGCGAACATTTCATTCCTTGTTTTGGAACTCGTTAATCGCAAATTATAACATTAAACACTGTTAATTATTATCCAGCAGTCAATTAAAAACATTTTCAAACATAAATTATTAATATACGTCGGAAATGGACAAAGTTATTGTAGTAACCTACGATAGGTTAACGACGAATATGTCAAATTTTGACAGATCAAATCTCCCTGTCAAAATAACTATTAAAATATTACTAAAATATTGACCCATGATGTTTAATATCAGTAATGAGATCAGAGGAAATTATAAGAAGGAGATGGACAGAACAGGAGGGACTTTGGGTGACTCTAAAGACGTTGAATACGTCAGGAGTTCATCTCAGACAGACTCTTATTCTTATGGATGGAGGGGACAGACGAGAATGGACGGATGTATAAAGAGGAAAAGGATGATATGGGCGATAATAAATTTTCTTTTGACATTCCCCGTAGTGCTAGAAGTTAGGAACAAAATTGTAGTTTTAGAAAGAAATCTTACCTTTTAGAAATCAAATTAAATCATCATTAGCGCGCCTAAGACAGATTTGACATCAATAAAACTACAATAAAATACTTTTAAAAAATCTTTTTTTAAAAAGGACACGCTTTTATTTACATATAGAAAGTGCACTAAAAAGAAGAAAATAAACGTTTTCTATGATAACAGGTGAAATCCGTGAACCTATCCACTGCACATACAAGCGTGGGGCGCTGAAATTTTGAGATCTCTCAGATTTACACAACTCATTTCTGTTTGCAATTATTCTTTTGCATATAGATAAGTATTTCTAATTAATATGATAGTAGCATGTATATGATCAAAGTTGTGAAACTTTTAATGTTTATTAATATTCATACTCATAAAAATTTGTATCTATGTTTCGCAGCCTTGCACATGATAGAGAGTTGTGAAGAGCGCCCCACGCTTTTATGTGCAGTTTTTGTTTACATTTTACGTGTCACTCTGAGCTCGGTCAAGCGAATCGGTGACCAGACTTTTCCCCTCTCCCCCCCCCACCCACCCCTCCCCACCCCACTAGGGTTATGATGCAAAGTTGAGTTAAGACAGATTCAGTCTGTAAATGTTTGAAAATAATCAATACTGTTAGTTATGTCTCATATATAAGGGATTTATAGTCAAAAACTTTGTTTTTACGGGTTTGTTTTATTACCACTATTTTTTTAATACCAAACACCTCATAAGCGCCCGCCCAACGTTTTATACCACGGTGATATGTCCACGTGGTGAACTCATGGATGTCAACAAAGCAGACGGGTACCGTTGCTTATATATAGACTGTAGATAAACTAAAAATACAATAATTTCAATACGGTACATTCGATCTATCTGAAATTTTGATACAATGCATTGTCATCCAAGATCTATCTGTGGTAACAATAATTGTTATAAAAATTCTTAGCAAGTTTACAATGTTGGGTTCAGAAGTTTGCAATCTATACTGTTTAATAAATTTTAATAGATCAAGGGGGCCTTTTCCTACATTTTCCCCACGCAATGCCTCTTTTTGTGGTATAGGTACAGCCATGAAACCTGGATCATTCTTCTTTCAATATGAAACTGTTCTTTATCAATGTCAATAAAAATCATTTATTTGATATTCAATTTCTTTATTTAGTAGGTTACATGGGATATATGCACGAATGTTTTCTTACAAGGACATGCAACTGATGAAAGCGTTCTTTTAATTCCTTTATAATTCGATCCATGGATTAAAAAATTTCTCGTCGTACTTCATGTTCTAAAGATAAGACCACGTCTTTTGAATTTTCCCCACTCATATGTTTTTCCCTTCTAACTTGGCGTTCAGTCGATGTCTCCAACTCTTCACACATTCTTTTGGCTGCTATAACAGCTTTTTCGATTAGCACATCTCTTTTTTCCATGAAATGGGTTTGTAAAGAATTTAGCTTTATATGGCATTGGTGAACATTTTATTTGAAGGTATTTTTTGAGCATCATTAATTTACAAAAAAGACGGGTTCCCATAAATTGTAACAACATAGAAAAGAAACAGATTGCATTGAATTGAGAACGTTTTCAGCAAGTGATCTCGTTTTACTATTTTCTTCTTCAGATGTCAATTTTTCCAAGGCGCTTAAGATGTTAAAAAAAATATGATTTTTTACTATAGATACTGCTTCTGCTTAAGCGCTCCAGCGAGTTTCAACGCTGCGTTTGACACCTTGACTTGTGACACAAACAAAAAAACTTCCCATCGACGAGTGGGGGAATTTTAAAAAATGAAAACAACTTTTCGTTAGTTCCAAAATGATGTGAATGAATGATGTGTGCATGCTACAAACTCTGCATTTAGATTGACGGAAGCATTATCGTAAGCCCTTTCCTCTGAAACTTTTTTGTATCTAAACATTTTCTAATTTCTTTAAAATCATATTTGTGATTTCCTCAGCAGTTTTTCCTTTATTTTCTACAAAGTAAATATACGATTCTACAACTTTAACTTCGCTGATATCAATAACTATGTATCTTTTAATTTGACTAGTTTAAACTTTACGGGAAATATCTGGAGTGCTGTAAAATATCATACAAAAGTTTTAGCTTGCTTTATTTGGTCCATAGTTGCTTTTCTCACTGCGCCCCTCAATAGGTCTATGAATTCATTTCGAATCATTTTCCACAAATAGGAGACACTATATTTATTACTCATCTTAATGTTTACTAAATGTTTACGTAATACTGGGTCGTACTTGGCCTACAAGTCAACAAGCTCTAGAAAAGTTCCTCTATTTTCAAATGAATTGATGTCTTCCTCATGGATACTTTCACGATGACCCCTCAACGCCAATTTTTGTTGTTGTTAAGAATCTAATTATATCAAGTATTGTGAGTTTTTGCTTTCATTTTTTTCTTATTTCTTTATCAATATTCTGTTGTTGTAGTTTATCAAAAGTTGCACCTTGCCCAATTCTTATTTCTAATTCCTTCCATTGGGAAAATGATCGAATGTGCAGAAGACTCAACTCGTGATGACTTATTTTGAGATTTCCACTTTTTGTTAAAACCATTTTTCCATCTTAAAATTTGATTGGAAAAGATCATCAAACAGTTTACAGCAAATAAAATATATATTTTTTAAATGGTGAATACACCATCCACGATCTTAACAAATTTTCAACATTATGCAAAACTTGGAGAAAAAAACAACAATCGCGATTATCCTTTTTTTGTCAAAAATCGCAATAATTTTCAGTAAAAGAGAGTAATCAAACTATCTAAACATTACTTTAATAGGATAGGCGTAAAAGTTTTAGTGAATAAATGTATTTTAATGAAACACACACATTTTGTTTGTGTTACTTTAATTTTTAAAAAATATAATTAATTTTTATTAAATTAATTTAGAATAATTTTCTGTAAAATTAAACAGTAATATAAATTACTACTTGCAAGTTAAACACAATATTTGAACCACCAGGCCATGTAGGTACTTGTTCGCTTATCATTCTGTGCATGTCGAAAATCCACGCAATAACTGTCGCGGCGATATTAATAGTATATTTGGTCCAGCAGTGATGTGTTCTTTGTGTCGTTTTCTTATAAAAATAAAAAGCGTCACCTGTGATGTATACCTCTTAATTTTCAAAACAAATCGATACAATTTTTAAGTGATTTTAAATTTCGTAACGGGTATGCGTTAGTAATAACAAACAGTGTGTAATAAAAAATGTCTTGACAATCCGTTTATTACGACTCGAAAGTTCGAATATTTTATTTGCACCCGGGTTTTCTTCTTTCAAAAGAAAAAGGGCGGTTGTCCGAAAGGGCTGTACTTTTCAAATGCCCCCAAATGCCGCCCCCAAAATGTGTGACGCCCGGGGCGGACCGCCCCCACCGCCCCCCCTAGCTACGCCACTGCCTTTCTGTGTTGAAGCGCTGTTACCATATTACAAACTAAAAAACTCACAAATAGACTGCAAAAGGTGACTTTTTAAAAAAAGAGTAATCCTACTTCCCCCCTCCCACTGTGGAGGGAGTAACGTGGGGAAGGGAAGGTGTCTCCTGTCATGGGCTGGTATCGATATATCAAAGCAAGTTGGGGTCCTTTCATATGTAACATCAGACGCCGTATCTCTTTCATGTCAAGCCTTCTAGCCGGCAAGGCTGTCCCCATCCCCCCTTCTCAATATCAACATTGTCCTTGATTAATCTGCACCTATTACGCCATTTTCTGTAACTCAAAAACTCCGTAAGTCGATTTTGTTTTTCGGGTACCTTTTATTTAAACTTAGAGAGGTCAGACTGTATATATATTTTTCCTAGTGCGAGGCCCCCACTAATCGGAGGCCCTAGGCGGCCGCCTAGTTTGCCTATGCCTAAAGCCGGCCCTGATATAAGGTAGCTGTTCACTGTTATTGTGACACATTAGTCTAGTGACACTAGACTCTAGTGACATAGGCAATGTTCCCTTTAAGGCCGTGATTACTAAAGTGGGCGCTACCGCCCCCTGGTGGGAACTGAAACTATCAAGGGGGTGGGGGCGGTGAAGCCAACAGGTTCATTTGGGGGGAGGGGGTGTTTGGATAACTGTGAGGGGGTTGTGAAAGCATAAAAATAAAAGGAAGGAGAGAAGATTTAGAAGAAAAAAATGGATTTATGTATGTTTTCTTTGAAAAACGTTTTGGATGTTGCTCTGGTTCCCAAATACTCCCTCACTTGTAGGCCTATTTAAATATGTACAATTGCGCACTTTCAGACTACAAGAACATTTGACTAAAATTAACGGTGATAAAAAGATACGGATTTATCTCAGAGGCGTCACTAGGGTTGGTGTCACCCAGGGCGGTAGCTCTTGGTGTCACCCACACGTCTTGCCCCATAAATCTCCTCGAGTCTGCCAAATACCGGGAACACGCAGATTCTTTAGTAACGTTTGAAAATATAGATCACATGTTTGTTACAAAGGCATTAGGAGAAAAGTTCAATTTAAAGTCGATAGGTAAAATATTGTAACATTTAAAAACGAAGAAAAAAATAGGAAAAATGTTAATTATATATTTTTTTTTAACATAAAATTATTAATTTTAAGTAATGACCCCCTTTCCAGTACATGACGGACTATGGGGCAAGTTCACAAGTTTTTAGCCACCACTAACGAGCAGGGGAATGTGTGGCCAGCACAATATCCCAGGGGGTTGCCAGTACCTAGGCTCGAACCCGCGACTCGGGATCTGCCTCGGTTCGATAGTCCAGTGCGCTACCACTTAGACCATCGCGCACCTAAATTTTAAGTAATATGGTTAAATAACTGTAATATTTTCAAATTTCACAAACTTGCATCTACATTGCGTTCCATTAAAATTTACCATTACATTACATTACCAAAATTAGATTATATTACCAACCATTACAGTACAACTTCAAATGAGGTAAGGTTGTAACTGTTCTGTTTTGGGTTTGCAAAATCTGCAACTATCAGAATAATATGTAATAATTTAAAAAATAATGTCATTAAACATATTTAAAGAATCAGAATTTAGCTTTTCTGGCCTTAAAACTGAAAACTTGTTAATAACTTCATCGAAATCTATTTCTTGTGCCGAATCACTCTCAATGGATAACATGGCAAGATCAGAAAGCCTTGACTGTCCCATTGTAGATCGCAAATAATTCTTTATAAGTTTTAGCTTTGAAAAACTCCTTTCACATGAATCCACAGACACACAGATTGTAACAAATAATCGTAAACTCAATGTGAGATAGGGGAGAGATTCTATGAAGTCCCATTCAGCTACAAATTTCAAAACGTCAAGTACGGACCAGTCTTCAGCCTCTTTGAGATTGATCTCTGCTGCCTTCTGGTGCCTTCTCAGCCTTGGTATTTATAATAAAAGCTATTCCTCTGACAACCTCATCATAGAAAGTGGACAACCTTGGAATGCATTTTAGTAATTCTTCTTCAGTGGCAGATATCAAGGTTTTGGCTTGAACAGCCTCAAACATGGTTGCTACTTCCTTGATTGCACTTGATCTGATCTGGAGTTCAGAATGGAAACGATCAATACACTCGAGCTTTCGTTTTCTTCTTGCAGAGTTAGTCCAGCATCTCTTGTTTTCTCACCTGTCACCCTTTTCTTCAACCTGGGTCTGTTCTCTCCTGAAATTCCAAGTTGTTCTGATTTTAAAAGCGCTGTGATATTGTTCATGTTTCAATCTATCATAGCACAAATTGTGAAAGGTGTAACGTTGAGCTTTGTATTTGTTTAATAATAAATCTCAAATCTATTGTTTTCATTACACGATTCGTTTGTGTTTTTTTTTAAATCCCTTATATTAACTTCACCGGCGTCTCTGTCTGTCATCATCTCTCTCATGGGCTCGGCGGGCGGAAAAACAAAAGTCGAAAATGACCCACTTTCCGTGATCCGATCGAACTGAAATTTGGCACACGGACCCGTCTGACCTAACAATGCATTGTATCAAAATTTCAGATCGATCGAACGTACCGTAATTAAATTAATGCATTTTTAGTTTATCCTTATATGAGGTATGTAATTTAAATTCCCTGTTTGTGATTGTTTTTATCTCCCACTTCCACGTGAGTTTGAGTTGACGCCGACCGTCGTGTTGACGCCGACCGTCGTGCACATACATGTGCCAAAATTTATTATTTAAAGAAGGACAATGTTCCCAACATTTGCTCTCCTAGAATAATGTTCTATGTGATGTTTGATAGACCTATATTGAGTTAGGACCTTGTTATTTTGTACTACCTACAAAATTGTCTCAGGATACAACTTTCAAAATTTGTGCTATGATAGATTGAAACATGGACAATATCCCAGCGGCAATAACTCATTTTTGTCAAAAACTCAACTTAGAACATTGTCATTCTAGGGGACGAATGTCAAACAAGCCTTAAATTGAAAAAAAGTTAGTTAATTAATTGAATGCCATTTTTTAAAGTTTAAGTCTTGTCTGTCATACTTTAAAAGAACATTAAATTTTCTAAAATTCGTCTAACTTTTGAACGTGTCCAAAATGTAAGTTCATTTGGCTTACTTTTGTAACTTTCTTTCAAAAATTAGTCAATCATTATTAAAGAATTATTTAACCAGGAAAAGGTATACTATAATGTGGCATTTTGACTCAAAAATAATTCAAGAAAATTCTCACTATCTTTCCCTGTTTTAACAAAATTAAATAAAGGATTCAACTGGCTTACCTTTGCTGCTCCAAGAATGTGGAATCATGAATTGTAGACAAAATACTTGAATTTAATAGATTATATATTCAGTAATATGCTTTATAATGTTCAGACCAGACGGTTTTCAACGTTAAAAATTCGTCGCTGCAGGTGCGGTTCTGATCGCGTCGTTCAAAATCAACTTTACTTCGGCTGCCGATAGTACGCATCACGCGATCTATCAGTGAAAATCGTTTCATACGAAATCGAAAAGACTGAAATGTTTTTATGTGAAATTAATTTAGTGTTAAAGGTTATTTTAAAAAGTACCTATACTCAAGAAAAATACGAAAATCATGTTTCTTAGAGTACATTACATTAACATAGATATGCATGTTTAATAATTATAAATTTAAAATAATAATAACTCAAACACGTTAAATACCTTATTTTCCTATAAATAAAAAAAGACAAAGAAAACCTATCTTTTTTTTAAATAAAATTTATCCCCCCACCCCCACAACTGTCGTGGAGGAAGTAGTGCGTTGGATTTGTCTCACAGTGCTGACATCGTGTGTCGGTATGTCAAAGCCCAGTATGTTGGATTTTCTTCTAAAACGAAAGACACGCTTCTTTTATGTCCAGCCTTTTTTAATTGTGCGGCTTTTTATTTTTTTTTCCTAATTAGTTTTATGGTAGTTTGTGGAGACGTTTTATTATTGCCTGTTAAATGATATTTTATTTTATTAATAAGTTTTCGGTTTAAACGTATTTCATTGTATTTCTCAATTTCTTTCTAGATGAAAAAAATGTGTCTTCTTTTTTTTCTGACATAAAATCGTACACAGTAAATTTTAGGCTTGGGTGTCACCCCCTGATGGGTGTCACCCGGGGCGGCCCGCCCCCTCCGCACCCCCCTAGTGACGCCACTGATTTATCTTATTTGTGAACACTTACATAAAAATTTATCTACCAACCGACATAGGCAAAACTCTTTTCAACCGCAACCACACAAGATTGCGATTGCATGTTTGCTTCTTACAATATTTCGTTAACTAGTGTAGGCTATAACCCGTCAAAAATGACGGAAGTTTTCGAAATAAATATAGTTCAGCTGAAATCTATTAATTTTGAAAAAATACACATCAGAATAAAAAATAATGTAATACAGAACTTTAATTTATTTTATTTATTTTTATTTTATAAATTTATAAGGTATAGAACAATTTTATATGGACGTTCGAAAAGAGTTATTTTTGGTGCTGTAATTTGCTGCGCTGCTTTCTAAAATTAGTAGCGTTACGATCGGACGGACGGACAGGACATACATAGTATATTGACTAGTGTATTACCCGTCAATAATGACGGAAGTTTTCAAAATAAATACATTTCAGGTGAAATCTATTTATTTTTAAAAAAATACACAGCAAAATAAATAAAACAAACCCGTAAACACAAAGTTTTTGACTATAAATCCCTTATATATGAGACATAACTAACAGTATTGATTATTTTCAAACATTTACAGACTGAATCTGTCTTACTCAAGTTTGCTTCAAAACCCTGGGGGGGGTGAGAGGGGAAAAGTCTGGTCACCGATTCGCTTGACCGAGCTCAGCGTGACACGTAAAATGTAAACAAAAGTGCCCCGGTGCTAAGATGGGTCGCCTCAACGCGTCAACTCAAACTTTCACGTGGGAAAAAAACAATAACAAACCGTGAATTTGAATTACATACCTCATATAAGGAACAACCTTAAAATGCATTTATTTAATTATGGTACTATCGATCGATCTGAAATTTTGATACGATGCATTGTTAGGTGAGTCGGGTCCGTGTGCCAAATTTCAGCTCGATCGGATCACTGGAAGTGGGTCATTTTCGACTTTTCTTTTTCCTCCCGCCCAGCCCATGAGATGATGAGATGATGAGACGGCTGCGAAGTTAATATAAGGGATTTAAAAAATAATGTAATACAAAACTTCCATTTATTTTATTTATTTTTATTTTATTCATCTATTTTCATATTGGAAAATTTTATGCGGAGCGTTCGAAAAGGGTTATTTTTGGTGCAGTAATTTGGTGCGCTGCTTTCTAAAATTAGTAGCGTCGCGGACGGGACGGAAGGACGTGATGGACGGGACGGGACATACATTGCAAATTATGTATATTGATTATTAAATGATTGCCAAATCGGGAAAACCCCATACTATTGATGAAGAACAAATTATACCGGCTATAAGTGAATTCATTAGTAATACGTACTATGCTACACAAGCCAGCATCTGATATTTTCAAGAAAAAATCGTCTCGCAATAATACAGCGGAAATAAGGATTGATGAAAAGGCTCAAGGTGTTGAATATTCATTGTGTGGATACTTAAAAACATATCTTTTTACTATACAACTTGATGAGCCAACTTTCCCAGGAAATGAAGGAAGAACAAATTTGGCATGAATTATTAATTACTAAATAGGCCTATTGCATACTGAAGAAGAAACATTATTTCATGCACTTTATAAGATTTTTTTAAAGAAAAGGAAATACCTCTTAGTAATATTTCATCAGTAGCCACAGATGGTGCTCCAGCGATTGTAGGGCGGTACATGGGTGTTCTTGCATATTAAATAAAGGAGGTGCTGAATGCATTCACCGTACGTTATATCATCCATCCTCAACATCTAGTTGTCAAAAATTTAAATACACGCCTACATAATTCATTATAATATTAAATTAAACGTATCAACGCAATCAGAAGCAAATCATTAAATGACAGATTATATAAACAGCTTTGTATTGAAAACGATGAAGAATTTAATCGTTTGCTGCTTCATACAGAAGTTCGTTAGTTGTCAAAGGCCTGTTTAGATAGTTTTCATAAGCTGTTTAACTCGATGCTGAAGTTCTTGAAAGATTAAAAAGATGATGCATTACTATCCAATTTAATGCAATTCAAAAGGGACATCGCTTACGTGACCAACTTATTTGAAAAAAAAATGAAAGCCACCTTCAGCTTCAAGGCGATGAACTGAATTTAATAACAAAATATTTATTTCTGCATTTGAGTCAAAACTTCTTCTGTACAAAAGAAATTTTGGACGACGTGAATTCAGCCAGTTCCCAAATTTAGCAGGAGCAGAAAAAAATGATGAAGACATACATTGTACTTTCTTATTGTGAGCACTTGGATGCTCTCTATTTAGATTTTAATCAACGATGTTTATGATATTTTGAAAATGAACGTACCTGATTGGATTTTGGATCCCTTTTCAAGTGCAAAC
This sequence comes from Ampullaceana balthica, assembly GCA_944989445.1. NCBI lineage: Eukaryota > Metazoa > Mollusca > Gastropoda > Lymnaeidae > Ampullaceana > Ampullaceana balthica. Next base: position 491,047 of record CALYLW010000302.1, on the reverse strand, counting down.
ACAGAATAATCTCCACAGTTAAAAGAAGAACTGAGGGGGCCGTCCATAAATGATGTCACGCGATTTTGGCCGATTTTTGACACCCACTCGTCACACTTCGTCACAAAAGCTTAGACCCCCCTACCCCCCCCCCACACACACTAAAAGCCGTATTTTCTATTTGAAAATAAGTATGTTTCAAATAATTGTCTTGACATTTAAATATATATTTAACGTAAGTCTGAAATCTATTTAATAACCTAACTAGGAGTGTACCGGATTAAATTTTTAAAATCTGACCGGAGCCAGATTCAGACAAATTTTCTCGTGCCGTACACATCGTAAGACGCGTGAAGCTATTTAAAACGTCATTAAATAAATTACCAGCAATTGATTAGTTTTAAGTGGAAATTGTATTTAAAGTTGCGCGATTTTTTTTTATGTGACGTCACATTTCTTTACCCCCCCCCTTTTCCCCATCGTCACACATCGTCACAAATGCTTGACGGCGCGTGACGTCATTTATGGACGGTCCCTGATGGAAGTAACTACAGATGAATAATTGAAATTTTAATGCAAAAGCGGCTAACAACAATTGTGGCTGGAAAAGGATATCCCTATGGCTTAGGGGCCGTCCATAAATGACGTCACGCTCCTAGGGGGAGGGGGTCACACTTTTGTGACGATGCGTGACGAGGGGGAGGGAGGGGGTTGAAGAAATGTGACGTCACATCAAAAGAGTAACTTTAAATAAAACTTCCACTGAAATATTTGGTGGCTTACAATTTATTTAATGAATTTAAAATTTAAAAAATTTTTAATCAGGGCTTCTCAATGTGCCGGTCGGTAGGCCATCAGATGCTCGTTGGCGTAAGCTATCAAGAGACGAAAATGAAATCTAATCATAATCCTTAAGTTTAAGATAACGAATGAAATTGTTACACTGTGTCACTGTGGCGTTTGATGTTGACATCAAAGCATTTGTGATGTAACCGCAGCTCCGTCGGCGAACTTTTTTGCCCGTTATCCCAAATAATACAAGTTTATGTGTGCGTTACATCCCCAGACTCTGGGTCCTGCTCACATGCCTCGGGGATATGGGGGATCGTTGTTAGCCCCAACAAAAAAAATGAAGAGCTCAAGGGAAGAAACGGCTATGTCACATTTTTGTAGTTTTGAGATATTCAAGTTTTAAAGTTCAAAATTATACAGATTTTTTATAAACTTACTAAATATATTTGCATTTTTAATAGGGTCAGAGTCAGAGACATAATTTTTTCATAAAACGTCATTCAGAGCATTCTATTTTTCATCCTCTATCAGATACATGAGATAACTGAAAAATTTCAAAAATGTCACATAGCCGTTTCTTCCCTTGTGGTCTTCAAATGCTATCGGTGAGTTTTAAAAGCATGACAAGTGTCTAAAAATGATCAGAATATGATTATGTGTAGATATTTTAAGTCAAAACGTCACGGAATATCCTTTTTCTTTTAAAAAAAATGTAGGGGGGGGGTGGAATCTATTTGATAGAATTATAAACGTTTTAAGTTTGATATAATTGTTCGGTTGGTTTTGGTCAAACACCCCTGGCCATTCTAGATATAATGATAAATGAGCCCATTTTAAAGTTGTCAAGTATTCATTAACTTAATTTAATGCATCAAATTCTTGACATTGCAATTCGAGATGAGCACAAAACAACTTTTCTTCTTAGCTCAGTTTTGAAGGCATTAATTTTAAATATCACAGAAAGGATACTTGATACAGTCAAGTCACGTGGATTAAGATTATTGTCACTCGTGTGAATATAAATGAAAGTAGGGTGGATTTAGGTGTCTTCCTATAGTACGTAGGTAAGAAATCTACATAGTTGTCAAATTTTTAAAAAATGCATTTTCCGGAAGGAACCGGTTCAATAATGGGCATATGTTCCAAGCGTACACGTACACATGACACATGACGTATTTTAATATATGTAGTGGATTGTAGTGGATGTTATGTGTCCCAAATGAGTCTGCATTACCCCCAAGAATTTCTTTTTGACCCCAGATGAGTTTATTTACCCCTGTTCGCCGACCTCTTTCTTACGGGATGCCCGTCAGTCTATTGAGGGATTTTTAAAAAAATACATTTTAAAAATATTATTTTAAAATATTTTTTTTCTAAACAAAGACGTTAACCGTGATGATTAATAGTCAATGTTTAATTTGTATTCATTAAAATAAAATATCATCTAAGGATGTTAACACAGTTCGTTTTTTGAAGGCCGGTTAAACGTTTTGAAAAAAATGCTTCACGCGGGTTACGATATTACAATGTAGATCTTCACTAAATAAATAATAAATACTTAAATGACAATAAAAGTGATTTGAAACATATTTATTTTCAAAAAGAAAATAAGGTTGGTTTTTTTTTGGAAAAGGGGGGGGGGTCAAAGCTTTGTGACGTATTTTAGGGGGGGGTCTAACTTTTTGTGACGACGCGTGACGAGGGGGAGGGAGGGGGTCAAAAATCGGCCAAAATCGCGTGACGTCATTTATGGACGGCCCCTTATCCTGAAAATGGGCTGTAATTTAAAAGTTCCTAATTACTTTGCCTTTATAATTTACAAAATTTAATGGAAAGTTGATTCAGTCAATCAATTTATTAACAAACAACAACCAAATAAAAAAATGTATATAAAAATAAACCGAATGCAAATTGACAATCGCGTGATTTAAGATTACCGCTGACGAAAATAGATAAGATGATTTTGAATGTTTTTTGGTTTTTTTTAAATTAATTATTAATATTATTATTATTATTTTGTGTGTAGCATTTCTATTCTGAGTTCAATGACTAGTTTCTTAATTTCAAACCTCAATGTTTCTAATTTACACCTTTCTTTATTATATTTTACGAAAAAAGCAGAAAAATAAATACATACATATATATCAGAGGTGCGCAACCTTTGGGCTATTGCCGGCCGTATTTTAAAAAAAAATTTTTTACAACGGCCGCCACAAAGTTTTCACTGAAAAATGAAACGGTCACTAAAAAAAATACCTATCATTATAGTCAACGCAGATATAAATGACATAATCTTAATGTATTGTACGCAAACACATTGCTTTATTAAAAAAAAACATTTCCATAGATATTCTCTTAAATTTATACTTTATTGAACATGGTCATATAAATCTAACATCATGTCACACACGTACAGCAAGAGTATATTTTTAAGTGGCATTAGTACAGTGAGAACACAATAATTGAATAGTTGATAAGCTGCTTCACTAACATTGTCCATGTAACTTAGCAGTCCAGAGTCCAGAAATTAGTGGCTGCCTTGCTCTTGGATGTTTGCCGAGAGTCGCGCAAAGTCCGGGCACTCGCTGGAGATCATCAGTCATATTCCTGACGCCAGATTGGTGTCCACCAGTCGGGTTCGATATTTGTTCTTGAGATATTTCATTCGTGAAAATGACGCCTCGCACATGTAAGTGCTTCCAAACAGCATTAAAGTGCTTCTTGCTACTCCGCAGCTACTTTCCATGCCTCCAATACATCGTTTTTGTCCCCAAATTTCTTCACAAGCTGCGCGTTAGTTTTTAGTTCGATCTGTTCTCTTTTAATCATCCAACATCCTCATCCAAATGTAGAGAAACAACGAGTCTCATATTTTCTGAGATCTTGTCGAAATCCTGAAAAACGTTCAGCGAATTCCAACAACAGTTAATCGAGTGCGCCTGAAAAGGACGTAGATGAAATTTCATCTTTTCTGATTTCATGGCTCTCGATTAGAGCGGTGAGTTGCGGGAAATGATAGAGATTGAGCTGTTGGATATGACTTTGTTGCAGACGACATTTGTGTCACAGAAATGCTGTACTCCTCTGTGCATGAGGCCAACTGTTGTTCATTTGCCTTGCAGAGACTCGTTGAGGCAGTTGATATAAAATAAAAAAATCTACAAGGAAGGCTAGAGATGTTAAGAAGGCCTGGTTCTGCAGAGGGCAGTCCTTGTTTTTCGTGGAATAAAATTCCAGTATTTCTTTTCGTAGCAGCAGAACACGGGGAGATGTTTCTCCCTGAGACATCCAACGACTGCTGGTGTGGTACAGCCGACGAATCATTTGTGTGAAGAATTAAAATGTGTATGATACAGCAAATGTGCGCATCACACGGTTTCGGCGCGCTTCAATATTAGGCAGCTAAACTTCATGGTCTGCCCTCATTAGCTACATCTGCAGCCTAACACCAGCGCGGCAAGAGCTATTTCAATGTCTTTAAACGTTTAACACTGCAGCTAATTAAGAGTGTAAATGAATATTCGATTTTTGTTTTAAAATTTACATAATATAGTGCCAAATTGCAAATATTTGACGGCCGCAGGTTATTAAAATTTAAACAGATTTCCACGGCCGCACTGGTTCGTGCCCACGGCCGCAGGTTGCGCACCCCTGATATATATCATTCTTTTTTCATTGGTTGCGCTCTAGAGAACCATTGGTACTCGACTACCAATAGCCATTTCCGGTTGTCGGCTATTGGTAGTTCGCTATTAGGGGCCGTCCATAAAGTACGTCACGCTCCAGAGGGGGGAGGGGTGTAAGAAAGTGTGACAGCTTGTGACAGGGAGGAAGGGGGGTCCGGCCATGTGTGACGTCACGGTGTCTTATATTAAATTGTAATTATTTTGTTACTAAAAAATGAAATTTTGATCGAAAGTGTGACGTACTTAAGGGGGGGGGGCTTCCGAGATTTGTGACAGGGGAAAGGGGGGGGGGTAAAATGGTCAAAAACTGCGTGACATACTTTATGGACGACCCCTTATTCTTATTACTATTATTAATTGTTAATAAAACTACTACTAGGTGATATTCCGATTTTGATGTAATGTTTTAATGTAAAACAAAAGGCAACTAAACCTAACCCTGAGCCCTAAAACTAAAAGCTCCAATTTAATTGTAATTATAAGAATGTTAAATTGATTTAATTAGTTTTAGTCCCTATATTTGTTTTTCTATTTTAATGTAAATAAAACAAACCCGTAAAAAACAAAGTTTTTGACTATAAATCCCTTATATATGAGACATAACTAACAGTATTGATTATTTTCAAACATTTACAGACTGAATCTGTCTTAACTCAAGTTTGCTTCATAACCCTAGGGGCAGGGGGGGGGTGGGTGGCAGGGGGAGAGGGGACAAGTCTGGTCACCGATTCGCTTGACCGAGCTCAGAGTGACACGTAAAATGTAAACAAAAGCGCCCGTCGCTTCGTTGGGTCGCCTCAATGCGTCAGCTCAAACTTTCACGTGGCAAAAAAACAATAACAAACCGTGAATTTGAATTACATACCTCATATAAGGATAAACTAAAAATGCATTAATTTAATTACGGTACGTTCGATCGATCTGAAATTTTGATACGATGCATTGTTAGGTCTGACGGGTCCGTGTGCCAAATTTCACGTTCGATCGGATCACGGGAAGTGGGTCATTTTTTACTTTTGTTTTTCCGCCCGCCCAAGACAGAGAGAGAGAGACAGAGAGAGACGCCGTGAAGTTAATATAAGGGATTTAAAAATAGACAACTAACCCTTACCCTCTATGGCGGATTAAGGGGGGGGGCTGAACGGGCTAAAGCCAGGGGCCCCCGATGATTTAGGGCCCCCAAACTTAGCATATTTTATAATAAATGTGGACAAATGTATACATGAATTGCCGAAAATATGATAAATTAATAAAATCTCATCTATTAAAATGATCTCTTTTCCCACACGATAGTCTTAGCAGTCAAAAAACCTGATTTGATAGGCTCAATAACAGAAATTATTAAAGAATATTATATATATATTTTAAATTCACAACTGTAAATGAGCTCTCGTGGCCGAATGTGAAGTACTAAGGCTTATGATGCAAGCGGTGGCGGGTTCGATCCCCGGGTGGGGTATGAATTTTTTTTTCATGTGTTTTTTAATTTTATAAATTGTCTTTTACACTCAATTTTAGGATATCGGCAAAAAGTTATTTCTTAGAATTCGGTTTTTTTTCATGAATATTCATTTTGGATGAATATTTACAAGTTACAGTCTTATATTAGCTGCTAGCAATCATTTTATCTAAAGGTACACTGGCTGGATAGGGCCCCAGTTTGAATTGCAGCCAGGGGCCCCGTGCAGTCTTAATCCGCCCCTGCTAACCCTGACCCTAAAACTAAAAGATCGAATTTAAACGTAATTATAAGAATTTTAAATTGATTTCATCAGTTTTAGTCCCAGTGTTAGCATAGGCCTACTCTAAATTCTAAACACACAACCTAACCTCACAATTAAAAATGATAGATCCTTGAAACCAAATTTTGAAAGGAAAAAAAAACTATTAGTAGGCTCAACCGAAAATCGAACTATTCTTCAACATTCAGTTCACCAGTCCAACTCTCGATCATGAGACCAAGGAAGTACAGTTGGTGAATTTTAAAAGGTCATATCAGTAGCTATTAAGTGTTCCTTTAATCCCATTGGATGCTGTAAATAACTGACTACAAACAGCCGCATCCGTAGGGACCTGCTATTGGTACTCGACTACAAATAGACACTCCCTTTTAAATTCCGTAAATAAATTGATAGCAATTAAATATTTAAGTGGAACTTTTATTTGAAGTTTCGCGTTTTTTTAAATTTGATGTCACACCCCCTCCCCCCCCCTAGGTGGGTGACGTCATTTATGGACGACCCCTTGTGGGCCGTCCATAAATGATGTCCCGCACCTGGGGGGGGGGTCCCCACATTTATGACAATGTGTGACGAGGGGGGGGGGAGTTTTAGAATTGTGACGTCACGTCAAAATCACGCAACTTTAAATCAAAGTTCCACTTAGATATTCCAATTCTTACTATTTATTTTATGACGTTTTACATGGATTCACGCGTGTTACGATATTAGAGTGCAGCCTTACAATAAACACATACTAAAATGACAATTAAGTAAAGTGATTTGAAACTTGCTCATTTTCAAATAGAAAATACCTCTTTTTATTGGGTGGGAGGGGGGAGCTGTGTGACGTCGTATTGGGGGGGGGTGGTCTACGTTTTTTTTTGATGAAGTGTGACGAGACGGGAGGGGGCTAAAAATCGGCCAAAATCGCGTGACGTCATTTATGGACGACCCCTTAGAATGAACATAGCCTATGTCAAGGTTCATTGTTCCTTTATGCAAAGTTTTTAAAAAATAAGTGTGTGAAAATTTGGCACAGACTCCATTTGTTGCAAAATAAGGGAACAGTGGGTATATGTAGTATTTTCAAGAAGGGACACAGACAAAAAAAAATAACAAACACTTCTTATTAACAACAAATTAAGTTAAAGTGGATATTTCCCTTCAATTTTAAAGTCTTATCTTTTCAAAGACGAATTTAATACATATATTTTTTACAATATTAGTAATGTCCCTTGAAAGTAGCAAAATGGCGAGTTCGTGTTTTTGATTCTCTATTCCTTTAATCATAAGAATCATTAAATATAAAGAAAAACGACTAAGAGTTACCAACTTTTCGGCTGTTGGTAAGTTAAAACAAAATCAAATTAAAGTACTTAACAGTGAGTGATTGCATTAACACTATTAACAGTACTACTAAGCGGGACTAAGCCATACTCATACTTGCTACTACTAGTACTAGACTCTACTCTTCTCGATTCTCAGGGTTCAAGTCAGTATCAGGAATCAATGAATCAATATTTCATAAGTAAGAAATAATGCAGTGATCCGTTATAATTAATTAGAGGTCACTCTGCTCAATGACTGAGTATAATATGGTCTAAGACTAATTATAAATTAATTGACTCAGTCTCACTCTCAGTCTCAGTGCTGTACTCAGAACTCATACTCATACTACTCATTCATACTGAGTGAACTGAGTGAGTAATTGAAATTGAAGTCTTAATAATTAATTTAATAATTTATTTTTTATAATTTATAGTATGGTAAGTATAGGCCTAATCTTAAACAAATTATTTATATTATAGTAAGCCCTAGGCATAGACTAAATTAAATATTTACATTTTAAATAGAAATGACATAATATGATTATGATAATTTAGAAATAATGAAATACAGCCGGACCTCACTAAGTCGAACTCAAAGGGACCCGAAGCCCAAAAAAAAATTCGACTTACGGCACAGAGTTTTCGTGTTATGGGAAAATGGCGTATTAGTTATTAGGCGCAGAATTTGGCGGGACCTAACAATTAATACAATATAGGCTATAGGGAGATTTTCGACTTAGGACTTTGGGAAGTTCGACTTAGCGAGGTCCGACTGTATTTAAGGCTGCGGCTATTGATACTCAACTACCAATAGGTTGTAGGCTGTAGGCTTGTAGATTGTAGAGAGCTATTTGGTACTTAATTTATTTAAACTACCAATGGCTGGTAGAGAGCTATTGGTACTCTACTATTTTTGCACTCATTTCTTATTTGTAATGCAGATTTTTTAGCATGCAATTAAGGTAAAAAGGTTCAAAATAAACTAAATAGTCCATTGGTTACTTGCTCATGCTTTGTCTGTACTATGGGATCGGCCTTGCGGCCTTCCAGGACGAAAAGATCATTCATGAAAAAACTAAAGATGAAGAAACGATTGTTTGCCGGTATCCTAATTCCCAAAATTTCAAGCTTCTAATGACACAGGAATTTGGAGAATTAGTGATGAGTGAATGAGGGCTTTGCCTTTTTTTTAGGGGACCGGATATCCGGACCAAATATCAGGAATTTCGCCAATATCCGGATTCGGCAAATACCTATGGCAGATCCGAATAGTATCAGGATATCATTTTAGTAAAGAATTTTTTTAATTAAATTAAATTAATATTAATTAGTTTTTAAACAATTACATAAAAAATATTAAAGCTAAAATGAAAAACAATAACCAGAAATCAGTACATTTAACAAGAATTTCCTTCAACAACACAAAGTTTAACTGGAATTTACTAACTAGTAACTATTTTATTTACTCATGTCATTAAATTTTTTCATTGTTATAGCTGATATATTAATTTTATGTTAAAAATAATAATTTTAAGTTAATTTGTAAGTATTAGTTTATACTATAAACTATATAGTTAAACAGGAGCCTTAGTAACTGGGACAGGCTAAGAGTTGGCTTTCGTTTTTAATTTCTTTGTCATTGACTAGTATGTTGACAGTAGTCAATCTTTCAATTCAGTATTCAAATTTAAACATTTTACTTATATGATATAAGTTATATCATTATAATAATTTTATATTCTTTGTTGTTTTTTTCTGCTGAACTTTAAATGTCAGTTGCAATTGTGATTTGATTTGAGAATTTAAAAATAAAAATGTTTCTTGTCTCACTTGTAATATCTTATTCAGTCTTATAATTTTAAAACTCTAGTCTATTGTAAATATAATAATTATACAAAATAAGTTAATTAACAAATTAAGTTATACATTAAATTATTAATATATAACAAAATAAACAAATTAACAAGCGTTGATCCATTTAAATCCATCAAATCTATGCAAAATATCGTCAAAGAATCAATTTCAATGCGAGAAAAATATATTACGTTAAGAAGTTACAAGTATAGATATTACTATACTACATAAGATAACAACTAAGTTAACTAACAGCAAATTAAACTTAAATTTGCTGAATAAAATAACAGTTTTATTACGGTTCTAGGTCGCGACTTCTTGCACATACCACTACAAACTCAGTACAACACTGTTCACTTGGTACACTCTACACAGTTCGTTGAACTTCGTTCAAGTTCGTTCATTCAATTCATTGTAAAATGTTCATCGTTGACTTTGACAATGTAACAACATCGATAGCAGATACTCTTCATTTGTAGGATATTTTAATAAATAGTATAAAATAAATAGTATAAAATACTTGATATAAAGTAGTAAAGTACACCCTATTAGCTCTTGCACTTAAATGTGGAGATATCCGGATCCAGAATCCGGATCCGGCAAATATTAGGGCCAAACTATCCTGATTCAGCAAATAGTAAAAAACCATACCCGGCTGATCCTACTTTTTTTAGTATAATTTATAATATAGATTTTATGTCTTTCAGTAAATATTTAGACTTAGATAATTTCAAAACCTCAATTAAAGTAACAGTCAGATAAATATGAATAATACTTCCGAACATTATACTCCATGATTAGCTAATTTAATTAATGTCTTGGGGAACCCTAACCCTAACAATTAAAAATTATAGGGCATTGAAACCAGTTTCCTAATTAAGTATGAAAAGATAAATGCAGGATAAAAAAATCCCCATCTGAAACTCAAACCATGTACCTACAGCATAACAATCCTACACACTACCATGCGACCAGAAATGCTTGATGAAAAATAATTCTTTTTAAACTTATATAAGAGGCGAATGTCACATGTGATGATAGACAACTACCAATATTTTGTGACCACAGATGAAAAAGTAAAACAGTTAAATTAAATAAAAAAACAGTGTGGTGTTAGTATAGGTGTTGAAATTTAGAAAAAGATTGTTTAACCTGAAGAGAGTCATCATAATGTCGTTTTGTGCTTTCGCAGATGAGGTCCCTTGGACTAAATAAATACGGTAATTTGTGGTAATTTGAATGAGGGTAAGGTAAAAGATATCCAATATGTGGATTTCGTTGTTAGAATTTTCCTGGCCATCAAGCTTGTAAAAATTTGAACGATTTGAATAAAATTTCCATTGCCTTCACTCACTTTCAGTTGATAAAGTATTTATAATTCTTATTTTCATATGAATTTTCAGCACTAATGACTAATGTTTTTATATAAAAATTGCTCTCAGGGAGAGAATTCATTGAATAAACAAAATTGCTCATTCAGTAGTGTTTTAAATAGCTTCAGACACAGCTGTTTTATGGACTTTTGGGCTAATATGTAGCCCAGAGGAAGATCATTTAATTAATTTAAATCATTTTCACACTGTCTTTTAAAGTGTAACAAGCATCCATCCTCTCTCTCCTTCAATACCTACATGCTATTTATAAAGATGTCAACTTTCAAAATTTCAGTATCTGATATTATTTAAATATTTCTTTGATAAGCCATGAAACATAATGGATAATTGTTAACATTAATTTTAACTGTTAATTCAGTTGTTTGTTTGCTGTTTTTTTTTGTTTTTTTTTCTCAAACTATTATCATGATGGACATCATTTTTTCTTTAAATGTATATAATTATTTTTTATATGATTTCTTTAAGATAAATTCAATTTACCAACTAAAATATGTGGATTGAATGAAATTAATGTGGGATTTTTTATTTATTTTAAATATTTTTTTATATTTCCAATGTTCTCTTTTCAATTTTAAAAAGAAATTCTATTTCTGTAAAGTTTCCACATTTCCTCAATGATTTCCATTTTTCTGGTGAACTAATTTTAATACAGGCTTTTTCTTATTTAAACAGATCTGAAACCCAAACTCCTCAAATTTCTTTTATTTTTAAATTTTCTTCAAAAAATAAGGTTAGCACTAAATATCCATGCCATCAGTGATTGAGTTTACAGGAGAAAAGCAGAAGAAAGGGAAATAGTGTACAGGTGCCCAGCAGTGAGATTAAGAGGTCAGGTAGAGTTCATATGAGGTGAACTATCTCAGCCCGATTGCTGACATTTATACCATCTGTTTTAACTTTCCTTGAACCAGATAAAGTACATTTGTAGCAAATGTGTTAATGCTGCTGAAATAATTGAATGTGAAATCTTATCTTCGTATATGTAAATGGCATTTTTAATTGTGCATTCCCATACCAAACAAGATAAGGCAATGTTATTGTTTTAGTCTAATAAGATACAACTACTACATTATCTGTAAATGAAAATTCAAGTGACCTTGTCCTAGTTTCTTTTTGCCAAATAGTAATTTCCCTGCAAGTAGATTTTATCTATCATTTTGGCACCTAATAATATCATGAACAGGGAGTGACAGATCTTCAACAATCAATCAGCAACTATTTTTGTGTTGGGAAATTTATTTTGAAACAAGTATTTTGTCAGCATGTTGTTAATAGCTTTGCTATGAGACTGATGGCTGTGAGTTTAATGGTAGAGCGTATACATTTCACCAAGACAAAAAGAAAGTGAGAAGATGAAAATGTCAGCAAACTGAAAACTTCCCAATGTTCACTAAGTTATAGGAGAAATTTGTGGAGATCTTTTTTTCAGGTTAAAGAAATAAGACAAATACCGAGTGTAGAAGAACTGTTTTTTACCCCTTCTTTTATCATCTCTTTATCTCTTAAAATAAATGAACTATATGGCGAATAGCAAAGCTCTAAATTTTATTTAGTTTCACAGCGGTTCTGTTTGTTAATATTATACATGAAACAATAAGGATGTACCGATTTCATTTATCCACTTAATGTATGGTACTTTATTAGTGTCAAATTTTTTAAATATAGAAGTTAAATTTCTTTCATCTACATTGAATACCTCACAATTTACAATAAATTGCAACTCCAAATTTTTAAGACGTCTAACTAAATATCACACTGTCTCTAAAATTGAAACTGCATGTGCACATGCCTATTAAATACTTTTTTCAAACAGTTGAGTCAAACGTGTATTACTGGGCCATGAGCTAAATCTGAGATGAAATGTCCATATCTCGAACCATGATATTACAATACATGCTTATAATATTTGCCCTTTCATTTTGTTTGTTATTCCTTCACATTTGAAAAGTACAAACCACTTCTTCTTTTAATAAGCATGATCATCGTTCCGGCAAAACTGGCTAATTGTAATACATCTCAAGGGTCTGCACTATTTATAGATTTCACTCAACCATTATAGTTGTACAAGATAAGTTAGGATTATATATATAAATACTAGCGTATCACCCGTCAAAAATGACGGAAATTTTCAGCTGAAATCTATTTATTTTGAAAAAATGCACTTTTTTAGGACGCCTACGGCGCCCACCTTTTCCAAAATCCCAACTAACTTGTCCTTGTTTGATAAATACGAAATATTAAACTTTCTGAAATGCACACAAAGTATTTTATAATAGGGGTTGTAGGGCGCCTACGGCGCCCCTTTTGTTTTTTTATTTTATAATTAACCATCATCAAATCCTCTTTTTACATTGTTCCCTTTTCCAAAATTAAAATATGAGCTAAAACAATGACGTCATAAAATATTTTTTTTATATCTTTAATTTGCACACCTTTTGATGCATTGGTGCAGTAATTTGATGTGCTGCTTTCTAAAATTAGTAGCGTTACATCCACACATACATACATACAGACGATGGGAATTATGTATATTGATATTATATGACATCATTTTTTTATGCTTATATTTTAATTTTTGAAAAGGGAACAATGTACAAACAGGATTTGAGCTGACCCGCCGCGTAGCATACGCTGCTAATGATTTAGTCACAGGTTGTCTGTATGTATGTATGGAATAATGCACACAAAGTATTTCATAATAATTATAAATCCTCAAATCCTATTTGTACATCGTTCCTTTTCAAAAACTAAAGTACGTATACACATAAAACAATGACGTCATATAATATTTTTATACAATCCATACAGACAACGGGAATCAATATACATAATTAACATAAGTAACTTATCTGTGTTTGATAAATACGAAATATTAAACTTGCTGAAATGTACACAAAGTATTTCATAATAATTATAAATCCTCAAATCCTATTTTTACATCGTTCCCTTTTCAAAAATTAAAATATAAGCATAAAACAATGACGTCATTTAATATTTTTATACAAAATCGATCGCAGCGTCACCTAATATAACCTAAAAATATTATATGACGTCATATCCGTTACATCCATACATAAATACATACATACAGACGACGGGAATTATGTATATTGATTTGTAAAATATAATTTATAATGTCACTATACCCGTAGTTAATCTTAGCATGACTTTATACTCAAGCTGGGTAATTGCTACCATCCACATTGTGCAAGCTGCGTTCCATGACGCAGGCTAAGTCACGCAAACCAATAAACCCTTTGACTATAGATTAGCCCTCACCAAATAATTGAATTCTATTGGAACATGTGACATTTCCTGCAAAAGCTAGCCCAATGAGGATTGTCTGCTTAAATAGCTAATATAGGTTATTTCTGTCCTTCATTTTTATAGCTGTGTATATACTGTGCAATACACTATTTATTTATTTCAGCCCATAGTAATGTGAGTAGTGTAAGCAAGGAAATAATTTGTCAGTGTTCAGAGGAATAATTAAAATTTAGTTTCATACCTGCTACCTTGTTCAAAAAGAATGGTCAATTATTTGCTTTTATGCTAATAATCCTTGACCAACGAATCAATGAAATGGGGTCAGCTTGTGGCGCATTTGAAACCAAAGATTGTGCTCATTTTTAATTCACTGCTTTATTATTTACTGCTCATAATAAAACTATTAATAAAACGATTATATTTTTTAGACTTGTTATCAAATTCCTTACTCATCAAAGCTAAATCTTGGAAAGTGTACTATGCAAGGGAATGTAATAAAACCGTATATATTATGGCATTTCATAAAATGGTTCTTGCAAAACATATTAAAGACATGAAAGCTCTGTCTCTCTATACTGTTGCCAAAAGAATAGATGAAAGGAGTGAAGATAATGTATTGAAATAAAAATTGTTGAAAAGCTAAAATAAAAAATGATTCTCAGTGCAAATTCAAGAATAAACTTTGAGAGACAGTGGAGCCGTACTGTATTGATAACTTACATAAAATATATTGATAAAGTATATTTAGCTGGAAAATTGTTTATGTTAAATTTATATACTAAGCTTTCAATTTTTTTTACTGTATGTCTATGGTATACCAATGGAAAATATAATATCTTGTGCTGCAGATGGTTCTACTACGAAGTCCAGATAAATGAAAATGACTGCTTTAATTTAATGAAATATGAGAATCCAGAAATGCTATATGTGCAATGTGTTTTTATGGGAAAACGTATTAGAAAATGAAGTACATGTACTAAATTCAGTTATAAAGTGTATCATTGCTATTAAAGCTAATGTCAAAGGTGAATGTCTCTTCTATTTTAAAAAGAATAAAATGCAAACTATCTGAGACTTTTACTTCACACTGAAGTAAGGTGGCTTATGAAAGCAAATTGTATGAAAAGTTTTATTAAATTATTTAATACTCATGCAATCTTTTTAAAGCATCATACATGACATGAAGCATTTGAGAGTTATTTAGCTTTTATCTTTGAAAAACTAATTATACTAAATAACCATCTTCAAGGAACAAATTAAACTCTTGTCTATACAAAATTGAAGATATTTGGTTTCATTACTTTCATTGAACTATATTAAACAATTATCTACAATAAAAGATTTGAAAAAGTCTTTTTTTTTAACAATCTTTCATTAAAATTATTTCGTACTTGAATTTTCAATCACTATTTATGTTTTAAAATTTACTTACTATGTTTCCCCGCCAATTTCCTATTGATTTCATTTAAGTTTCTTTAGGGAACAATCCTACTTTCTAACATTAAATATTAGAAATAATTAATATGATACATCAGGGCATAAGAATTTTATAAAGTTTAGGTGAAGAGTGGCACAAATTGGTTTAAACACTAATTGGAGCATTGAATGGAAAAAATAAATTCATTACTTAAAGGTAACATTGTTATCTGAAAATCAAAACTTAACTTATATTACCAGTATGTAAAATTTACTCACTGCAACACTCAAAGGGATTGCTACAATATTGCTTTGAAAATCATGGTGTAATGAAAACATATTAGGAGCTCTGAAGGATTTTTGTGTGTTGGGATGTTTACAACTAGAAAAGATAAGGTTATTTGTTTTTACAAATTAATCAGTTTTAAACTTTTATATAGGAATTAATGCATGTTTGGTTTAACTTAACTTTACATATAATAATTAACTTAGATGAGCACATGAGTGTTGCGTGAGAGAGAGAGAGAGTTTTTAACCACTCTCCTAGTATTCTCTGCTGATGTAAATGTACATGTAATTATATTTTTCCCCACTTACTCATTTTTGTGTAAAGTGTGGTTCAGGATTTTTAATAGTGTGTTGAGCCACTTGAAAACCCAATACTACTTGTTAAGAGGATAAATTAGACTGGGCTATTTTTAGATAAGGAGTAAGATGTTTGAATAATTTCTTTGTTTTTTTTAAAAAAAATTTATCATTCTTTAACTCCAGGAACTTTGTGATAAAGTGGCACCTCAAATTACACATTTCTTGAGATTAATAGAATATGAATCAAATATGCCCTATCAAGATAAACAAGGGAGACTGTGTGGTTTTTTAAACATAGAAGAAACAGTAGCTACTGGTTGTTTCTGTCGCAGGTACTTTTTTCTACTCTGACATTTTTATACATTTTTTCTTTGTCTTATCTCCTGACTCTTCCTATATCTTGATCTTAATTGATCAATAACTTTTTAAAGATGAATATGATTCATTTTGTTGCTTTATTATAATTATTATTATCAGCCCATTAGTAATTAGGGGAACTGTCTGCATTGCAACTCTTAAATGAAATTTTTTAAAATTCACACACCCTTTTTTTCAATAAAATTTAACTTAGCTTCAGTTTTATAATATTGAATATCAGTTTAATTTTTTTTTAATGATCACATGACTAGAAATTTCAGAAACATTATGGGATAAAAAAAAATCATTCTATATCATTTTCTTTTCTTTTTGTTCACTATTATTTAGATACTTTGTTCTTGATCATAACAATGGTAAACTCGTTTACTATATGGACAGTCCAGTTGTAAGTAACACTATATAAATCTCTCATATGTAAAAACTATTATTGATTTAAATAATTTTTCTCTTTGACATTGGCCCGTTGGCTGATAAATTATTATTATTATTCTTAAGAATTGGCACACCTTAGAGAAGAAATGCCATATAGATGTGTCGTGTCCCACCCCCATCCCTGAAATATTCAACAGCATGAACTCCTAAGGGGTAGCTTATCTTAATCTAAACCAGTGTAAGAAAGTTTGTCTAAATTATTCAAAATCTGGGCATTCCTGGTCCCTAAGTTCATTATTATGTAATAGAAACTAGCTCATGATAAGGATGTAACAGCTCCTTAAAGACCCATACTCATTGATATTATTACCTTGTTGTTTGTGAAATTTTAGTTTCAGCAATAATTATGCTCCCTAGAACCAGTCTTGATTAAGTGCTGACACTTTAATACCAATAATATGGCATGAAAAGATAAGCAGGCTTGCACTGTCGTCAGTTAGATAATGATAACAATAATCTACTTAATTTTTTTTTATTAGCTATTGTGAATTCATAAGTCATAGCTCTATAACAGTATTTAAAAAAAAGATTTTGAATTTCTAAATTTCTTACAAACCTTTTAAAAATTTATAAATGTAATATAAATAAATTTTTCACCTATTAGAACTATTTCTATTTTCTTGGTTTCTACAGAATTTGCCAGAAGCATGGAGAAGTCCTGTGGGAGAGATATATATTCACAATATTTCAAAGGTAAAACACATAAACATTTTTCTGAATTTTTAATGAAACTTTAAATAATCATAAAAAGTAACAAATAATAAGTGTTTTTTAAAAAATACATTTAATTTAATTTTGAATAAAGCTTATATAATACATGTTAAGCATAAGATACTTTAAAAAAATTATGTTAATGCTCTGTAAATTCACTTATAGGTTGGTGATGGTGTAAATCAACGACCTAAAGTACAGTACTGTTTTAGTGAGTTTTTTTTTAAATAGTTTTTTTTTAAAGTCTCATAACCTCGTGGTCCTTATAACCCTGTAGTCGTAGGGGGTTCTAATGTTTCCATTGGAACATTCTCGGGCTTGATAGACCTGGTGGCGCCCATCCCTCTCCAGGTCAGCGGAGGACTTTCTTAGCGTTAGTCATTCATCAACATATTTATAGTGGCTTTAACGTGGAATCGATCCCACGCCCCTCAGCTTGTGAGGCGAGCGCACTATTGACTTCGCTATCCAGCCGCCTAGTGAGTTATACATTGAACATATTATTTAGCTTAAATGGAATTACAAGTTGATATGGTGAATTCCATAGTACTGACCTTAGTTTTTCACCATTCACTATTAATGAAAAATGGCATTAAGCGTGCTTAGTTTAACTGTACATGGTTTTAGGTTTTGAAGATGGTCAACTAGGAAAAATGGCATTTCAAAAACCATTTTAAACATAGCAATACAAATTATTTTATTTTTTATTGCTGATAAGTAGTATGAAAAAGAAATTATATTTTGGGTAGCAACATTTTTTTAAATCCCTAGACCACATGTGTCAAACTTTGGCCCACCTTTCAAATTTATCTGGCTTGGAGGGTTTTGACAGGTGTAGAATTGTATCTTGCTCAGACAGAATTTTAGTAAAACATATTTTTATTGGCAAAGTGTAAATCAACTTCCCTAATAAGCAGCTTTGCTGAAAATTCTGAAA
The DNA here is from genome assembly GCA_944989445.1 of Ampullaceana balthica. Lineage (NCBI taxonomy): Eukaryota > Metazoa > Mollusca > Gastropoda > Lymnaeidae > Ampullaceana > Ampullaceana balthica. The sequence goes on along the minus strand of CALYLW010000302.1, from coordinate 472,564 downwards.
ACAAAGCAGTGCAACAGCAATGTGTGGCCAAAAAAAAACTGGACCAGATCGAAGGATTCTTTTAAATATGTATAGCTTATTACTACTTCACAATAAACCAAATATACTTGACCCATTCACAATGTAAGAAATTTTCAGATTATTCTATATTTTAAAAAATATTCCAAACTAAAAATGGGAAAGCCATTTTTCCTTTAGAGTTGGTCAGTCCTCACGCATTTAAAATTAAATATAACTAAATTATTGCCCTATAGCTTTAATTAGTTATACTGGTATCACCTCCTCTAATAGAAATTGCAGAAGAAATTGCTCATAATTTTCTAATGGGGTGTTAACTGAATTTTTTCACTAACAAAGGAGAAATTTGAAATACATTAAATTATTATTATGGAATTTTAATTGTGTATTCCATAAAAGAAATAGTGATGGATTTAGTAGGTATACTTTTAATGAACAATCTTTTATGCAATTGAAAAGTTGCCATTTACAAATACAAATTTTGTGAAAAGACTATGATTTATTCTGCTAAACCTTTATTCAGCTATAACAGTGGCAGGTCGTCAGTATTTCTTGCAAGCTGAGCAAGACCCTGACAAATGGCAGTGGATAGAAGCAATTAAAAATGCCAGCAAAATAAAGGTACCCTGTGTTTTTTTTTCAATGAGCTCTAAAATATATCTGGAAAAAAAAACTTAAACCAGACAACTAAAGAGGGGAGAGATTAATGAAGTTATATTGTAAATGATAAATTAACTAGATAAAAGCTTAATTCTTAAAGGAAATCTACTCTCAAATGTGGAGTTCAGTTCTTTAGCCTGCATGTTCATATAAATATTTTTTATTTAGCCTGACATTGATATTTTTATTTAAAAAAAAATTTTTTTTTAAATCTTCAGGTGCCAGAAAAATCAGGCAGGGGTGCTCCAGTGACTGAGTGGCATGCTGCTGGTGTCCAACAAGAGGCATACATCACTGAGATTGCTGGGGGAGTAGTCTGTAAAATGCCTGTGCAGGTTGGTATTTTAACCACGTTTTATTAACTCGCTTTCGTACCTGTGGCATTGTTTGTCCAACAATTTTTCAAATCTGCCAATATAAAATTAAACCACTTCTGATGGTCCTAGAGATCTCAAAATTTTACCACAGATAGATCATGGATGACAATGCATTGTATCAAAATTTCAGATCGATCGAATGTACCGTTCTTAAATTATTGAACTTTTTAGATTTATCTATATTTTATTATATACTTGCTTTCGTGTCTGTCTGTCCGCAATTATTCAAAATTGCCAACATAAAATTAAACCAATTCTGATGGTCCTAGAGAGCTCAAAATTTTACCAGCAGATAGATCTTGGATGACAATACATTGTATCAAAATTTCAGATCGATCGAATGTACCGTAATTAAATTAATGCATTTCTTAGTTTATCTTTATATAAGCATCTGTACCCGCCTGCTGTAGTTTAATTTCACGTGGCGAGTTCACCCCGTGACCTCATCGCTTTGTTATTAAACGTTGGGCGGGCGCTGATGAGGTGTTTGGTAAAATAAATAGAGGTAAAAAAATATTTTAAAAAACCACGTTTTTATTAGTGGACTAAAAAGAATAAAATAAATAACGGTAAAAAAAATGATTTTTAAAAACCACGTTTTTTATAAGTGGACTAAAAAGAAGAAAATAATTTAAAACTTATAAGTTCAAGTACTTCGATTTAATATGACTAAAAACGTGGGGCGGGTGTTTGGTATAAAAATTAAAGATTTCTAATTTAGAAGGCAAAAGAGAGATCTATAAGTGAGAGAATGAGTGAACCGCATATGTTAAACCTCATAAGCGCCCTCCCCACGTTTTTAGTCATATTAAATCGAAGCACTTTAACTTATAAGTTTTAAATTATTTTCTTCTTTTTAGTCCACTTATAAAAATGTGTTGTTTTTTTTAAAATCATTTTTTTACCTTTATTTATTTCATGTACATTTGAAAACCTATTTACATACTTAGTTTTATGTAAGGGGAATCACAGATAAAATGCATTTTTTTTCGTATTGTTATTAAGTGTTCTTTTTATGTTCATTAACACTCATTATGACTCAATTAAAATGAATCATGACTATAACTCTATTTAGAGTGCTGATGCCGAGTTAGAGAGTAATTCTGATGATGATGAGTCGCGGTCATCCTCCTCTGGTAGACTGTCCCCTTCTTCCTCAATCAACAGAGGCATTGTCTTTAGCAGAGACTCTGGCGGCAGTCAAGAGCATCCCAAACCTGGAATTATGCAAAATATCAAACCTGCCAAGTCAGGATATTGTGTAAAACAGGGTGCTGTTGTAAGTTTTAGTTTCAAGAGCATAATTTCTTTAATTTTAATTATCATTTTAATTTCTGTCCTTAAAAATGCATTCCTTTGTTTCAGAGAAAGAACTGGAAACGACGATACTTCGCATTACATCAACAAGGGCTTTCATATTATAAATCTGAACAGGTAATTACTTTTAGACAACTTTATGAAATAATATATACTAATGTATGTTAAATTATCAGTCAAATCAATTTTTATTACCTATTATTTTCAGGAAAGACAACCTATTCGAACAATATCCACAGATGACATATTAGATGTTGATCAAGCATCAGACGGGTGATTTTATTTTAAAATTCTATCCCAGTGAATAATTTACATTGAATATTATGTTAAAAAAATTAATATAAAAGTAAAAGAAGTTGTTTTTGACTTTTGAAAAAGTTGTTAACCATTAACTTCCCCTAGCCTTGACATTAAAACATCCATATTATCCCAACGTAAGGGGAATAACTCTAAACAACTATTTAAGTTCTTTTACAAAAATCAATGCACCTCACTAGTTTAAAATCTAATTGGTGTAAAAAAAAATATCAGTGTGAAGATAGATGAATTACCTATCAGATGATACCAAATATGTATGGGTTTGTTTAGAAGTAAGATAATTTAAAAAAATCATTAATTTGAAAAATATGTAAAAAATACAATTTTAAAGGATAATTTCTTAACATTTATTGATAAATTTTAACCTCTGTTAAATTGTGCATGAAACTGAGCAAAACACCTCTCATTACAAAGGTGTGTGTTACACAACACACACCCAAACACAGTTTCAGGTCTTTTATTAGACTCATAGCGGATATTTTTCTGGCGACACTGAAAACATTGTTTTTTGCACCCTGGGAGCCGAATCCTGCGATGCTCCACATAAGTTCCAGGAACAGCCAAACCCCCAGCAGCAGGGACCTCCACCTGCCTTCATTTCCTTGAAGAGCCTTTCATTAGGTTACGGGCAATGTCCATATGAAAATATGGGAAACTGGCTTTGATGTCGGGGGGGGGGTGGCATGTTTTTGTACAAGATGTATGCGTTCAGCGCCGCCACCTCAATTAGAAACCATAAGCAGCATCTCCACCACTTGTGACTTTTTCTGCCAATAGGGTAGTATGATCTCAGCTGATCATGTCTGTCCACACCACCCATATTGGCATTGTAGATCAAAACAGACTGGGGGATCTGTTTATCAACAAGGCCTTCTTTTGTCCGGCGTGATGCAGTGTCCATTGTAGGTGAGGCGTTGGTTGAGAGCATGGAGATGGCATGTTTGTCCCTCCACCAACATGCAACCAAACTCCCTATCTGCCTCATTTGACACTGATTTTTATTCAATTTTCCTTTGAGGTCTTTGGGCCAGTGTCTCCTGTTCTGCCGTGTCGTTGCACATGAATATGTGCTGCTGGATAGCAGGCCATGTGCTAATTTCACGGACGAAAAATAATTATCAAAATAAAAATGGTGGTTTTTATGAAGATATGGCTGTCCTAATTTTTGAATGACACTGTAACCCAGTCCATTAGGCATCACAGTGTCCGACTTTCCAGTGTAAAATTCAAAGTCTAAAAGGAATGATGTTGTCGAGTCGCAGCAGCACCACACTTTGACACCCCATGGGTGGGGCTTTCCTTTTATATATTGTTTGAACGAGAGACGACCCCTGAAAGGTATCATAGCTTCATCAAAAGCTATAGCGGCTCCAGGTCTGTAAAGTGAATTACAGGCAGCTTTGAGAACTGTGATCACAGGTCTAATTTTATATAGAGCATCATATCCATCTCGTCCCTTCGGTATGAAATACCTGCTGTCAGCCAGATGGAAGCATCTTGAAATTTCCTGAAACCTGTTTCTCGACATCACATCAGCTACACAGAGGATCTGTTGACCAGTACATCGTATAGGCAGTCAATTTGTGGACACCAATCATCATATTTATATATATGAAGGTTTGAATGTCACTGACTGTGACAGGGGCTGAAATTGTTTGCATTTCTCTGGGCAGCATACAAATTCGTCTGGTCAGCAATAATTTCAATTAAATTATCAGGAAAAAATAATTTTAAAAATTCTAATGGCTGTGACTGATATTCAACGTTTACATTGTCAAGATTAGGCCCAACTCCTGATGTAAACATTTCAATTTCCAATGGATTGAGATTAGCACTCCAGGGAAAAGTCTCTGTAGGAGTAGCTTCATTATCGCTATCATCACCTATCGAGTCGTCGCTAGAGCTCTCGTTTTCAAATTCACTGTTATTTACACTTTCAAAAGGTGTTTCTCCAATTCCATTTTCAATGTCACTTTCATTTGAATCGCTATCACTGTCAGAATTGTTTGAAATATTGGACACTGAAGGCTGAACCAAGTATCTGAATGCCATGCTTTCAATGTTGAGATTCAAAAATGTGTAGCTAGCGTGTTTCTCAGTGTATTTCGTTCTGCTAAAAAAGAAGAGGAAGTAGAGCTTTTCTACTTTCCAACTATAGCTTGTCTACCATTTTAAACCAAACTTTTATGGTCCAATACATCGTTTATTTGCTATGTGTATAGAGCCGGCGATGGCGGGCTACAGCGGGCGATACGGTATAAAACGCTATCGGGCGATGGCGGGGGATACGGGAAGTTATTAATCTTCAAGTAATTGATATTAAAAAAAATTATTTTATTATTATGAGGTATAACTTTTATTAATACTCTTAAAACAATTTATGAATTTATACAGAATTCATCCGAACAGAGACAACTTATTTGAGGTGCGCACAACAAAGCGAATATTTTACATTCAGGTGGGTTTTTAAAATAATTGTTTAGTTTCCCTTAATTCTTAATGAAGTAGTAGTATATATTATTTGCTGTAGTTTATGATATGAATGTTTTTATATTGAATGCATGTATAATTATATATGTGTAACTATTTTTATGTGAAGCACTGTGAGCCCAGCTGGGGTATATTGATTATCAAATTATTATTAAAACAAAATTTACTCTGCACTTCCCTTGATTTTTCTATCATCTTCCTGTTAAACCATGGGGAAAGGGAAACCATTTTCTCCACAAGTCACATGCTTAAATAATATTTCTATGCTTCATTGGAGGGTGATAGCACAAATGTGACTTTCAAGCTGATTTTTCCAACTGATTTAAATCTCTCACACAAAGCCCATTGTAATTTAGCCCAAAGATGTGCATTTTTTTTAAAGTGGGGAGCAATGTTTACTCATGTGGTGCATATTTGAAGAACAGGTAGACTCCAAATATCAAATTATTAATAGAACTTTTCAATTCTATTTCACTAAAAATGACTGCCACCTTCAACAACAAAAATGCTGTCATGTTTCCCTCGACAAAATGCTACCATATAGCTCTAAAAGAACCTGCCAAAACATCAAATAATCTACCATCTTGGCTTAAAAGGGAGTCTTACAAAAGTTAAACCCCCCTTTAAGTTTACAGTGGTTATTAATCAAAATAGTTGTATTGCTCATCTGATGACAGCACTTTGATAAGGCCCCACATGTGCTCTCAATCACAAATCTAACAGTATTGTGATAATAAATATTTAATTTTTATCAATATACATAATTTGCAATCTCTGTCACGTCTGTCATGTCTGTCCGTGACACTACTAATTTTAGAAAGCAGCGCACCAAATTAATGCACCAAAAATAACACTTTTCGAACGTTCCGCATAAAATTGTTCAATATGATAATAAATGAATCAAATAAAATTAAATAAAAGTTCTGTATTACATTATTTATAATTCTGATGTGTATTTTTTCAAATTAATAGATTTCAGCTGAAATGTATTCATTTTGAAAACTTACGTCATTTTTTTACGGGTAATACACTAGTAACTATATAAAAGAAAATGTAAATTGGGTAAAACTATGTTAGTTAAGGGCAATGTTCCCTCTAAAATCGTTGGTCCGCATGCAAAAAAACAAAACTTGTGGCAAAGTTGCACAGTATCCATTTTTTGTGAAATATTTCACAAAATTTGCTGCGCTGTTATTCTTAACAACTGCACTGCGTCGGCTAGATATCTGCGCAGCCACGCAGCTTAAAGAGAACATTGGTTATGGGCCAGGCTCTTTTTTGCGTTATTGGATTTTATTGTGTTTACAGTAAGATTATTTTTTTCAATATGCATTTGGCATTTTCTCTTTCAAATGTTACCGTTTGTAAATGTGTTTATTAAGATTTTATTAAAGCTGTATTTGAAAAAGTTTGATGACAACCTTCATAGGTGATGGAATCTTTAAATTAAATAAAATCCCAGGTATACAAAATAAATTTAAAAAGTAAAATGGGATTTATGATCACTATACAAATGTTTGAAATAGTCTTTTCTAGATGTGGCTTGTATTAAAAAAAATTCAAATCAATTTTTAAACTTTTATAGTGTGATACTCCTGAAGATATGAAAGGCTGGATAGATGCAATTAGACAAGAAATATTGAACAGACAAAGGCGTTTAGAAGAGCGAAAGGCATGTATGGCTCTTAATGGCCATTTTTATTCATTTGATATCTTTTAATATTTAAATTTGAGTTTTATATTTTATTGTTATTATTTTAGTGTATCTTATCAATTTTCTCTTAAGCTGGGATCCATGCAGCACCCTACTGTTTGATTACACAAAATGTTTTATTTTTAATCCATATTATTCATTAGAAGCAAAACCATATTTTAATTATTTCCCTTTTATTGAGCCTTATTTATTGTGATATTGACACCATTTTGTTATCACAGTCAATTCAGGAAACAAGTGGCCGACATCCATTAGATGATGAGTTAACCAGTGGAACATACCCAGCCCCAATATGGGTATGACTTAAAAAACAATTGGGAGTTCTTAGTCATTGCATGAGAATTTTGCATGGTGTGGTTTATTTTCCAGTTGGTGTGTGGTAGTGTGATCATGGAGAGTGATTTTTGTTTTTGTTTATATATGTAGCCTTGAAAACAGTTGGCAATTTTTAAAACTTTGATATAATTAAAGTACATTAAAATACAGTATGTATATTTGGTGAATCAGTTCCCTAAAGATCCTAGGAATAATTCTTAAAATTTCGTGCCTCTCTAATTCTTTTCTCTAATTTTATTAATATAACATTACTATTAAAAAATGAACAAAAACATACATTTTAATTAAAAGAAGAATAATCAATCTCTCACCTTTTACTTTAAGTATTAGGTCATACAATTGTGCATTGATGCTTAAACATTATTAATGAGTACTCTGTGTTAAAAACACTCTCTTTACTAAATTATATAAATGAATGAAGAGAATTGAAATACTTAGTTTTAAAAAGTTGCCAACCTAGCTTTGAATGTCTCTTTTTTTCTTATTATTGTGACAATGTTAAGGATATTTTAGTCTTTGTTGTAAATGAGGTCACATTTATTTTTTTAAATAGGTCTACATGAAAAAGCATTCATTGAGGCATTTAGTCATTTATATTATATACAAAGGCACACACCAAATAAGCTTAAATTGAATAGGAAACAAATGGATGTCCTTTTTTAATCTTTCCATTCCATTAATATTATTTGTATTCATAGCTTACTGATTATTCCTTTTAGAATTGTTAAACAGATTTTTAAGGTAATTTTAAACCAATAACATTCATTTTCTAAATTTTTATTTAATCAGTACTTAATTCATGTTTGCAACATCTTAATAAATTTGTGTATATGTATATATTATATAAATAGTCAAAATTATGTGTACATTTATATATATATATATCTATATATCAAAGAAAAATTATGTTTTGTTATATTTGAAAAATTTTGGTTTTTAAAAGTGTCTGAATAACTAACTATAAATCAGTGAATTGAAAATTTAAGTGTACTGCAAAATATTATGAGAGACATTTCTAAATAATCTAAGTTCATGCCAATGTCTTTTACAGAACCCTGTCTTCTCTAAAAAGTAACATATAAGAAAAGGATGATCATGCTATTGCTTAATTATTTTTAATGTTAATCTGAATGGTAATTATAATTTTTAGGTGTAAACAAACAAACAAAAAAGAAGAAACCTTTATCTTTTGTTGCTTTAAAAAAAAGTGTTGGGGGGGGGATATTATCCTCCTACCTCTTAACCCTACCTTGGTCAAAGGAGGTTATTTTTATAAAATCATCAATAAATAGCAAGGATGAATCAATTTATTAGCTGTGTTTTAAGAGAGCTTTTGAGGGGGTGTGCTCTTACAAACAATGCCTAATTATGTAAGAGTATAAACCCAAAACCTATCAAATCTGCGTAGAATGGGTTTATGTATATATCTTAAATAACTTTTTTGTTAAGCTTATCATATTTTAAGTAATGAATTTTATTGGCAAAAATACTCTCCATTATTTTGTACTGGTATTTTGCTTTTATACTTCAATGTTTATGTTCTGTCATTCAAAATGAAATGATAATATTTATTTTTATTCACGTGTTTTAACTATCTCTACTTCTGAAATCATTTAAATGTGAATACATTTTATACCATTTTGAATGACAACTATTAAATCCCTCCAAACTTGCCTTGCTTTCAACAAACAGTACATCATTGTAATTATTAAATAGAAAGTTTATTTTAAAAAATGTTTTTATGATTAATTTATTCATTTCTTTAAAATCTTTTAATATGACTAAAATTCATTATCTTGTTATGTAACAGGTACATTGCATCTTACTCATACCATATCCTACAATTTCATTTGTACAAAAAGTGTTGAGTTCTATATAAATGGGGAGGAGTAAATATCATTTGAGTTCTTTTCTCTTTTTAAAATTACACAAAATTAGAAAAATGTCAGCTGATTCAAGTTATATTTTCCACTCCATTTTTAAAACTACCTTTTTTTCCAAATTTAAATTAATCTCAACCTGGAAACAAAAATCTGTTACAATCTTGGAGAAGAAAGGCATGGATTAGGACTGGGTGGAGGACTAAGTAGTGGTGAGGCTGGCCCATGCCTTATAGGGCTGTAGCGACACAGGGATGGATGGATGGATAATTTTTAAAAACTTATCGGCTTATTAAAAGTGATTTTAAAAATGTAGTCTAATTAAAAAAGCTTAATTTGTCAAAGTATAAAAAATCTTAAAATTTTTCAACAATCGATAAACGTTTATGACTATTTATGTATATTGCATGTGTAGTTTCTTAGTGATTTATGACTGAGTGCAATCACCATAAAATTTGCCATACATAAGTATTTAAGCTGTTAAAATCAGTAGGGACTATCCACTTTGATATTATAAGAAAAGGGTATCAACATAGTTTTTTATTTGTTTGAAATGGAACTAAAATGTCAAAATTTTAATTAACTTTAAACAACATATCCCTCATTTAAGGAACTAACCTTACCTCTTAAAAAGTATTAATTAAATCAATTTATTAAAAATGTATATTGACAGAATATCCTCTGTCATATGTCATATTTTATGAGTATAGTTATTGTTTATCTAGTCTTTTAAGTGCCATTTTATGTAACTTATCAATTTCCATAAATAGTGCTACTTTAAATTAGTTTTGTTTAAATTTGTTCTCCTTATTTATTACTTATATGCTCTGTTTAATTACTCAAATAATTATTTGACTAATATTTTGCAGCAGTCTCAATATTCATCATGTAAGCTGTAGTTGTTTTTTTAAATTTAAATAATAGTTTTATAACTCTAACTTCTTATTAGTATACACAAAGTTATCTGTAACTTTTAAAAATAGAAACTTATAATTATTTTTCTCTAGATATAACTTTGAAATAACCAACTATATATATAATCAATTTTTAGATAAATGTTTTTAATTGTTGTTTTTTAATTCTCTCCAGCCAAATTAATTTAGATTTAATTAATTTAACTTTTATTTAGTTTTTTCTTCCTAACCCTTTAATGCAGAGGTAAGAAAAGGCAGATGTAAAATATTAGTGTCCACATGGTAGCATATAGCTAGAAGAAATATATCAATGCTATACAAATGTGGTTCAATGCTACTGGTATCATATTATAAGCAGATTTATTGGACATCTCAAATGTGTATATGGATGCAGATCATCAAATGCATGATATTCCACAATATGGGCAAACATATTTCCTTTTCTTTTTAATTATATCTTTTAATTTTAAAAAAAGAAAACAAATAAAAATTTCTGGACTTGTATTATTTTCCATCCAGAAACATCACTTTGCGTCGGTGAGTTTTCATGTATTATGGGCACGTCTTTGCACTATTTTTTAACATTTCCTGCGCACAAAAATAAGCCTATAGTAATGCAAATCACATAATTTGTTACACTGCTAGAAAGTCTTGACAAGAAGAGACTGATAAGTGCTTGTGGACACATATCTAACACATCTGATGTTGACATACTATTACTAGATTATTAATTTTTGTTTGAAATGTTACGTTATTTTAATCACATGTATATGAAAATTTTAATTTGTTGACAAAGTAACATTTGTAAAATTTCTTTTTAAAATATGACTTGTTTCATTTTAATTAACGATTATTACTTATAAAAAAATTTTTTTGATAAGTTGGGAAATAACTTTAAATGTGTCTAAAGCGAAATAATAATATTTATATGTAAAAAAATAAAGATTTTTTATAAATTTGCTAAGATATTTGTCTCATTATATTTAATCCGTTAATCACAAATGTATTTCCCTACTTCTTCTTAACAAACAAACAAAAATTCTACTCGAAATACATAACAAATTAGTGTCTTAAAAATCCATCATCACAATTGAAAAGAAAAATATAAATCAAGTGACTGGCTAAATGTAGGTAAAGCTCTTTTTAAAAAACAAAACCTATTTGTATTTAGATTGAGAAAAAGTCTCAGCCAATTTAGTTTCAAATTTGACATTTTGACAATGTTTACCTGAATTTTAATCAGTTAAAATAATATAAATTGATGGATGTTTACCTCTGGTAAGTGGAATTTTATTATTGTAATCTTTGTTTATTGACTTCAATAAATGGTCAATCTTATAATATATAGGTATGCATATTAATTTAAGCCAATTTATAGTTATAGTTAATTAAATTTAAAATTAGATACAATAATTTTTTTTAAAGATAATTCAATTGCATTGAGAGCAAAAATTATTAATTAATTTTTTTACACTAAAAAAACTTGTTAGTAAGGTTTTGGGGAAATCATACAAATTAATTCATCTGGTCTTAATTTTTATAATTAAAGGTGGATACAATTTCATATCATATGATTAAGTAAAGAAATTAAGTGCACATAAAATAAAACAAATTTAATTGTAGTGCTAGTAAGTGTTTAACATGTAGTAATATGCTTTTGACTCTTTCTAGTGTTTTGTAATAAAAAATAGCTTGAAGTTTTTTTTAAACCTTTTCTTTTAAATTCTAATAAAACAAAGGTTAAAGAGAGGAGTTCAAGGGAATCAAAGCAGCATCAAAAGAAGAGCTTCATACTGTGGTGACACTGATCTTGTTCTGCATGTTCAGTCATGGCACATCGACTATAGAATAATTTAATTATTTCACTAAACTATTTGGGAATGTATGTTTTTTGGCATTTTATTGTAAATCTTTAAGAAAGGGCTTTAAATACTCTTTTTAACAATACCATTTTAATATAAAGCTCTCAAATATAATTTTTTACTTTTGAAAAATTAGTGATGCAGTTTTATTTACTATCCAAAATTCAAGCCATCACAAAATGGTATTTTCTAAGTGCCTTTTTATTTTTTTTGAAAATGGAATGATTTTAAAAAATGAGTTCAACTTTACTAAACCACATAATATTTAATTTTCAACTGAATTAACAATATTTTTAAAATAAATTAAAGTAACCAATCAACCACAGTCAATTTTTTTGTCTAACTTCAGAAATATGTTTCTTAGAAAATCTCATTGTCTTCATCAATGTACCGAGACCATAAATTAATTTGTTACAATTTTTTTTGTATGTGCTATGATAAAATTCCCCCAGGCTACAGCTAATGATTTTATTTCATTAATTTGAAAGAATATCATATCAATGCTAAAGAAACTGAAATAAAATATTTAGTTGCTCTCAAATCCAAACTTTTCCCAACTCAGTTAATTACCAAATACTTTTTTGTTTTATTACGTTTATGTTTATTTTACCAAAATATCGCTTCTGATTGTACACTAAATAAAATTTAGTTGCAACATAGCTTGATATTATTTTGTCAATGTTTCCAAATTAGTTAATTTCATTTGCTCAATTGAAATCAATTAACTTTATGTTTAACTAAAGTGTTTCCATTTCTCATCATCCACTTTTTCCCATTGTTACTTAATTTTATTCTTTGTATTTAAGAAGGTCATTATGATAATTAAATTTAATGCCTTGTTAGTTTTATTTTGCTTTATTTCACTGGCTGAATTTTGTTGGAGGCAATCAATTCTAAATGCTTATATCTCAAAGCTTATCCTTTTGCCCAAATCGTCATTCAACACTCAGTCCATATAAATAATTCTGCAGCAAAAGAAACTAGGCATTGACACTGCTAAGCAGGAATGTTGTAGGTTAGGTTGGATTCCAGGAGTAGCAATAATCATGTATCAAATTTAAACATTCTCTTATTTCTAGTCATGGCACACACAATTTTGTGAGGAGCTTGATTTTTAACACTAAATTTTAAAAATAAATATGCACAGTGTTTTGTCAATTATTTATATTTTCAAAGAACCTTCCAATATCATTATTCACTGTAATTACACATCTGTTTCTTGGCTAAAATCCTTCAACAACAAAAAAATCTAAAAAATGTCTGTTTGATCCTGCTTTACAAGAATATAATCTTTTTTAAACCTTCACCAGTTGAAGAAACTAAATACTGGGTATCCATACATACACTGAAAGAAATTGACTTGAAAAATTTTAATAAATGCATTATTAATGAATGTAAGAAAATAGAAATTAAAAAACAAGTAAAAGAAAATTTCTTACTAGGCTATTACCGTAATATAAAGGATCAATTTTTGTAAATTTTTGCAACATATTTTTTAGTTTATTTATTAACAAATGATGAGCCAACATAAATCTTTCAGAGACCTCACTATTCAAACTTATGTCCTTGTTAATAATTATGATGATTTGTTGTGAATTACAATTATTTCAATAATAATACATTTGTTACATAATATATATTAGCATTTAGTCATTTAGATTTTTTATTGTGTTACTTGTTAATATTCAGGTCATTAATTTATTATTTTACTTTTGCTTGTGGTATTTGTTTTATGGCTGTATAACATAATGATCTGAAAACAAAGTTTCTGATATGGAAATTATTGTTCATTACATACTAATATGAGTCATATAAGTGCACCATTTATGGAGTTATATTATGCTTGATTAAATACATTAAAAGTTTTAGAAATTATTAACCTGAAGCTAGCTTTTTTTTTCTAATCGCTACAGATCAGATCCCAACTTTTATTTCTTAAATAAATAATGTCCCATGCTATTTTGTTTTAAAATAAGGCCTTTTTCTTCTAAGCTTTGTCTCATATGCACAAAATAGTGAAAATTGAAATGCAGAGAATAATCACTCACTGTATTGACAATGAATTTTTTAAAAATTGTTTATGTATATAACCTTGGAACTGTTTGAAATAAGCTGTACCATAAATATTCCCATAGTAGCCAACTGGCTTATAAGCCGACCCTTGAAAATTGATCCCATGGTGATTTTCTTTTTTTTTAGCCATATCAAAAGTTTTACTACTGCTGTCTTTGTCAAGAGAAAATTATCTTGGTAAAAAAAAATTATGTTCAAATTTCAAGTTTGTCACATTAGTATTTACTACAGAACATGAATACTCTTATTAAAGAAATTTGTGCTGTAACTTGTGGTTGTATAGAAATTTCTCATTAGCCTCTTAAGTTTTATGATATCTGCAACCGAATGTTTATCATCCATGAAGATGTGATGGATTTAAAATGCTGTCCCAGGTATTTATGCGCTTATAATATAAGTCTCAATTCCCCCAATTCTATTTTAATAAATTCGGCTTATATGCGATTATTTATAGTATTTGTCTTATTTTTAAAGGTTATAAATATTGATTATTCACCCACATATCTTGTTTGGCTTCTTGTCAAAAACGGGTACGGTAATGATAAGATCTGGACGACTTGTGATTATGCATTCTGCGAAAATTGCATTTTTAAATGTGACTTAATTTATTATTGCGCTTGTCTATTATTTTTCAAATTTAACTTTTACTTCTTTATACATTTTTCAGATAATTAAATCTTACTAATGGCGTGGTTGTGTAAGCATGAAATTATTTAATTTTACTTATTTATACCAATTAAGTTGCTAATATTTCTTTCTTTTTTTATCATGATGAAGTCGCTTAATGAAATTGATTTTTTTTTATGGACTAAGTTTGAAAACCTTAGTTTAAAATAATTAATATTTACTAGAGACTCCAAACACAACCTGGTTTCATCTACTGAACCTTTATACTTTGGTATCTATAATTATATTTAAGCTTTACCATTGTTCTGCCATTACGTTACATTTTAAAAATGGTGTAGTAATGTACTTAAAACATTTTTTACCTTTGAGCAATGATATCAAAAATACCATTTTCTATTTTTTATTTCAAAGTAATCCTTATTATCAATCTAATTTCAATTAATTAAATTTACGATCTCATTATACAATTTTTATTTTCTTGATACAGTTCCGGTCAATATAAAGATAAATTAATATATTTTTGTTAAAGAAATGAAAATACAATGAAAATGAAACAAATAAAACATTTTTTGTTCTTTACAAAATTATTTGAAATAAAGCACATCTTGATTATCTTGCTATCTATTCTTTGCGTGATAAAAAATTTCTACTTGTGTTTACTAATTTTTTTTTAGCAACCAAAGTGTGTTACTACAATTCAAATGCCATCAAGTGTCATGTTTGAATTTAAAAATCAAATGAAATATTTTTTAAATTTTAAAATATTGTTCATATCACAAAAAGTACAAATATATTTTGCACTAACATTTTCTTTCAAGTTACAGAATAAAAATATTTGACAAACTTTATGCATTGGAATTTTTAAATGATAAAACATGTTTGTAATAATTTATATGAATGAAGTATGGGAATTTACTCATTTTTTTCCCCCAATTATTTTTACCATTATATTCAGTATGATGATCAACTATTGCTTTTTTAGATCATGTTTTCTGCTATGGGCTCATCTATTTATTACCATGCTATGAGGTCGAAATGGAGACTTCAGTTTGATGTTAGGATATGTTTCTTACAGGGAAAGGGATCTAACTGAATGCGTAGGTATATATAAGATAACACATGGCTTAAGTAACACTTTCATTTCAAACAAGACAAAACTCTCAGGAGGCTGGGTAAAATCATTTTTAAACAATCACTTTCTCAAAGACATTCAAGAGAACAGTTGGTGATGACGTTGGATTCTTTAATAGCGCTAACTGCCCATGCTATAGTCCAGCATGCACACCGCGTTCCAATCTTCAAAATTTAGCTTAAATTAAGTATTAAAAGTTTCGTTGTCACTCCCTCAATGATTTGGAAGACTGTTCATAACTTTGGTGCAGTTGCTTCGAAAGAGCGCACCCCAATCGATTTCTTTCTGTTTACATCCACTCCGGGAACTTTCAGGAGGGACTGTGTAGAATAAAGCAGCCTCTGTAGACAGAGATACATGTTTTGAAGTCAGTTCTTTCAAACAATGCGGTGCCCATCTATCTGTACAGCCGTATGTCGGAGGCAGGATTGTGTGGGCTATTCGCTCAGCCTCAGGAGACCAGTGGATATCTAGTCAGTTTGAGCCTCAGGAGACCAGTGGGCATCTAGTCAGTTTGAGCCTCAGGAGACCAGTGGACATCTAGTCAGTTTGAGCCTCAGGAGACCAGTGGACATCTAGTCAGTTTGAGCCTCAGGAGACCAGTGGACATCTAGTCAGTTTGAGCCTCAGGAGACCAGTGGATATCTAGTCAGTTTGAGCCTCAGGAGACCAGTGGACATCTAGTCAGTTTGAGCCTCAGGAGACCAGTGGACATCTAGTCAGTTTGAGCCTCAGGAGACCAGTGGACATCTAGTCAGTTTAAGCCTCAGGAGACCAGTGGACATCTAGTCAGTTTGAGCCTCAGGAGACCAGTGGATATCTAGTCAGTTTGAGCCTCAGGAGACCAGTGGACATCTAGTCAGTTTGAGCCTCAGTAGACCAGTGGACATCTAGTCAGTTTGAGCCTCAGGAGACCAGTGGACATCTAGTCAGTTTGATATGTTTTGACTCATCCGCAACACAATGCACTCCAATGTTTTGCACCTTCTGTTGGGTTTGAGGAAACCCCCAAAGTCAACTGTTATAGAAATCCAATCTCGATTGTATCAAAGAGACTGCTGCTGCATTTATTGCTATTTTCTTATCCAGTTGAGGAAGCAACTGACCCAGGGCACGTATAAGACAAACAATTCCTGACCACCGAAATAATGTTGGGACTCGTGCGTGCACTGTTTGTGACAGAAGTGCCAACTTTTATCAATGAAATGGCTTCTTTCAGAAGATTGGTGCCAGAACCAAATATTTCTTCTGTCTTGTCATCGTTCAACTTCAATCTAATAGATGACATCCATGATTTAAACCAGACAGCAGTCTTCGACAGCCTGAATGCCAGCAGCACAGCTCAAAGGATCCGCTTGTAAACGCCTGCATTTATTGAAACATGTAGGAACACTTACACATAATTTCACATTACAGTGAGTATTACCTCAAAACCAGCTGCAGAGACTTCAGAAGATGTAACATAACGCCCGCGCTGTTATGCGGATGAGGAAATCTAACACCATCGTACAAGCTCTTAAGGATTTCCAACGGCTTCTTGTGAGTGATAGGAAGGAACACAAAATCCTTCCACTGACACTCAGCTGTGTAGATGGATCTACACTAGATTATTTAAACAAATTGGTTCAAAGCGTATATTTTTAATTAAAAGGGGCCTGCACTATTCCTCACAATCTCTTCTTAGATTAACTATATACCGTAATGTGGATGGGCGCAGAATAAAATCCTTTGGAGTGCGCTCATTTGAAAAGATATCGTCTGTGTTATGCAACAGTCTAGTCTCGAATGGGAATGAACAAATGCGTTGAAAGCTACATAATCAGCATCATGTTGCAAATCGGAAAAATGCCTTGTGGGTAGAACTAAATCAGTTTCTAAGAGCGTGGCTTTGAGGCGATAATTTTTACTTATGGACAGTGAGTGGGTGGGGAAAAATAGCGCGGGGGAGAATAATTGAAATATGAACTTTTAATGTATGCGCACGTAAAACCTGGATGCCCTTTTATGAAATGCATAAAGTCATAAAGCACGTTGTAGCAAAACAAAACATTGGGGGTGGGGGAGATCCAGGACCGGCCTTAGGCCAAGGCGAAAGAGGCAACCGCCTTGGGCCCTGCGCTTTTCAGGACCCCGGGCTTTTCAGGGCCCAGCGCTTTGACTAAATATTTTTAAATCATTTAAAAAATTTTACTACTATTACGTAATACTTGTTGTTTTTAATACTTTTTTAATTTTTTAAATAAAAAAACGCCATCAAGGAAACAATATTAATTTTTTCAGGATAAAATAATTATTTTTAAAAAGCACACTAATACATGTATACTAGAATATTAGAATCACCCTTAATCCTAAATCAAAAAGTATTTTTCCTAAAGCATTTTAGCACGAATTTATGGATTAATTGCAATATTCCATATAGGAGAAAGCCATTTTAGGCTTTAACCTGCTATGATATGTAAAAAAAAATAGATATCTTATTTAAGGACAATTTCTATTTAAGGACACCATTAAGTCCCTTATAGAGTTGCTAGGTGTATATTTTATATTACGACATGTTTTACAGTCTTCCCTCTTATTTGACATGTAACTATAATGTTACTAAACATCAATTTGCACGTTATCAGTCATACTTGTTTAGGGGCCGTCCATAAAGTACGTCACGCTATTTTTGACCCCCTCCCCCTGTCACAAATCTCTGGACCCCCCCCCCTAAAGTACGTCACACTTTCGAAATTTTTTTAAAAATTAACACCTAATTAAAATATGTAATTTAATACTTAAATTACACTTCACCATTAAACTGAATTAAAATATAAACTTTCCAATTAAAAGTAGGGATGTACCAGATTCAAAATTTTGAAATCCGGCCGGAGCTGAATTTGGCCGGATGTATGAAGTGAAATCCGGCTGGCGCCGAAATCAGATTTCTTAAAATGGCCGGATTCCTGATTTGCCAAGGCCATTATGAATATATATATAAATTAGGAATCTACCGGCCAGCCGGATTTATAAAGTGAAACCTGTCGAAGCCAGAGCCGGATTTTTTTTTAAATTGCTGGAGCCGAAATCCCGTACACCCCCACTTAAAAGAACTATCATATTATTAAAATGACTAATAGTAGAATAGTTAATTGGCAACAGTTGTCACAGTTATTCAATGAAATAGTAACTCAATCTAGATCAAATTTGAAAAGAAAAATTGCAAAAGTTAGACTTGACAATTGTATAATACACATAATTTCTCTGCTAACTTTTCATTTACAATGAGTGAGGTTAAGTATTAGATAATCTTCCGATTATGCAATCTATTGACACAGGATAATAAGTAGATTAGCGAAACTTGACCTCACCCAGAGATTAAATAATACAAAGAAAACAAAACAATTTGACTTTTTAAAAAAAAGACTGGATTGACAAATTATGTGACCAACTATTGTGCTATATTGAATCTGTTTATTATGGTCCTATGAATTATGTTTTATTCAAAAATATTCACTGGACATCATCTTACAACGGTGAAATGAAGTTTTCATCCATAGTTACGACTGACATCATTCTTTCACCATCATCGTTTCCTGGAAGGATAATTGCAGACATATCAACTCGTCCTCATCTAGCCCCTCAACAGCCTCTGTGTGTGCATTTTCTCTTCTGGCAATAACTGCCATAGGTTCTCTTTGCCTTCTAGAAGTGATTCTCAAAGGACGGATGCTTTTTATCTGAGTTGATTCTGGAACAGTTTGGGTGGGCACATTCTCCTGAGCCCGAGCTCTGTGTTGTCCTGTATGTTTCTTCAAAATTGTTTGTGAGGCTAAATATAAGTGACCTACTTTGCAAAGTAGATCAAATAAGCTGGTAATCATATGGTTGTACTTTGAAAACTCCTGTTGATCTTGGCATAATGTCATCAAATTTGAGAGTTTGTGCTACAATCAAGGAAGGACATTTATGAGAATCTGCATCTTTCTGAAGCTTTGAGTCCATCAACTATTTGGTTGATTGGCATTGGAGGAGGGAAGAATCTTGAAGGTAAAACGTTGAAATATGAGCTTCGTGCTTTGTCGCAACATTTCATGTCCTGATATTTAACAATTTGAGTGAAGTATTGGCTGGTGCGAGCATGATTGTCAAACCATACCTGACCCTTATATTTTTAATATGAGTCCTGCTGCATCCAATTCAGATTTATGAAGAACATATTCAGGAGATACGCATTTCATGCTATTTTGACATAAAACTAATTCTAATTTTTCAAAAAAATTTTGAAAATTATTTTTAAAGCTATTTAAATTCTACTAAAAAAATAAAAATAAATTAGAAAAAATATAATTAAAAAAATAAATGTGTGACATCACACATGGCCTGACCCCCCCTCCCCCCTGTCACAAAGTGTCACACTTTCTTAGACCCCCCTCCCCCGCCCCCCTCGGAGCGTGACGTACTTTATGGACGGCCCCTTACACACCGGACCAAAGTCACCAAGAGCAGATGTCACTTACAATTCGCTATGTAAGCCCAGGAGGTGAATATTCTGAAGTAATTCATTGGCACTTCATACGTTTCTAGAAGTAGAAGTAAATACCCGACAACACATGCTTGATGTCTTACTATTGGACCTGTCAAAATTGGCCTATTAGTATTAGATGTTTGTAATATCCGCAGCCAAGTATACGACAACGGCGCGAACATGAAGGGGCATAACTCAGGCGTGCAAGCTCGTCTTTTACAATTAAATCCTAAGACATTCTTTACCCCTTGTACCTGTTACAGTTAGGGGCCGTCCATAAATGACGTCACGCACCTGGGGAGGGGGGTCACACTTTTGTGACGAGGGGGAGGGAGGGGGTTGAAGAAATGTGACGTCACATCAAAAGGGTAACTTTAAATAAAACTTCCACTGAAATATTTGGTCGCCTACAATTTATTTAATTACTTTTTTTTTAATTTTTTTATTTTTTTTTAAAAATCAGTGCTTCTCAATGTGCCGGTCGGTAGGCCATCAGACGCTGGTTGGCGTAAGCTATCAAGACACGAAAATTAAATCTAGTTATAATCCTTAAGTTTGAGAACCAGAAGATAACATGAAATTGTTACCCTGCGTCGTTTGATGTTGACATCAAAGCATTTGTGATGTAACCGCAGCTCCGTTTGGTTCTCTCACGGCAGGAGTCGGCGAACTTTTTTGCTCGTTACCCCAAAATATACAAGTTTATTTGTGCGTTACCCCCCCCCAACCCCCAGACTCTAGGTCCTGCTCACATGACTCGGGGATTTGGGGGAGCGTCGTTAGCCCCCCCCCCGAAAATGCTACTGGTGAGTTTTACAAGCATAACAAGTGTCTAAAAATTATCTGAATAGGATTATGTGTAGATATTTTAATTCAAAACGACACGAATATCCTTTTTCTTTAAAGGGGGTGGGGGTGGGGAGGGAATCTATTTGATAGGATTATAAACGTTTTAAGTTTGATATAATTGTTCTATTGGTTTTTGGTCAAACGCACCTGGCCATTCTAGATATAATGATAAATGAGCCCATTTAAAATTAGTCAAGTATTCATTAACTTTATTGAATGAATCAAATTCTTGACATCGCAATTCAAGAGGAGCACAAAACAACTTTTCTTCTTAGCTCAGTTTTTAAGGCATTAATTTTAAATATCACAAAAAGGATACTTGATACAGTCAAGTCATGTGGATTAAGATTACTGTCACTCGTGTCAATATAAATGAAATTAGGGTGGATTTAGGTGTCTTCGTATAGTACGTAGGTAAGAAATGTACATCGTTGTCAAATTTTTAAAAAATGCATTTTCTGGAAGGAACCGGTTCAATAATGGGCATATGTTCCAAGCTTACACATACACATGACGTATTTTAATATATCTAGTGCAGGAGTCGGGAAACTTTTTGTCTCAGAGAGCCATAAACCAGTGGCGTCACTAGGGGGGGGCGAGGGGGCGGGCCGCCCCGGGTGACACCCATCAGGGGGGTGACACCCGAGCCTAAAATTTTACTGTGTACGATTTTATGTCAGAAAAAAAAATGAAGACACATTTTTTTGATCTAGAAAGAAATTAAGAAATACAAAGAAATACGTTAAATGCGAAAACTTTTTATTAAAAAATATCAGTTAACTTTCAATAATAAAACAGTCCCAACACACAAAAAACATTAAAACAAATTAGGAAAAAAACGAAAAGAAACGTCGCAGCTGAGAGATCTCTAAAAAAGGCTGGACATGAAAGAGGCAGTATCTTATGTTTTAAAAGATATACATTTTATAAATCTATTTGGACTTTGACACACCGACACCATGGACGAATCCCACCTCACGACTCCCCCCATCACAGTGGGGATAAGATTTTTATCCCCCCCCCCAAAAAAAAATAAAATTAAAAAATAAAAAGATGGGTTTTCTTTGTTGATGTTTTTTCTAGACGAAAATTATGAATTCAATGTCTTTGAGTTAATATTTTGTTATATATATATATATTGAAGGCGTAATATGCATGTTTATATACAGGTAGCCCCCCGGTTACGACGGTCCCATCCCGACTTACGCTGTTTCGTAGTTACGAACGCTCCCCATAAAGAATAATATAATGCGTTATTCCGTATTTTTAAATTACTTTTTTTTTCATGGGGTAACGAATTGTTTTCTCTAGTTGAAATAAAAAAATTACTTTAAAAATATGTATTATTATTATTTGAACCTACAACTTTCGTTTGCGAATTTTTCTCATGGTGAAGTTATCAATCAAGTCAGTAAAGCTAAGTAAGCTTGCAAGTTCCTTTTCAATGCTCATTATAGAGAGCATATTCAGCTTTGTTTTCCCATGCAAATTCTAACTCATTTTATATTCTTTTCAACTTTGAAAAGGATTGCTCTCAGTTGCAGTTTGATGTCCTCATTGAGAGATAGATGAGAAGTGCGATGTGTAGATTTGTAAAGAGCTGTGTGAAATTTAGCTCATTCAAAAGCAGCAAAATGTTTAGCTCTGTGCACGTGTTTTGAGTTTGCCATTGGGGTACTTCCTTTTCCTTACCTTGAGCCTAGACAATAACTTTTTTTTAAAGAGTTTTGAAAATTGGACTAATTCTGAAGGTAAGCAGTCTTCGAAATCACTTGAATATTCTTCCATTATATTGGCTGCTGCCCATCGGATGGCGAAATTGCTGAGCTCAGATAGGTTTGTAAGAAAGCCAAATTTCTCATGTATGTCTTTATATGGGCCTGACCGATGTTGTAGGGCTCAAGAAAGTTTGTCAATGATTACCAGAAATACCTCAACCTTGAAACTTTTGTCTCCGGGACAATACTGTTTTGGTGATGTCCCTTTATCAAACTGACGCCCTTTTCTCTCTCTTTTTTGTTGTTGATAGCATTGAAGATTGTTCATACTCTTTTTACCACGGACTTGTCCTTTACTTTGTCTTCATAGGAATCAAATTAAGAATGCTGCCTTTTAACAAACTCAATTAGAGACTTCCTTTCTAAAATTGTTTCCCGAATTTCAAGTAAAATAGCGACTTCCAGTTGTTTAAGTTCCTTTAGAAATCCTTCTGCTTCAAGTAAACAGTCACGTGGCTGATTTTCGTTTGTTGCTAATTCTTTCAGTGCTGCGAAATTCGCATGGTATAAGTTATTAACAGACCTTACTGCATCATGACAGGCTGACCATCTTGTGTCACACAAGGCTTTGTTAACATGTATCAATTTCATGTGTTTTTGAAGTACCTGCCAGCGATGAGTAGATGCAACAAGCCGGGTATAAAATTTTTTGCAGAAGACTAAAAAATCTGACTGCATCAGGACAACCTGCTGCACGTTTCCCAACCAAATTAAGGGAATGAGCTGTGCACGGCACATAATGAGCAACACTGCACTTCTCACAAAGAATAGCCTAGTTTCCGTTATACTTCCTTCTCATATTTCGCAGCATTGTCGTATGAATGCCCAAGGCATTTTCAGGGATTCATACAAACATTTGCCTGCATCTTTATTATACACTATAATAAGTTTGGGGGACCTTAAATTATTGGTGGCCCCTGGCTTTAGCCCGTTCAGCACCCCCCTTTTAATCCGTAATAGGGTGTGAGGTCACGCATCGGTGACGATGTGTGACGAGGGGGTGGGGCTAAAAAATGTGACGTCACATAAAAAACGCACAACTTTAAATAAAAGTTCAACTTAAATATTTGATTGTTTACCGTTTATTTAATGACGTTATCGATGGCTGCACGCGTGTTACGACATCAGAGCGCAGACTTACCCTAAATACATATTTAAATGACAAAACATAATTTGCAACATGCTAATTTTTATTTAGAAAATACGGCTTGGGGGGGGGGTATCAAAGCTTTGTGACGTCATATCGTGAAAAGGGGTGGGGGTATAAGTATGAAGCTGGGGGAGGGTAGGGTAAAAATCGGCATCCTCGCGTGACGTCATTTATGGACGGCCCCTTCAGTCGTGAAGGGGTGACACCATGAGCTACCGCCCCGGGTGACACCAACCCTAGTGACGCCTCTGCCATAAACACCGCATATTTTGAAAAGTAATTATGTGAGAGCCATACATCATGTTTAAAACTAAAAATTCAAGTTAATATGTGCATTTAGTGTAATTTCAACACTATAAGTACAATAATTAGGTCTCTGAATTCTTTTAATAACATTTTTATGCTGTTTTTATATACAATTATAATGCAGATCAAAGGATTCTGAATTTTAAACAAAAATAAAATTATCGAACATTTGTCTGAGAGCCAGATCCAGCCATCAATAGAGCCACATCTGGCTCGCGAGCCATGGTTTCCCGACCCCTGATTTAGTGGATATTATATGTTCAAAAATGAGTCTGCATTACCCCCAAGAATTCCCTTTTTACCCCAGATGAGGTTATTTACCCCTGTTCGCCGACCTCTTTCTTACGGGATGCCCGACAGTCAATTGAGGAATTTTTAAAACATACATTTTAAAGATATTATTATGTGGATTAATAGTCAATGTTTAATTTGTATGCATTAAAATAAAATATAAAGGGAAGGGATGTCAGCCCCAGTGGCGTACCAACGGGTTGGCATCGGGGCAGTTGCCAAGGGCGCCAGCTCAAAGGGGCGCCTCAAAATCACAAATTTTTAAATTTTTATTTAAATAAATACAGTTGGACCTCTCTAAGTCGAACTCAAAAGTACCCGAAATAAATAAAGGTAAAAAGGGTGATTTTTAAAAACCACGTTTTTATAAGTGGACTAAAAAGAAGAAAATAATTTAAAACTTATTAGTTCAAGTACTTAATATAATATGACTAAAACGTGGGGCGGGTGCTTATGAGGTTTAACATATGCAGTTCACTCATTCTCTCACTTATAGATCTCTCTTTTGCCTTCTAAATTATAAATCTTTAATTTTTATACCAAACACCCGCCCACGTTTTTAGTCATATTAAATCGAAGTACTTGAATTAATAAGTTTTAAATTATGTTCTTCTTATAAAACCCACTTATAAAAACGTGCTTTTCAAAAATATTTTTTTACCTCTATTTATTTTATTCTTTTTAGTCCACTAATAAAAACGTGGTTTTTAAAAATATTTTATTACCTCTATTTATTTTACCAAACGCCTCATCAGCGCCCGCCCAACGTTTAATAACAAAGCGATGACGTCATGGCGTGAACTGCCCACGTGAAATTAAACTACGGCAGGCGGGTATTGATGCTTATATAAAGATAAACTAAGAAATGCATTAATTTAATTACGGTACATTCGATCGATCTGAAATTTTGATACAATATATTGTCACCCAAGATCTATCTGTGGTAAAATTTTGAGATCTCTAGGGCCATCAGAAGTGGTTAGTTTTACGTTGGCAAATTTGAAAAATTGCGGACAGACAGACACGAAAGCAAGTATATAATAAAATATAGATAAACTAAAAAGTTCAATAATTTAATAACGTGCATTTGATCGATCTGAAATTTTGATACAATGCATTGTCATCCAAGATCTATCTGTGGTAAAATTTTGAGATCTCTAGGACCATCAGAAGTGGTTTAATTTTACGTTGGCAGATTTGAAAAAAATGTGGACAGACAAACCAACAAACAATGCAACAGCAACGAAAGCGAGTTAATAAAAACGTGGTTAATAAAAAATCGACTTAACGGAGTTTTCGAGTTAAGGAAAATGGCGCAATAGGCGCTGATTAATCAAGGACAATGTAGATATTGAGAGGTGGGGGAACAGCCATACCGGCTAGTAGGCTTGACAGGAAGGAGAGGCGATGTCTATGTTTTAAGCGACCGGTAACTATATATAATTCGGGTCCCTTTGCTGCATGCTGTGACTCTTTTTAAAAAGAAAAATCTTACTATCCCCATCCCACTGTCTAGGGAGTAAAGTGGGGGAGGGAAGGTGTCTCCTCTCACGGGCTTGTGTCGGCATGTCAAAGCAAGCTGGCTCCTTCATATGAAACATCAGACACCGCCTCTCTTTCCTGTCAAGCCCTCTAGCCCCTATGGCTGTCCCCCCTTCTCAATATCAACATTGTCCTTGACTTATCTGTGCCAATTACGCCAGTTTCCGCAACTCGAAAACTGAAATTAATAAAGAGCAAATTAAATTAAATAAAATGCTTTAAACACCAAATGATTGAACTATTGCAAAAAAATAATAATTCACGATGACATGTTTCATTTAGATCTTCTAAATGTTCTTGCTACATGGGAATTGTAAGAATCGTACCCGAATATCGATCTGGCTCTGACAACATTTCTTACAATGCCAACCACAGTAGCCACTGCTGAAAGGAGTTTCAGCAAATTAAAAATTATCAAAAATTACTTGAGATCGACTTCAGGTCAACAACGCACATCATCTCTAGCTCTTCTTTCCATCAAAAGTGAACTTACCAGTCAAATAAACTTCGATGAAATAATCACTAATTTTGCAAACATTAAAAAGCAAGAAAAGTTAAGCTTTGAACTCTTTGATATAGGACATAGGAGTGGATCGGTGGAGTGTTACTTAAATTTACTTTTAATTGTGAGTTTATATCGTTATGTATGAGATAATGAGTATGACACATTGATACTATTGTTATTATTTATAATACATGATACTTCAAGTTTTGCTGCACTCTTTATTAACGCAACAATATCCCGTTTTATCCAACAATTTATTTGGTCTTATTTAGTAAATAATAAACTGTAAATTAGTATTGTTCCTGTCTTGTGCATTTTTTATATTCACGTTGTATTACTGTCACTGTCAGACTACGTAATTATTGTCATAAATAAAATAAGAAAAACCCAATTATTGTTCCTAAAAAATTAAACAATTGCAAAGCCTGAAACTTGTCAATTCAGCAAGGGCGCCATAAATAAATTAGCCAAGGGCGCCAAAAACCTAGTTGCGCCTCTGGTTAGCCCTTCGCACAACCCACTTCCTCTCTCACCCGGGCTTGGGACCGTCGGCTGGGGCGGAGCCACATCATAGTACTTGAGCATATAAGTTTGAAATTTTTATCAATCCAGAAAAAGTTTTGTGCTTCACAATTCTGTGAAAAAAAAGCTATTTTCTTCTTTTTAGTCCGATTATAAAAACGTGGTTTTTAAAAGTCCTTTTTTTACTTCTATTTATTAACGTAGTATAATTATGAGTCTATTTGCAGTGTGTTTCAATTAATAAATTTTACATTTTAAAATATTTGTTTATTGTGTAAATGTAACTCACATATTTCTTCGACATATGTTCATGTTAAAACAATTGAGAATTTTAAATAATTAAATTAGAATTTATTTTTTTTAATAATAAAAAAAAGATGATCTATACTCCAAATGACCGCTTAGGTATCTATTTACTATTTATAAATGTGTCTCACTGAGACTCATTTTCCGCGAGAGCGAGATTTACAATGTTTTTCCACTAAAGAAAATGGCGGCTGCCAAAGAATAGGAGCAGCTAACTGTTGTATCTGAATGTATATTTGCTATAGTCTCGTTTGTGCTTTTCATACGAATGATTACAATGGTTTTTACAAACCAGAATGCTTGTGACATTTTGGGATTACCCGTTGGTAAGAGAATAATAATATTCATATTGCATTCAATATTGTTTTGTTTAGTGTTTAGTCATGAAATTTCCGTTACGTAGTTGAAGTAGTTGTTGCATTGTTATAATTTATAATAATAATAAGTTATCATTTAAAATAGGCCTACATTTTTACTTTGTGTCTAAGTCACCAAGTTTACTATTACTAATTAAGAGAAAGAGGCAGTGCTTAGTAAAGACTCAAGACTATGACCGTACTATAACGTCTAGTCACTGTTAAAGTTAAAGTACTACCGACTACCGGACTACCGTATTATTATCATAATTATTATTACACCAATGACATATTCATATGACAATATGACATATGCATAATAAATTATTATGCATATGTCATATTGATATTGTCATATGTCATTGGTGTAAGTGTAAGTAAGTACTGTAACTGTAAGTGTAATTGTAATTTTATTAAATTTTATTAGGGACTTGTAAATTAAACCAACCAAGTAAAGTTAAAAGTTTAGTAAAGTAAAGGCAAAGGCAAAGGGCTGGCTTATTTATCATAGTTATAGTTATAGTCATCATACTATACTTATTATAACTTATAACTATACTATTACTATTACTTAAATTACTATAGTCTATAGACTATGATAATTAAAATTATATATAATATTTTATTTATTATAATTATAGTATTATAGGGTTACCAGTTTCAGTTATAGTTATATTGACATTGGTCATTGGTTTATTATAATTACCAAATCTTACTAATAAAATTGCTGTTAGGTTATGGAAATATAACTCAAAGACAATCACTAAATTCACTAATCATTAGTCTAATGAGTCTAATGATAATGCAAACCTCAGATACTAGACTAGATAGTCATGGTCATAGCATAGGGATAAAAACAATTTTCTTATTCCATGACCATTTACATACAAATTCTTGTTATAACTTATACTCGTCTGGAATTTGGGCGTCGAATGGGTTGCCTGATCAAAGTCCAGGAAAACTAACACACTTATCAACCAACATTTAAAACTCAATCAAAATGCAAGACCAGACATAAACCATGATAGGAGTAGGACGCATAATTATAGTTACTGGCTATTTAAAAATACTCATTATTTTGATACATTGCAAGAATACCTACTTTATTTATAAGTCCATTGGCCTTTTAGTTGAGGGTAGTTTAATTGTTCTCTACATGGCGCGCATGTAAAAAAATGATAAAAAGTTTTTGAAACAGTATAATAATTCTCTCTGTGATTTAAGTTATTTTCATGTCATGTCTAAATTTTCTGTTTATAAATTATATTTATCACCTATGAAACAAATATTTATCCACTAGTGAGTCTCATATAATTTACATTTTGAAAAAAATTGTAAGCTTAACTCATTGAATTCACAAGATGTAAATAATTTCCAAAAGTTTTTGTAACTTGTTTCATTTTACATGTATTTATTTTGTTTTTTTTTAAGGTTAAGAGGTATGAGCTTATTTATTTATTTTACAAAAGCAAATAATAATGAAATCCAACTGTATTGATTTTCAGTTTAAGATATTGTATAAATTCTCCAATCTTTTAAATTATGTATTACTAGATACGACCCGCGGCATAGCATACGCCGCAGACTTGCTCATCATAGACAGTGCAAAGAAAGGTGAGGGGTGGGGGTGAGAGTACGGACACAAACAGCAGCACGAAGTAATGAAAAAATAGCGAGTAAATGTGGAGACATGCGCACTGATGTTGTTGTTACCCTGCCCCCCCCCTTTATTACTACCATCCCTTAGACATAAACCGATTGGCCGACCCTAGCGAGGGTTAGTCATGTTTAGGGTTTGTTAATTGCGTGTTGTTGTTTCTTTTTTGGCAAACTGATTATCGATTATGTAACTCCGATTTTAAACCTATTATCGTTTTATAGCTGACTTCATAGAAATTAGGGGTGTACCGGATTTTGCCTGCGGCTCCGGCAAATCCGGAATCCAGCCAAATCCGGCTCCGGTAGCAATTTGCTTCATAAATCCGGCTTGTCGGGTTTGCGATAAAATATATATTAATTATAGATCTGGAATCCGGCAATTTTTACAAATCCGGCTTCGGCTCCAGTCGGATTTCACTTCATAAATTCGTCCGAATCAAATTCGATTATCGGTTTGTGAAATTTAAAACGGATTTTCGCTTTCAAATCCGATTATCGTTTAACAGCCTTAGTCATGTTGGAAAAAGGGGTAAAGAACGGGCAGAAACAAACATTTTTAAATCATGCTGGGGTTTGATCCCAGGACTTTCCACGTGCAAGGCGGACGTGATAACCACTAAACTACGAGTCATATGTTATTATGTGAAGGAAAAACGCAACTGAATGGCAAGTGAACGCAAGAATCTTTTTTGCCACCCACCACCCTCCTTTTTTTTCCTTCTTTTCATCCCACCACGCTTGCCAAATGTGATTTTTCGACACCAGCAGAGTCATTCGTCATGCTCAGTAGCACATGATCGTTTAGGAGAAATATATATTTAGATTATTCTAAGTTGAGCCTATTTATTGTGTTGCAAATTGGCAGCCTGTCTCATCGCTATGAGGTTAAGGGTATAATTTTATCTGGGCTTGAGCCTTGCTATGGGCAAGAAAATAGATTTTAAAATATTCGTTATAGGAAAATTATTATAGTTATGTTGCTACAATGTATCAATTCTCCACCAACAAAATATCCAGGTTGCAACAGGATTGAAAATATTGGCTATTAAGACATATAAAAGTGAGAAAAAAAAAGGATAAGAAAATATGTTACTCATGAATTTGCACCTGAAAAAGTACTATTGATTTTCTTCATTAAATAGGTGCTGATTTAAATTCAATTTCAACTAAGTACAAACAACTTGCTATCAAATGGCATCCTGAAAAACATAAATATTCAACAGAATCTGAACAGGTAATGTACTTTATATTTTTAGGTAATTATCTTAAATCCAAATTCACAAATTTTATTCATTGTCATTCAACAAAGCATTACAGATAATTTTACAAAAATGCTATTAAATATCTTTTTGTGGAAGATTTGGTATAATTTATTATAAAGTTTCATAATATAGAAGATAAACTATGTTTAATTTAGATTTCACTATGATAACCTTTTTTCATTTCACATCCTTATAAAAATCAATTATTCTCATCATTTGTTTTCTTAATTGTCAACTTTACCCCAACATTTCTTTTTCTTTTATTCAACAGAAATTTAAACAAGTGACTCTCGCGTTCAAAAAACTTACATCTGCTGAATTTTCTCAAGATTTAAGCATGGTTTGTCTAATTTTTGAAATTTTAAATTTAAGTTAAAGTAGCTAATTAAAACATTGATACCTTTACAAAATTATGTTTTGATTTGTTTCTTA
>CALYLW010000302.1:200000-441281 GCA_944989445.1 Ampullaceana balthica | reverse complement strand
ATGTCGACGTTTTTTTTTGGAACCGCCAAATTCTCTCTTTGTCTTAGCATTTTCTCATCGGTAATGTCGATTCTTTTATGTCGCCGAAACCTAGTATCTCGAGCACAAAAGAGGGCCAAATTTGCAACTTAACTCGATTTTCGTCGGTTGAAAATAAAGGTTTGTATCGAGAATCGACGGTGGTTTTTATAAAATTAAATAAAAAAATTAATAAATTATTATTCTTTTAAAAGTTTGTTGTTGTTGCTTTGTTACCAGTAAGATAAGTGACTGTGACACTAACACGCGCGTGACGATGAAACTGATAACACAGTACACACACAGCGTGCTGTGATCAACGGTCAAGGCCACAATAGTTTTATTTATATTACAAAGTTTGATTGACTGAGGAAATTCGAGAACGTTCTGATAGTTAATTAACAGATATCCTGCACGTCAAAAGCATTAAACTTAAAATAACCATATTGATTTGTTTATTTGTATTTTAAATTCGCGGATACGATGGCAAACACGACTGCGACACGGCGAAGCGTAAACTTTGACCTTTTAGCGCATGCGCAGACAATTATAAACTGGTAACTTATTTTTCATTAAATAAATGGAATCGAAACATGACAGAGACGTAATCAAAGTCCTTTACTACGGCATAAATATATATATAAATCAAAAGCATTAAACTTAAAATAACCATATTGATTTGTTTATTTGTATTTTAAATTCGCGGATACGATGGCAAACGCGACTGCGACACGGCGAAGCGTAAACTTTGACCTTTTAGCGCATGCGCAGACAATTATAAACTGGTAACTTATTTTTCATTAAATAAATGGAATCGAAACATGACAGAGACGTAATCAAAGTCCTTTACTACGGCATAAATATATATACATCAAAAGCATTAAACTTAAAATAACCATATTGATTTGTTTATTTGTATTTTAAATTCGCTGATACGACGGAAAACGCGACTGTGACACGGCGAAGCGTAAACTTTAACCTTTTAGCGCATGCGCAGACAATTATAAACTGGTAACTTATTTTTCATTAAATAAATGGAATCAAACATGACAGAAACGTAATCAAAGTCCTTTACTTCGGCATAAATATATATGCATGTGTATATATATTTATATATATATATATATATATAAATTCCCGATTAGTCATAACTTTTCCCGACTTTCAAGGCCGAGAATTTATTTTTAAGAATTCCCGACTTTTTCCCGTTTTCTTGAGTGGGAACCATGGTTATATTTAAATTTTAAACGGTCCTTAAAAACGAACGGTCATTACAACCTTAGACTTAGGAAAGAGTGAAGAAATATTAGGGTTCCGATACGATTCCGATAAATCATCCCATCACTAATTAACGCTAACTAATTAATCATGTACATAAAGAAATTTCAAGCACATGTTAATATTTTGCCGCCATATTGGATTTCGTTTTATCTCGATCATCGGTTATGTCGACGCCATTTTTCATACCCCAACGCCGTCGACATAAGCGGTTTCGACTGTAATTATAGATCTGGAATCCGGCAATTTTTACAAATCCGGCTTCGGCTTCAGTCGGATTTCACTTCATAAATTCGGCCGAATCAAATTCGATTATCGGTTTGTGAAATTTTAAACGGATTTTCGCTTTCAAATCCGATTATCGTTTAACAGCCTTAGTCATGTTGGAAAAAGGGGTAAAGAACGGGCAGAAACAAACATTTTTAAATTTTTTAATTTTTTTTTCATGCTGGGGTTTGATCCCAGGACTTTCCACGTGCAAGGCGGACGTGATAACCACTAAACTACGAGTCATATGTTATTATGTGAAGGAAAAACGCAACTGAATGGCAAGTGAACGCAAGAATCTTTTTTGCCACCCACCACCCTCCTTTTTTTTCCTTCTTTTCATCCCACCACGCTTGCCAAATGTGATTTTTCGACACCAGCAGAGTCATTCGTCATGCTCAGTAGCACATGATCGTTTAGGAGAAATATATATTTAGATTATTCTAAGTTGAGCCTATTTATTGTGTTGCAAATTGGCAGCCTGTCTCATCGCTATGAGGTTAAGGGTATAATTTTATCTGGGCTTGAGCCTTGCTATGGGCAAGAAAATAGATTTTAAAATATTCGTTATAGGAAAATTATTATAGTTATGTTGCTACAATGTATCAATTCTCCACCAACAAAATATCCAGGTTGCAACAGGATTGAAAATATTGGCTATTAAGACATATAAAAGTGAAAAAAAAAGGATAAGAAAATATGTTACTCATGAATTTGCACCTGAAAAAGTACTATTGATTTTCTTCATTAAATAGGTGCTGATTTAAATTCAATTTCAACTAAGTACAAACAACTTGCTATCAAATGGCATCCTGAAAAACATAAATATTCAACAGAATCTGAACAGGTAATGTACTTTATATTTTTAGGTAATTATCTTAAATCCAAATTCACAAATTTTATTCATTGTCATTCAACAAAGCATTACAGATAATTTTACAAAAATGCTATTAAATATCTTTTTGTGGAAGATTTGGTATAATTTATTATAAAGTTTCATAATATAGAAGATAAACTATGTTTAATTTAGATTTCACTATGATAACCTTTTTTCATTTCACATCCTTATAAAAATCAATTATTCTCATCATTTGTTTTCTTAATTAAGTCTTGTCAACTTTACCCCAACATTTCTTTTTCTTTTATTCAACAGAAATTTAAACAAGTGACTCTCGCGTTCAAAAAACTTACATCTGCTGAATTTTCTCAAGATTTAAGCATGGTTTGTCTAATTTTTGAAATTTTAAATTTAAGTTAAAGTAGCTAATTAAAACATTGATACCTTTACAAAATTATGTTTTGATTTGTTTCTTAAATACAGTCGAAACCGCTTATGTCGACGGCGTTGGGGTATGAAAAATGGCGTCGACATAACCGATGATCGAGTTAAAACGAAAACCAATATGGCGGCAAAATATTAACATGTGCTTGAAATTTCTTTATGTACATGATTAATTAGTTAGCGTTAATTAGTGATGGGATGATTTATGGGAATCGTATCGGAACCCTAATTTTTCTTCACTCTTTCCTAAGTCTAAGGTTGTAATGACCGTTCGTTTTTAAGGACCGTTTAAAATTTAAATATAACCATGGTTCCCACTCAGGAAAACGGGAAAAAGTCGGGAATTCTTAAAAATAAATTCTCGGCCTTGAAAGTCGGGAAAAGTTATGACTAATCGGGAATTTATATATATATATATATATATATATACATATATATACACATGCATATATATTTATGCCGAAGTAAAGGACTTTGATTACGTTTCTGTCATGTTTGATTCCATTTATTTAATGAAAAATAAGTTACCAGTTTATAATTGTCTGCGCATGCGCTAAAAGGTTAAAGTTTACGCTTCGCCGTGTCACAGTCGCGTTTTCCGTCGTATCAGCGAATTTAAAATACAAATAAACAAATCAATATGGTTATTTTAAGTTTAATGCTTTTGATGTATATATATTTATGCCGAAGTAAAGGACTTTGATTACGTCTCTGTCATGTTTCGATTCCATTTATTTAATGAAAAATAAGTTACCAGTTTATAATTGTCTGCGCATGCGCTAAAAGGTCAAAGTTTACGCTTCGCCGTGTCGCAGTCGCGTTTGCCATCATATCAGCGAATTTAAAATACAAATAAACAAATCAATATGGTTATTTTAAGTTTAATGCTTTTGACGTGCAGGATATCTATTAATTAACTATCAGAACGTTCTCGAATTTCCTCAGTCAATCAAACTTGTAATATAAATAAAACTATTGTGGCCTTGACCGTTGATCACAGCACGCTGTGGGCTGTGTGTACTGACACAGTACTGTGTTTAATCAGTTTCATCGTCACGCGCGTGTTAGTGTCACAGTCACTTATCTTACTGGTAACAAAGAAACAACAACAAACTTTTAAAAGAATAATAATTTATTAATTTTTTTATTTAATTATATAAAAACCACCGTCGATTCTCGATACAAACCTTTATTTTCAACCGATGAAAATCGAGTTAAGTTGCAAATTTGGCCCTCTTTTGTGCTCGAGATACTAGGTTTCGGCGACATAAAAGAATCGACATTACCAATGAGAAAATGCTAAGACAAAGAGAGAATTTGGCGGTTCCAATAAAAAACGTCGACATAATAGGGTGGTCGATATAACCGAGCTCGAGATAAGTGGGTTCGACTGTACTGAAAACATTTGTGTCTGTTATCTATTTCCCCAAAACAGTCCTCTTTTGAAGAAATATTTTTATACTCTATTTTAAGACACTTCATAGTTTAAGGTGGCTTTCTATTTATACTTTAAGATGTAGTATTAGCTAACTTGTGTTAAAGATCACTCACAATCAGATTTTAAATTAATGGTGGCAGTCAACTTGTGAAAATAATTATAAGTTAGTGTAACAATATGCAACTTAATTTTAGAAAAATTTAAAAAATAATAAAAAAACAACTTTTTTCCTTTTATTAAAAATACAAATTTCAAGTTTCTCAAAGAGTTGTACTTTTTGCTTAGGCAAAATTTTTCATGACATACTCTTAAATTTCATTGAAAAATATTTTTTACATTGTTAATTGTTTAAGTTACATATTCCTTTCTCATTTCAGACTGATTGTTTAGCGCTTTTTCAACAAATAGTATTTAATAGAACAGGTAAATATTTGAAATTATTAAAAGAATAGATTGATATTGAAATTTTTATATACTCATATAAAATCCTTATATTCCTGCTCTCTATTTTGAGGATTTAAATAGCAGGATGTTACAGCATAGACAAACAAACATAGTATTTTGGTTAAAATTGCTGTGATGAAATAGAATTTTTACACAGCAGTTATATACTTTCACCTAAGGTTGGGGGACATTTTCTTATAAGATAAAATGTTTCATGATTTTGGAATTCAGCTTGGTCAGTCATGAAGTTCAAAGTAATTTTCTAATGATGCACTAAAATAAACATCTTTCCTGTGTATCGTTGTATAAATGAAAAGGGATTTTCTCCACACTTTTTGTTTATATTTAAACACTAGTATTAAATCAAATTTGATGCAGTAGCTAGTTACTAAGTCATATTTTAACCAAACTTGCGTGTGTCATTTAACATTCCTTCATTAACAAGCTGCAGTGGCTTTGTTTCCATTCTATTATTATTTCCTTCAAGACACACCTCATCACTTCTTATAAATATTCTTATCAGTAAATTTCATATCTATTATGGCTTGATGACCCCCACGATTGAAAATGGTGATTAACACAGCTCATTTGATCCATACATTGAAATTAATTGTGAAATGTTTCAAGATTCCTGTCTTAGTTTTCTCACATGTATACTTCCATCTGCAAAATATCCCCCTCCCCCCAAATCTACTATAAGTAGTACCTCTTCAACTGTTTTAATTTAATTTATTATACATAATATATATATATATATATATCCATATGTATTTTAAAAATAAAAAAAATATTTCCACATCACTCTCTGCCACTGTATCTTTGTAGGGCGCAGCATTTAATTTTTAACATTTATTTATATTTACATTTTGCCGAAAATTATTTTCCCAATTAGTAAAATTTACTTATATGTTTTTTTTATTTCAAACATTTGCTTATACACTTAAATGAAGTTAGATAAAAGTTAGGGGACATGGTGGTCGAGTGGCAGCACACTGGACTGCCGTACCGATGGTCATGGGTTCGAATCCGTGTGAAGGCAAGGGTTTGTTACCGGGGCCTAGGGCGTCCCTGAGTCACCCCGCTCCGAATGGGTACCTAACACTACATGTAGTTAGGCGGCTGGGTAATGCGTGGAACCCTCAAAGCCGTGGCCTGTGAACGCTGCATCACTTGCCAACAGATCATCTGTCATGGTCTGTGGACGAAACTATCTTCTGCATAGAAGGAGCGTCTGTTAAGATAAGATAAAAAAAAATACAATTAATAAGTTAACATGCATGATGGGGTGAAATATGAGAATGAATGAAATGATAAATGGCATGGTGGTAAAAACAACAGGCATGAAGTCCACTCCTCCATTTGAGTTGTCTGTGCCTGTTTTCTGGATTATGCAAATTCCTATCTGAAAGGAAAAGATCATATTTTAAAAAAATAGACACTGTCCGGAGTCATTTGTGCCCTATTATATACCTCTTAAAGCTTTTTTTGCATGTATTTACAATAGCTTTACACTTAAGTTTTTGTAACTCAATATTTAGATTATCTTTATTTAATTTCTAAGGTCTAGCAGGGGACATCAACCAGCTCCTTCTCTTTATTAAAAGAAATCCATCCACATCTATGTTTTCCTCTTCCACATCTTGCTTCCTACTTTTTCCTTTTTTGTCCTGTGTTTTTTCTCTTTCTTCTTTTCCTGTCATTTTCACTCCTGAGAGTTATGTTGTTTTCCTTTTTCCTTTCATCCTTTCATGGGTGGAGGAGGAAGTGAAGATATAATCTTTCCTGATGCTTAGCTCCTCGATGACGCTGATGTCATTTTTGTTGTTGGTCTGGCAATGGGAGATTTTACTCTCACTCTGGTTTCACCAGTGCTCTTGGCTTTCACAGGGGAAGCACTTTACTCTCCTCCCAGGGAGCTGCTCCCATATTTTGTGCTGTTTGAAATTCCCTATGTTCACTAGTATATAGTGATGTATTTCACCATCAGGCATTTTACACAGACAGGGCCGGCCCTAGAGTGTGCGGGGCCCAAGTCAGCAAACAATGAGCTGCTGACGAGGCGCGTGACTATACAAAAATTAGCATTTTTAATTATGTTAAAATAATGGGATATAAAAATTAAATTACTCTATAACATAACAGCATTGACACATCAATAATTACAGTTTTATTCATTTAATTGAAGATCATAAAACTCACTCAAAAAAATTTAATAATTAAAATATTTTCTTTTGGTATGCTAACTGATGGTATATATAGCGTTGGTTAGGTGTATTGTTGTTTACAACTGACAAGAAACATTCCTAGCTTTGGCGTCTGCAAAATCCGAAAATAAGTTCATTATTGTCAAGATCCTTAGCTACATCATTCTCAATTGACAAAATAGCTAAGTTACTGAGCCGATCTTGAATAATTGTTTATCGCTAATAGGTTTTAATAAGTTTTAGTTTCGAAAGGCTTCTTTCTCCGAAAGCCACAGTGACAGGAATGGTTGTGTGTGTTAGAAAGTCACCATAACGCTTGTTTACTGAAAGAATTATGGAACTCAATGACTGCAACTCTTCAGGTTTCTTAATTTCACAGGCTGTGAGCTTTTTCTCCAGATTCATAATACAATTTAGTAGATCTTTTTCTTTCTTTCTTTTTTTTAAAATTGATGACTTTTATAAAGAAATGTCTTCATAGTTGTTCAAAGCGACTGTCCATGAACATGATTGCCATATCAACAACCTGGTTTAAATAATATGTAGGAAACTTTTCTTGTGATTCTACAAATTCTTCATCTTCTCCTTCATATATAACTTTTTTTCCCCTTTTTCCCACTTTCTTCTCTTTGAAAATGAGTTCAACTTTTAAGTCCGTGGCAATATCTTTTGCAATTGCTGTTGTTGTTTCAAAACCGATATTTCTGTAAAATTTCAACCATTTGCAAGTATGTTCTATGCTGTCAACTGCAGTTGCTAGATCGACAGAAACATTTTGTAATTCTTTGATGAGGTAATCAAATTGGAACAATTTGTCGAATAAAAAAAAACCCAATTATGTAAAACAATGAAATTGAAGTTCTTAAGTTGTTTGCACAATGACTTGACTTCAATTCGAGCTTTTTGATCACTACTTTGCTCCAGGGCCGTCTTAACGCATAGGCCCGTTGGGCATTTGCCCGGGAGCCCATGAGCATAGGGGTCCCATGGGAATATGTTTGTTTATATATATTATGTTTATTTATTTTTTATTCCTGTTTGGGAGGGGCCCAACACTATTTCTTTGCCCGGGTGTCCAAAATGGTGTAAAGACGGCTCTGCTTTGCTCTGCAACTTCGAAAAGTGTATCATAGATTTCACCTGTCAGATATCGCACTGCCTTTACACTTTCCACACGGTTTCCCATCTTGTTTCACAAAGTGGTTTCACAGAAATATTTCGAACATACATTACTTAGAAAGGATAAGCCCATCGCTTTGTTGTGCAAATTGATCTACAGTAATATATATTAACTAAGAGGTAACACTGTAAGACATCCCATAATATAAAATATACACCTAGCCCCCATCTTATCTTATCTATGTAGAAGATTATTGCGTCCTACGCTTATCTATGGTTTGTGTCTAGTCTTGCATTCTTATTAGAGTTTTAAATGATGAAAAAGTGTTGGTTTTCCTGGTTTCTTCAGCCAACCCATTTGACGCCCGAATTCCGAACGGGAAAAAACGAGAATTTGTATGTGTTTGCACTTGCATACGGAATAAGGAAGGTGTTTTGCTTTATCATGTATTATTAGATGTACTACTTTACTCTTGGTTCTTCTATCCTCTAGTGTTTCAAGGCTTAATGATTTAACTAATGGTGTTGTTTTTCTATAAGGGACTTAATGGGGACTGAAGGGTGTCCTTAAATCGATATTGTCCTTAAGTAGGGCATCTACATTTTTTTTTACTTACCATAGCATTTTAAAGCCTACAAATAGCATGTTAGTCTTTAAAAAATGCTATCTAAAATGCGCTAGGAAAAATACTTTTTTAATTAGGATTTAGGGTGATTATAATATTTTATTATATTTATCCTGAAAAGAAATAAAATAATCTTTTTTTAAAAAGGACACGCTTTTATTTACATATAGAAAGTGCACTAAAAAGAATAAAATAAAATAAACATTTTCTATGATTACATGTGAAATCGTGAACCTATCCACTGCACGTAAAAGCGTGGGGCGCCCATCACAACTCATTACTCTTTGCAACTATTCTTTTGCATATCAATAAATATTTCTAATTAATATGTATGTGATCAAAGTTGTGAAACTTTTAATGTTTATTAATATTCATACAAATTTGTTTTTATGTTTAGCAACCTTGTTTATGATAGAGAGTTTTGATGAGCGCCCCACGCTTTTATGTGCAGTGGATAGGTTCACGATTTCACATGTAATCATAGAAAATTTTTATTTTATTTTATTCTTTTTAGTCAGAATTTCTGAGTCCATTGTAAGCTGAGGGGATGGACACAAGGAAGATGGTTTGGAAGAGAATGGTTCTGGGACAATGAGGGGATGTGTAGGTTACAAGGGGCGGGTTATTTATTTGTGTAGCTTGTAAGGAAAGTCACGCATATACCTTCCAAGGCACAGTATCGCTCAATCTGGGACTCACCGCAAGACAAAAATACCATGTCACTAGCAGACCCGCGCGTGCTGCGTGGCAGGCAGGAGTAGATGAATTCCTTATAGTTATGTACTAGGGGAAAAAAAACTGCGCTAACGCAACAAAGGGTTATATTTAAACTTAAATGGTCCTTAAAAACGAACGGTCTTAACAACCTTAGGAAAAAGTGAAGAAATAGGGTCCCGATATTCCGATACGATTCCGATTAATCGTCCCATCACTAATTAACGCACATCATGTACATAAAGAAATGTCAAGCGCATGTTAATATTTTGCCGCCATATTGGTTTCCGTTTAACTCGATGATCGGTTATCTCGGCGCCATTTTCATGCCCGGCATGGTAAAAATGAGTTGGTGTGTCAAGATTTTAAAGGCCCTGGTCCCACCTTAATTTAAATTTGGAGTTAAGCTCCTTCATTAAAACTGTTATAAACAGAATCAACAGCATCGTTCCTGGTTTGTCAAAGGTTCAATTATGAACCTTGAAGATTAATTTTAGAGATGGCCATTATGATTATATTTTAGTTTTATTTATATTTAGATTTGGTGAGGGTGCTTTCAAAGCAAACATAAATACTAGTAGAAAACTTAAAGTAACTTTAGCATGGTTTCAAATTACTGCTATCGATATAGGTATTATTGTACATTTTAATATATATGCGTTAGTGTGACAGAACTTAGATAATCTCATTTTAAAATTTAATATTTATAATTAATAACTTAAAATAATTTGAAACATTCATTTTTTCATTAATAGCTATATGAATTTCAAAAATGTTTAAGCTTCTTTCCCTAAAAATGTTACAATATTTTTATTTTGGTGGGGGCACTTTAAATATGGAACTCCTAATTATAGGTCAATTTTAAATAAGTTTTAATGAGACTAATTTGAACATTTAATTACTGCACTTCTTTGATTTGTAAATAACCAGATGTTATGTGCCCACAGGGACACTTATTGTATGAAAATCTTAAACTTAAGTTAAGAGAAATTGTTATAAAGTATTTTTAAAGTTGTACACATTTTGAAGTACATGTAATCAGTTAAATGGTGCCTTATTGACTTGGCCATCATATGATTTACAGCTAATTAAAGTTATTTTAAATCTATAAAGATCAATGTGGTGAAAAATTCCCATAAAACTATTGCATGTAGCTAGCTAAAATTCCCAGTGTTAATATGATACTAGAAATGTTTATTCTTTTCAAACTCTAGTTGGATAGAGGGGCCCAAATAATTAAAATTTAAAATATTACAATGATTTTGAAAGGAGCACCTTAACAATAATCTCAATCGATTTTTATGCTTGGGTCTCTCCATCAATGTAACATTTTAAATGTTACCTTGAATATTTTTTTACAGGTATTAAACACAACATTCCTTGATACTAGACAAGATTAAGGATAATATATAAGGGACTGAGTTGAAGCAGTGTGTATGAAATGGTAGAACAGATAAGTTTGGAAA
Source organism: Ampullaceana balthica (assembly GCA_944989445.1). Taxonomy (NCBI): domain Eukaryota; kingdom Metazoa; phylum Mollusca; class Gastropoda; family Lymnaeidae; genus Ampullaceana; species Ampullaceana balthica. The sequence goes on along the minus strand of CALYLW010000302.1, from coordinate 430,425 downwards.
AGGATATGTCAATTTCTTATGAGACCGAGCCATCGATATAATAATCAAACAGGCAATTACTGCCGATGTTGGTAAACAATTTTAGTGATATAACTTTTGAAGATTAACTTCCCACATTCAAGAACTAACTTGTCCACTCTATGGAACAATATTTTGAACTGATGTACTGTTGTAAAGAATTTGTATCCAGTGATAAATTATGACACCTTATAGATCAGGGTTTTAAGTTATTTTTTTTACCTATGTCATGGTAATCTGATAGAAAGCAATTTATATATGTAAATGTGTACATATATAAATTCACTTGAAATGGTAATGTAAATACAGTAGTGTTTTCGTCCATTGATTTCATCAATATTAATTTTAAAATTCTTTTACAAATGTTCAGCAACAAATGGAACAAGGTATAATTATTCAGATTCAAGTGATAATAGTGATGACGATGACGACAGTGATGATTCTGACGATGAACAACATCTTAATAATATTAATAAAAAGGGTATAAAATTTATTGATAATATGAAAAGTCTCATAACTACCTTTTTTCAAATCTTTTTTTTTAAAATGGGGGTTACTTAAGTATAATTCTATTTATAGTTTTACCATTTCATTTTAGATGAAAATTTAATTTTTTAAAATAAATTGGATCTTTATTTCATCTTTAAAAAAATGTTACTTAACCAAATTTTCAAATTTTTTTTCAAAATAGTTACATCACGGAAAAATTCAGAAGTGAGTACTTGAACTGTGGTCATACTCCCACATGATTAAATTTATGGCAGATTTTATAAAAATGTTTCATTTATTTAATGAAAATATAGTTTTAATAAAACATTTTTCAACCTTATTAAAAAGAATTTTTAATACCAGGAAAATTTTTTGTTTTATTAGATAAAAAAACAAACTATTGTCATTTTAATTTATTCTAAGATGACAATTTAAATATAAAGTATTCAAATAAACAAAAAGCATTCAATTTGCATAGATCCCAATAAAAGTTCCTTTATTTTCAGAATGGTTTAAAGGATTTAACTGAAGAGGAAAAAGAGCGGCGAAAGGCAGAAAAACGTAGAGCTAAAAAAAAAGTAACCATAAATTCAAAAATTATAGTTATTTTACTTATTTAGCCTCTTTTCCCATTTACTAAGAAAAAGTAAATCAAGCATGCAAACACAACCCTTTTTAAAATAGAATTTTCATTATTCATCAATGTAAGCCACAACCAATGTTCCCTTTAAGATGTGTGGCCAGGCAGATATTTGACCGACATTGAGCAATTTAGAATTACAGTGCAGCAAATTTTGAGAAGGATACAATAATATTTGAGTTTGTGGGGTGTAAAATTTTGTACAAAAATGTATTTTGTACAACTTTGCACACAAGTTTGTTATTTTGCACATGGACAAGTGAACCTTATAGGGAACATTGGCTACAACTAAAAAAAGAAAAATAATTTAAACAATATGCATCTAGGTCCTGCAGGGATTGGGTTGGCTTAAGCTCTTTTGGACTTCTTTAAAAAACTATTTTTTGTATTAAAAGTTTTAATGGGTATGGTACTTTGGTTTAAAGGAAGACAAATATTTTTTAATAAATTTTAAAAAAATTTAGTTTTTGTTTTATAAATACTTTTTATAAAGTAAAGAAATTTATGAATGAGACATTAATATTTAATGTTATTTCCATTTATCTTGATATTTTTTCGAGGGCATTAACTATTTGTTGATTTTGACAAGTTTGATGTTAATGTCCATTTATTAGAAAAAATGCTACAAATTTGTTGATCTCAGTTAAAGATGTTTTGTGAATTGCTATTCTATTTTATAACACTAAAATTATATTTTCAATATGCTATCTTCAGCCAAAATTACAAAGACTTAAAAAGATATTTCTTAATGACTGGCCTTTATTTTTTAAAAACTGTGGATGTTTGAAAATTTGTGTTATGGAAATGCAATAAATGATTATGCAAAGAACATTTCTTTCATGTTTCAAATATTAGTCCAAACAAATAAATACTTCAATTTTTATTACAATTGCGCAACTTTTACCACAAAGGTTAATTTCATCACTTTTTTTTTACATATTCCACTCCAGTATTACACATTTTATCAGTTTTCAAATAAGCTATTGTTTATTGTTATCAGTCATTTTATTTTTCACCATGTTTCATGCTGCATGGTGGTCATATTTAAATTAAAGTCTTGTACATACCATTTTGTAAAATGTAACAAAATATTACATTTCTTGAACAGAGACAAAGAGAGAGAAAACGTTTAGAAAAAGAACAAAAACCTGTAAGTATCTAGTAATTTCTAATATTTCTAATGCCCCAATGCAGTTAAATCTGTCATAAACACAAACCCTTGGGGCAGAACCAATAGTGGTGGTAATGGAAGGGTTGTTTCTATTCACATTTTCAGCCAAAATTATGCACAATCATTAAACAAATTTCTTTATTCCTGTTATCTTTGACATTATATTCCCTTTACTCTCATAGTTGATCAACTTATAACTTGTTTACTTTTGGTTTGGCTAATATACATTGCTCTACAATCAAGCTGTCTATCTACCTGCTTCAGTTCTATTCAAGAACTGTTCATTTCAACTCTGAGATAATTTAATTTTGATGCCACATCAGTCAAGTGTTTTATTATGCTTTGGTGTGAAATACTCTAATCCACGGTTCATTCTTAACTGTGCCTTTAATATAGCATATCCAACTTGCTTTTTTTAACATGATATGCTGGGGATGAGTTAGTGCTTTTGCCAGGGCCAGAACTCTATTACAAGATTCTTGTATTTTAATTTACTTATGAAACATAAAAATTCAAGTTTACAAATAAAGAAAGTCATTTCCAGTTATTGTTTTTTAGCTTATTGCTTTATTTTTCCTATAAACCAGTTGTCAAATTACATATGGTTAAAATAAAGGAAAAAATACAGATTTCTTTTTTTAAAAAAAGAATATAATTCATTAATGCTAAAAACATATGCTTGGTGTGTTGTTTTTAAAATCTGTATCAATACAAACTGAACTATGTATAAAAACAGGTTGTGACCAATCTTCCCTTTAAGCTGCGCGGCCTCGCGGATACCTGACCAATGCCGCGCAGCAGTTTAGAAGTACAGCGCAGCTAATTTTGTAAAATATTGCACAAAAAAAAAGGATGCCAAGCAACTCAGAACACAAGTTTTTTTTACTTTGCACACTGACAAACAAACCTTAGAGGGAACATTGGTTTCGAATAAATTTGTTCTTTCTGTTAAAATTGATTGTCTTGTTCATGAAAACTTTTATTCTATGATGGATGTTAACAAGTTGGTAGATCCTAGTCTCCCTTAATTTTGGACATACAATTTTGAATCTATCGAATCAAATATAGGTTGCTTATAGAATCTCAAAACTAATTGACTTGACAGAAATATCTTGCTAATTTTAATGTTTGAATCTTTAGATTTAAAGCTACATTGAAAGTGTTAGAATACATTGTTAACCATTTTGAACTGCATTTGAATGATTAACAGTTCAACTTATTTTTGCATCTGAGGTAATCATTTATAAACTAGTTTAAGGCATGTTAACTCTTGCCGAATCCTTCCTTATCATTTAGAATGGGCCCAATAAAAATAAAAAAGATAAGAAAGGATCATCTGGACAAGAGAAGTCTTCCTTAGCAGAGTAAGTACTTATATATTAATTGACTTCAAAAAAAATTCTCACCTCTTTATAATAGTTGATATTATTACTGACATGGTTACATTATTACAGGCTTGATTATGACTGAATAAATTAAATCATAATATAAAGGACTTGTTGAAGAAGAAGGTTATTTGTTGCTTTGTCATTGTTATAATAATCTTGGGACTGAAAAAAAGATTTTATGTAGAAGAGACTTTTTTGTTTTATTTTCATTTTTAACAGCAACTTTATTTTAATATGTCAGTCTATTAAATTCTTGTTTTCCAACATTTTTTAAAACTTCTTTTACAATTAAAAAATTGAATCATTTTTGCATAGTATTGGGGAGAATTTGGAAGTGGGTGGAGAGCTAAGGACAATAGTGAGTCTTGGAATGAGCACTATAGGCTATAGAGAGTATGAGAAAGGCAAAGAAAAAAATGACAAAGATAGTTAGGTACAACATTACTCTTTTATAGGGCTGTCAATATTGTTGAAAAATGCTGCCCGGGTACCCGTACAAATTTCGAACGGGTACCCGGGTTACCCGATCGAAAGGCATAATTTTCCCCGTCATGACCGCTATACAATGTTCCCTAGCCACCTTCCATGCACCTCATTTCACACAGTAGCTACACGGCCGACGTCTTAGAGGCTGTACATAAATGAAATTTGAGCGATTTTGGCAGATTTTTACCCCCCCCCCACCTCCGTCACAGGTTGTCACAAAAACTTAGAGCCCCTCCATCCAATATGACGTCACAAAGCTTTGCATAAAAGCCGTACTTCCTTTTTGAAAATGAGCATGTGTCAAATAACTTTATTGTCATTTAATTTTGTATTTAATGTGAAGTTGAACTCTAAAAATTGCTACACGCTTAAATCCATATAAAACGTCATTAAATAAATTGTAAGCAATCAAACATTTCAGTGGAACTTTTATTTAAAGGTGCGCGTTTTGATGTGACGTCACATTTATTCTTAAACACATCCCTCCCCCTCGTCACAAATGTGTGACCCACTCCTCTCGTAGGTGCGTAACTAAATTTATGGACGGGACCTTATCCATCTTACACTGTTAGTAACTAATTTATTGACTTTCAAAACTTACAAATGTTGGTGTATTATTAAAATCAGTTTTTGGGCAAGGCACACGCTGTAATGAACACACGAAACAATCGAATGGAGGGAGGAGGAGGGGGGTAGATAAACAACATTGACAATCGTAAACCCAATGTCGGCGTATTTCAAAGATCAAAGTAAGTGTCAAAGCAGGGGTGTTTTTATTAACAATATCAAACACGGCCTCTTTCATCTCTATGCCGAAGTCTTACCTATCTTACACTGTTACTAACTATTTCATTTATTAACCTTAAAAACTGACAACCTTGTACGCATTATTAACATGAATCGGTAGCCAAATGTCGGCATATTTCAAAGCAATGTTAGTGTCAAAGCAGGGGTGTTTTTATGAACAACAACAAACACGACCTCTTTCATCTCTATACAGTCCATCCTTATTTTAGGCAGAGGAGTTTTGTTTTCTTTGTATGATTCATTCAAAGAACCAAAATCTTCTTGTGTTTGGGATTTGTTTCATTTTCAGAGAAAAAAGATGTATCAAAGTACATTGTGGGTTGTCGAGACCATATTGTATTTCCCGTTGATAGATAGTTCTCCTTAGATGTATTTCACAGCATTTATTTGAAAAAAAAATCATTTTATAAATTGTTTCGCGAGCCGTAAATTAAACACAAAAAGCCGCATGCGAGCCGAAGTTTGGTTAATATAGACATTGAAGCCACATTTTCACGGGTACCCGGGCGGAATTTTACTACCCGGGTAATCTCACGGCAACGGGGTCCCGGGTACCCGTTGACAGGCCTACTCTTTTATTGTCAGGTTACACCGGATTGGAATATTTTTTTGTTATTTCAAAATAGTATAATGGTTGTGTTCATGATCCATAAAACTGATCTGTTTTGTTATTGACTTTTACCTCAACATTATTCCATTTTCTTCAGGGAATCTTCTTCAGATGAAGACACAGTAAGTATTTTGGGTTTCATGCAATTAAGCCTCTAAAATATTTAAATTATTAAATTATTTTCTACATGATATTGCTGTAACATTAATATTTGCACACATAGGAAAATGTGATGATACACACTTGAGTGGGCTTTTCCCTGAGAAAAATATGATTTTTAACTTGATTTCATCATGAGAATGGCACACCCTTTTTTTAATAAATTTGTACACCTTGATTGAGCTTTTATTTTTGATCAAAGGAGCAAGGGCTTCGGGGGTAAACAAGTATGAATGAATTTTTAGCCTCCTTGTAGTTGTAGGGAAATTATTATAATTCATCCTTCCATTAATGGCAACAATGAATCTGTAAGAGATGAATATGTAGTGTTGTCATAATATGTTGATACTAATGTTCCATTTAATCAGTTTAGAATTACAGCACATAAAATTTTGCAAAATATTGCTTAAAAAAATTGATGCTGTGCGACTTTGCACACAAGTCTTTTTACTTTGCACACATATCAATGAACCTCAAAGGGAACTTTGGTTGATACACATATTTTAATACTGAGCTGACAGTTATTTTTAGCTGTTTAGTTTTGCAAACCATTAAATTATGTGTATTTTCATGTCAGCCTTTTTGAGCTTTTTTTTGTTTGATAATATGCTGTGACTGTTGAATGAGGGACCCAAACCCTTTGACCACATGCTGTAACACTGTAGGACCACTAATTACTAAATATATATAATTTATTTCAGATGTTCGATTCTACATCAGCATTTTTTACAAAAGTTGTAAGTAAAAAGAAAAAAAATGGCCTTAGTGGGGATCAGCCTCCAGCGGCAGGGAAAAAAGAAAAATCTCAAGATAAGAAAAGTGATGATGAGGTTAGTCAGGTTATTTTTAAATTATCAGCACTTTTATACATTTGCCTGCAGACTTTAAATCTGATATACTTTTACTTAATTCAAACAAAATGGATATTTTTTATAAATGCTCTTTATAGGCTGAAGAAATTGTCGACCCAAAGGTTTTACGAAGTAGACAGTTAGCGAGTGAGTAGAAATTTAAACTTGTTTGAAGATATTTTAAGACCTAAATTGCATTATCAAGTTAGTATTTTATAGTTACTTTATTTTTTTTTAAATTTTTAATTTTTGTATACTGTTAAACTTGTTTGGTTGGAACCACTCTTGGTTTAAAAGTAGACAATTAAATTTAAATTCCTAAAAGAAATGCTGATATGTCTCTTTTACAAAATAATCTTAAGTTCTTTTTTATTTCTTGCCCCTGATAAAAAATCATTAAATTAACTTTAGTTTATGCAATCTCATACATCTATTCTGTTTTTAAATAAGTTAGGGGAAATGAAATGGCACAAGTAGATGAGTATACGGCTGCTATACAACTTTTTACAGAGGCAATAAATTTAGATCCTACTGATTTCAGGTTTGTGTCTTTATGATGTAAATATAATAATTTTTTTTATATGAAATGAAATTGGAACATGAATTAAAAGCTATCTCTTTACATTTTATGATATGAAAAAGTCAAACCCATTTTTTATCAATGTAATAATTTAAAGATGCACTTGAATTTTGTTTTTGTACAAAAATGTTCATAGTTAAAAAAAGAAATAATTATGCACTGGCTACGCTACATACATAAAAAATGATAAAAACCAATTTAATTGAATAAAGTATTTAAATGTAGGAAATATGAATTTGACAAATGTAAATGCAAACATGTAAAGTCTTTATGGTCTGGAGGATTAGAAATGTTTGTATAGATGATGAAGCTATTATTTTTTTAATATAGTAGAACTGAGAATGATATCATTTTAATGTTATCAAAGGAAAAGAAACTTACATCTGTTGTCTCAATGTTTTTTTTTAACTTATGTTTAATTTAATTTTTTTTCTTCTGATTCTTTGGTAACCTATGTTTAATTTAATTTATTTTTCAGATTCTTTGGTAACCGTTCCTACTGTTTTGATAGAATAGAACAATACGATAAGTATGTTGTAATTAAAGATTACTATTAATCAAATAGTTTTCAGTTTGGCCATTTAGCTTATAATATATTCAAAACAATGTTAATTCAAAACTATCTAGAAATATGATAGTTTTTTCCTTGAAGAATGACGTCATCAAATATGACCACTGGTATTTGTCCTATAAAATACTCATATTGGCACTCATTTCAGAATATTTTTTTTCGGTAATATCGGCAAAAATGCATATCGGTAGTCCCCTAATATAATAGATAACTAATTACGAGTGATAAATTTAGGAATGACGTCATCAAATATGACCGCTGGTTTGTGTCCTAACAAATACTCATATCTGCAAAAAAAATATCGGTATCGGCAATATCGGCAAAAATGCATATGGGTAGACCCCTAAATATATAAATATATTTTATTTTCAATGCTGTATAAATTTTCCATTGTTATTTTTGTTTTCTTTTGTGTGCCTACACTTAGTTACATATAAGCATAACTTTAATCAAATGTGTCAAAAATATTCAGGGAAAAGACTTACAGAGCAAGAAAAAGAAACTTTGTTAGCCCTTATTTCTGACTCGGTCAACACCTGTTACAGTAACATGTTTAACCACAAAATGAAACGACTTCACTTACTCATCATCTGCATCTTAATTTAGATATCCAATTTCGGTTTTGGGTCTTTTAAGTTGATTGAAAATGAGTTTTTTTTTGGTTGTTTTTTTTCCCCAATGACTTCTGTTTAGCTTGTCAAATTGTTTGGATGAAGTTTATTTTAAAAATATTCAATGTTTTTTTATTTATCTTTTTACTTAGAGCTCTCAGAGATGCTGAAAAGGCAATAAAATTAGATAAAGATTGGCCTAAAGGGTATTTTAGAAAGGGACGAGCATTAGCAGGTTTAAAAGTAAGTAAACTAACGCCTGAATTTGTATAACGTTGATATAGACTATTTAATTCAAAATAAATCAAAATGATTATTATAAAAATCTCAGTTAATGAATTTTAATTCAGAAATCAATATTAAAAACTTGAATGGAAACTATTAATGTTTTAACACTAATTTTATTTAGATGTTTGGTGATGCTGAAAAGGCATTTATGCAAGTATTAAAGCTAGATAAAAATTGTGATGATGCTGTAGCAGAACTTTTACGTGTAAGAACACATCAACTAATGGTAGGTAAATATTTTACACAAAATATCTAACTTTTTTGTGCAATTTAACTAGGTTTTTATTTTTTATGTTTTTTTTGCAGTACTTGAATTGAAATATACCTATATAAAAAAATTACTCCATAAGGTCTTTGAAAATCATACCCTTAGCAAAAAACAATGTAAGCTTGCTATTACTTCTGGTTGTAACTCTATATTAAAAATGAAGTATGGCCTACATATTTTAGTCAATGCATATTAAAGTTACAACTTATTCTGACAAATGGACGCTTGCTTTCTCATCCTAAATCTTAACTGCGATTTCCAGTAACCATAAAGTTAGCGTCAGTTTGGGTAAAGGCACCTTCTGTTTGTCAGTGTGTTGTGTACATGCTCTAACTATAAAGTAGGGCTGCGGAAATTAATGATTAATTTCTCAATTAATTGTTAAAAATTTTAACGATTAAATTTTTTTTTACGATTAATCGACCCACCACTTATAAATGTACTTGAAGTCAAAAGTAAAATATCTCTGCCGATAAATATAAACTAATTTCCGGACTAATACACGAACATTTTGGTTTTAGACTATTGACTGTCGTGAATGTTCAAAATGTTGATAAAGGTTATTGTGTCCATTGAGAGAAATTGTTTGCCTAACATGCAATGTTCCCTCTAAGTCTAAACTTCGTAGGTCTGTGTGCAAAGTTAAAAAGAAACTCGTGTGCAAAGTTGCACAACGTCCATTTTTTATGTAATATTTTACAAAATTTGCTGCGCGGTGATTCTAAACTCCTGCGTGGCGTCGGTCAAATATCTGCGCAGTTGCGCTGCTTAAAGGGAACATTGCTACCATGGTTCTAACACTTCGCTTACATATCATCTGCAAACAAAACATCCACTACAGTATTGGAAACTTCAGCTGAGACAATCTAAATCTATGTGAACGATTGTTCAGCTCGGCTAATTATATTGTCAATAAGACCCGCTCATCACTTAAACCAAATAAGTCAATACACTTGTCTGTTTGCGTTGTTGGTTAAAAGATGTCATGTAAAGAAGACATTCCAGTGTTATTTCAATTTTCGACAAGTTTTTAATAAATGTTACTTATGACGCCATAAATTAAAATTTTGTGGCCTTAATCGAAATTAACGATTAATTAATCGTTAATTTTTCAAAATTTAACAATTAAATTTAAATTAATCGTTAACAGCCCTACTATAACGCAATACTAGACTGTCTCATCTCTTTCAAGTCAACCAATTTTGCATTAAATTTATGGTGGCTAGACTAATGAGGGGTCTTAAACTAATGCCATACACAATCATCAATAACAAATATTTGAAAACATATTTGAAAACTGTTATTTGACAGAAATAATTAATATGCTGAAATCTTACTTTCATTTACCATTAACCTCTAAAATTATATTAGTACAACAAACTATTTGCTACATTAAATGTCCGGGCTTTTTTCCACTAACTTGTATTCCTTCAAAAATTTCAGGATATGGGTTTTTCTAGGTCACAATCAGAAGCAGCTATAAAAAAACATGGATCTGTTCAAACTGCATTAGATTCACTTTTAGCTGGTGTTGGTGAGATTTAGTTTCTTGGTTTTTAAAATATCACATACAAGTTATGCCCAATAACTCATTGATGATCTAATTCCTTTTTTGCATTTTGTCTGTTTTTATTATAAATTCAGTACAAAAGTAAATATAAATAATTTGTTAAAGCTTGCATAATGTTCTTATTATTTTATGTGGCCTACTCTAAAAAATGAGCCCTCTTTTCTATTATATCATAAAAGTATCTTTAGATAAGGTTTGAATATTTTAATCTTGGCAGGTGATAATACTCTAAATGATCTATATATATCTGATGATGAGGATGAAGGATTTAATGTACATCGGCCTGCACCTATTCCCCCACCCACATCAAATCCAACTGATGTTAAAATGGAGTAAGGCTTAATTTATTTGGAGAGTTGTAGAGATTTTAATGTGAAGTTTATTCGCTCTGTGCATCTAATGGTTAAGTAACATTAACTTTTGAGCAAAAATGTATTTATCCACAAAAATACCTAATATGCATTACTTTTTGACAAATAAAATTAAAATTTTAAAGATTAATTAATTCATAACTCATGCCTCATTAAAAAAATATGATTAACTATGGTTGTTGTTTTTTTTCAGTCCTACAAACCCTGAAGGTTTAACTGCATTATGGGTAGGAAATGTTTTACCATCTGTTACTGAGAAAAGATTGAATCAATTATTTTCCAAGTAAGTAACATTTTTTAAGTGATATATATTTTTGTTTCCATCAAATATTTATACTTTAGAAGATGCTTATGGCACACAGTTTTAAACTAAAAGCAAAAATTTAGAGACAAAACAAACCATTTCTGTAAGCATTAGGCATTATTATAACTTCATGAAATAGCAAATAATTTAATTTTGATTTTTCTGCCTATGAGAGAACCCCATTGAATTGTAAGTACATTAGAACCCACTTAACTCGACCACAGTTAACTCGCCAACCCTATTCAGTCGACATTTTTTATTGGAACCGCCAAATTCTCTCTTTGTCTTAGCATTTTCTCATCGGTTATGTCGATTCTTTTAAGTCGCCGAACCCTAATATCTCGAGCACAACAGAGGGCCAAATTCGCAACTTAACGTTGGTTACCCCGGTCCCCGTCTGTTCACCTAGCGACGCACTCTTGCATTTTTAGCTAAAAATAGCATCAAAATCTCGCTTTCCTCGAGACTTCCAGCTATTGTGTGATTCTACAAGATTTCAATAAAAATTACCGGATGTTTTTATCTTGTTTCACTTTGATACGTGTGTGAATTAGTTTGAAGCGTCTCTATCGAGTGCTGGAAAATCGCGTTATCGGTCTTTAATCGTCATTATTTCGCAGTGCATGTTATGTTATTATTAAACTTAATTCATGTCCTGATGCATTGATCATTTTATTTTTTAAGATAAACGAATATCTTTAGAAAAGAAAATAAAGGTTTGTATCGAGAATCGACAGTGGTTTTTATTTTATATTGGTAAATTTCTGCTGTTAGTTGGTGCACATATGCCTTTGTTGTTAGCAAACATGTATGTACATTTTTAGCATGGCGATCACTTCATCAAACAAATAACGGCAACTCTGTTGTGTAAAAAAACCTTCCAAAAACATGTGCATGTACATTCTCATTTATTAACTCTAGTGATGGGACGATATCAAGATCATAGAGTGCTTACTGTAATCAAGGCTTCCCAGGTTTTATAATATAACAGACTACAGACAGTTTACCCACCCCCACTCTCCCATACCATTGTTGTTGTTGGTTAGTCCGATTAGCATCAAGTTACCGAAGGAATTCTGAGTCCATTATAAGCTGAGGGGACGGACCCAAGGAAGATGGTTTGGAAGATAATGGTTCGGGTACAATGAGGGGATGTGTAGGTTACAGGGGCCAGTTTATTTATTAGTGTAGCTTTTAAGGAAAGTCACGCAAATGCCTTCCAAGGCACAGTATCGCTCAATCTGGGAATCACTGCTGTGAATGATGCTAACTCAGCAGAAACAGTGTAACAAACATCAAGCCCCATTAAAAAAAAACACAATGTTTAACTGGGAGCACGTAAGAGAGGTGACAGGACGTCACCAAATGACCCGCCGTGGCGGGGCAGGAGTGGCTGAATTTCGTTATGTATTTGGGGAAAAAACGCTAACGCAACAAAGGGTTATATTTAAACGGTCCTTAAAAACGAATGGTCTTAACAACCTTAGGAAAGAGTGAAGAAATATTAGGGTCCTGATATTCCGATACGATTCCGATTAACCGTCCCATCACTAATTAACGCACATCATGTACATAAAGAAATTTCAAGCACATGTTAATATTTTGCCGCATATTGGTTTTCATTTAACTCGATCATCGGTTATCTCGGCGCCTTTTGGCAAACCCTAGGCCGTCGACTTAACCGGTTCTACTGTATCAACTCTTTGACTTAAGTAAACTAAGAAACTTCCTCCACAGATTTGGTCAGGTTACTAGTGTTAGACCCTTACCAGAAAAATATTGTGCTTTTATTAACTTTAAGACAAAAGAAGCTGCTGGAAGAGCAATGCATCAACTGCAGGTTGGAATTTTTAAAATACATTAAAAATTTATATTGATTGATTATAAAGAAAAATGGATGGAAGTTATAAAGTCTCAAAGAGAAATAAAAACATTTGGAACAACCTCAATGCTTAGTAAAATTATTATTATTTCATACTTTTAAAAAAGTTTTAAAATTTCATAAATAACTATATTATGAAAGTATAATGCATTTTAAATGTATTACAGTTTTCCACACCTCATTTTGTGTGTATTCTCTAATTAATATACTGATTTATTCAGTTTTGGAAATTCTTACTTTTCACCTTTTTTCCCTCCAGAATTTAAAATAAATATGATTTTAAAGAAAAGAATAAATACACATGTTACACATATATTGTTTTATTGCAGGGAACAGAGGTTGATGGCCAAAAATTGCTTATAAAATTTCCAGATAATCCTTTGACTAACAGTACTGGCAATTTGACTATACGAAAAAATATTACAAATGTAACTACAAAACAAGGGTAGGTTAAATAATATTGTATATAGAAAGAATATCTAAATGTAACATTTTGATGTCTTATAAATTACAAATATTAACTTTTTTTGTATGGAAGTTGTAAAACATTATACTAATTGTTTGCAAGGACATATTAAATTAAGTATTCAGTAAATTGTTAGGTTTTAATCTCTTTTTAAAAAAAGTCATCATAAGATTTACATCACTTATTGTTACATAACACTGAACACTTACCTAAATGTTATAAATACTACTAATCAGCAAGACTGAAAAATCTGTTTCAAACCTGCTTTCAAAGCTAAGAACGATTTTTGCTTGTGACCTGGTCTGTTTTTGTTTTTTTGTTTTGACCATGTTGTATGCTCTAAAATGGGATTGACCAGATTTTAGTTTCATTTTTAAAAAAAAATTGTTTTTTAAATATTTTTTTAAAGCTCTACATATCTTCCTTGTTCAGAAAAGTTCTATGCTTTTAGGAAGCTGTTTGGAATTTCAGATTCTTATAGATGAGATATTGGAACCGACTTTGATCTATTTATGGCATTCTAACATAATGCTGCTAATTTGTTGATATGCATGAAATAATACTACCAGAAAAAAGCTAAATGGATAGTTTTTAATTTATATTAAGTAAAATTGATAGAAGGAAGATTGGTATATTTATTGAGTAGCTTGTGGGAAAGCGAATTGGGACTTTTTCCTGTTGTTTGTTCTATTTGCCCTGTAATTTAATAATTTTTTTTTCATTGCATGCCTTCCTAGTCTCTTCATAACTTCCATTTACTATCTTCTATCTATGACAAAGAATTAAATAAATATTTTTAAAAAATAATTTTAAATTATTGTGAGAACTTAAATATTTTTTTTTCTTGTTCATTATCTATCAAAGGCGCACCCACAGGAAAATGGTTTCCTAGTGACCGCACAGTAACTGGCGGTCAGGTAAAATATTTTTCTTAACATCTCCTCGGTGTTGTCTTTGATTATTGTGTTATCTGGAACAGGCATATTGAAAAGCTTAAGTGGTGTTGATTAGTAGATACCAAATTATCCTTAGTTTCTGTTTAGTCATTCCTTACAATAGCTATGCATAATTTTTTTATTTAGAAATCAACTAGCTTTTTTCTTTAAAAATAAGTACTTTTTTTCTTAGTAAGAATTTATAATTATTTATAAAAGGATAGTTAAGAGCAAAGATGCAAAAGCTTGTTGTTTTTTTCAAGCTATTCTTTGATCTGGTGGAAGTTCTAGATGATTTAGAAACTAGTGGGATAGAATCCAATTTTGATGAACTTAAAATTATCATATATATATATATATAATGACTAATGAATCTTAATTTAAATAAACTTTAATTTAAAATTATTTTATTACATAATTTTAAGAAAATTTCCCCCAGTATAGGATGTTCTTAATATTAATGCTCTGTGTGGTTTTTTTTTCTGATTCGGGAAGATTACTATCCACTGTTATTCTTTTTTTATACTTCAAATATTATCTCTAATCGAGTGTGTTATTGAGCTGGTTTGTTCCTAGATTTGCTGTTGTTTCTAACAACACTCATGTTACCTAATTTAGAATTGTACCTATACATTTTTTGTGTGTAGATGTTTGTAGCTCTCCCCTGTTCATAATATGCTAAATAGGGCATGATTTTATCTTTAACAAAATGCTCATTAACATTTTAGTGCTAAAAATAGATTAAATTGAATTTTTTTTTAAAAATGGGTTCATTTTTTCACCTCTCTTTTAAGTGAAATAAAAATTTGATGTTCAGAATAAGTAGTAAACTTAACATTTTAATTGAATTTGGAAAAAAAAATGTTCAAGATTAACTCTTGTTTTATTTAGGTAAGCCCATTTAGCTTTTTTGTGTGTATATTTCTTTTTTTTTCCATGCAAAAGCATAATAAGCAGGGCTGTATTTATTCTATAAGCAATAATCCCTTTAATTCATCTTAAAAAAACTGTTTTAAAAAAAAATTATTTTCTTTTAAACCTTATTTCAAGCAAGGTCAGGCCAATAATTAAAATATATAAAATTACAATAATTAAAAGTAATTAAGTAGAAATGTTTTGTGAATAATAAAATTAATGTTATCAAGATAAATCAACAACAAAAAATCTTTAAAGTAATTATTATAAAGTAAATAAGAATAAATATTAACGTTTGAAATTTTATTGCAAGTTTTCTTATTCAATTAATGGTTAATTTAAAAATGAGAAACTTCATCACTCATTATTCAGCTCGTTCAATTTCAAATCATTTCACTTCTTGGAAATAATATACACATTTTGCTCAGTACAACAGACTCATAGTTTTTTTTTCAAAAGCCCTATAAATTATTGTTTATTTTCCAGTGTTGCTCTTTTAATAATTTGGTATTCACCTCATTTTCATAAGGGTTGAATATCATTTTTTTAAAACTACTGAGGGCAGGATCTGCTTTTTAAAAAAATGGGTTTGTTAGGTGAACACAAATGTTTTTCTAAGTGGAGTGTCATTAAGAAATATAACTTGGATCCCATATTAATGCAGCCCTGCTTGGAAGGCTGAAGACTTACAAGAGATGCAACAAATGCTAGTTTTTTTTTATTGTATTTTTATAACTCAAATCATGATGCGCTTTACTGACTTGAAAATAAGTTATCATTTTAAAACAGTTCAATAAACAAAAAGTATTTCTATTCATATATTAATTTAAATATGTGTGCATTGTTTATTTCATTCTGCCAGATTATTTAATTAATTAATAATAAACTAGAGCTTCATTTTTATTTAAAAACTTTATATTTTTTACACGTCATTATATTTTGTGAATGGATTAAATTTTGGAAAACATAAAAAAGTCGTTTATTCTGCTTCATATCCTAACTTTAATTCTTTAAATTAATTATATTTTAAAATCTTTGTGAGTTCAACTTAAAGTTAAAGTGAATATAAATTGTTTTCTTTTTAGATAGAGGAATACTCAGAAAATTGTAACTTCTTGAATCAGTCCTTAAATTGTTAAAGTTGATTACAATAGATTTTATATAAGTATGAATTGATTTTTAAAAAAATTTGTGATATTATTTTTAAATGTTACGTAATTATATAAGTTCCCTCAAATAAATATTCTCTTTCATTCGAAATAGCTTTTACTTGATCAATTCAGTAACAACACATTTTTGCTCATTTTTGAATCACTAATTTTTAAAAAAGAAATAATAAAACAAATAAACAAATTCAGTGATGATTGAAATAATATTAATTAAATAAACGATTGATTATGGAAAATGTATAGTTTATTCAACTTAATCGGGAAGGATACATTATTTACTGTATGATTTTGTGGAACAGTTTTTCTTTGTCTTTAAGTTTGGGTGTTGACAGTAAATTGGAATAAAGTATTCCAGTGCCTGTTCACTTGTGAATTTATTCATTTTCATTAAACAACAAATGTTTTTAATTAGTCCACAATATGAAACAAACTTTTTGAAGAAAAGATATTCTGAAAACAAATTTTGTTTCAATTTTTCAGAGTACGAAACACTCCTAAGCAAAGTGGTCCTGTTAATGGTGATGAGTGTTACTTCTGGAGGACTACTGGATGCACATTTGGAAGTGATTGTAAATGGCAACATAATCCTAAAAGTAAAGGAATTGACAGAAAACCCTGGCAAAAATAGTCCTAAATGCAATTTAAAAATATATAATTTGTGTTTAAATTTAACTTATTAAAAATAATAAAAATTAAACTCTACAACAGCTATGGTGTATGAAAACAACAGAGACATTCTAATTAAGTTAGAAAATCATTATGATAAATTTAAGTTTGTAGGTGGTATTTTTTTTAATTTATTTAACTTATTTGGTCAAGGGTGATAACCTTGAAAAAAACAACAAATTTTTTGAATTATTTGAAAGAAACCAGTCTTTTATAAGTAAAATAATTTTGATTTGTTAATTATTTTTTTTCTTCTGCATTTATATTGTTGGATTTGTTTTAAAGATTATATTTTAGTATATGCTTTACAGAAGTCAATACTTTTCATATGTCCATCATAGAAGAAAGATTGTGCATTGATTTCCCATGAAATTTATTTTATTGTTTCACTGCCTTTTTCAAACTGTCTGGACAGTTTATAGTTTATTTACGTGAAATTGTAAATAATTATCTAATAAGAAAAAAATTCAGCAAATTATTATTCTCTATCCCTTATGCAAACATAAGTGCATGCACTTATTAGATAAACATAAGTTTCCTAAATTTACCATTATTCATCTCATTTACCAGTGTCCATTGTTGTCTCAGCTCTGTCCAATCTAACTTCTGTTGAAAAATTTCATAAGTTTAAAAAATTTTTTTTTAAAGGAATGGATGAAATTAGCTTTTTAAAGTACGTTTTAGGAAATAAACTATCAATTCACACTCTAGGAAAATTAATGATAATAACAAAAAGTCTAGGATTTCTAATTCTAATTGTTTTTTTCAGTGTTACTAAAGTTATTTAATATCATAGCTGCAGACATTTAACATTCTCACAATTGGATCTTATAGAAGTTTTAAATAGCTTGCAAAGAAATAATTGGTTCAGAGGAGATAATTTTGAGCTTAAATTCCATTTGTCTTAACATTCGGACAATGACCATTAAACTGGCCGTTCATTTATGATTTAACAGTGTTAATACAGCATGGACACAGGAATATTTATTTTGTCAATTGTCAAGTAAAAAGTGATTCATTAACAAGCTTTTGCTTCTCTTTTAAGCTTTACAATATATGTATGAAATTACTTAGAGTTAAAGTTTTTATTGACGTCTGTATTTAATTTAATTCATATACCTTTCAATTTTGGTTAATCTTCCAGATAGACTGTAACTCCTAGTGTTTTTAGAGTGCAGTTACTGCTGTTATATATCGACCTTGGTGTAGGAAACTTCTTCCATAAAAGATTTATTTGAGAGTAAAAAAATCTATCAGATATCTTGCAAAAGGATACATGTCTGGTGCTGGTAATTTCTATTAGCAAATGAGTATTGCATTAAGTTATGCAGGATTAGAACATATTATATTGAATTTAATATTTGTTCCAATCAGTAAATAAATGTAGAAAGCTTTTTTTAAAAATATAATTAATGATTGTTTGTTTTCTTTTCAAAGATTAGGCTTGTAATTTTATTCTGTTCAAGAAAATTTTACTAAGCCTTAATGCTAGAATATAATATATATTAAAATGCATAAAGAGAGAACTGTCATTAAAAACCTAAAATGAATTTTTAATTTGAAAATTTACTTTTAGTAGGGAAACGTTTGAAGACTTCTGATATAAAATAATTTTTACACTCTGTGATTCCACATCAAAATAGTCAATCCCATACATGCATTTATTATAGGCACTCTCCCTTCCTTTGAATGTGTAAGAAAAAAAGTTACAGAAAGTAATGCTGTCTTTTAGTAAATATCACATGATTTATGTTCAAAGTGCCTTGCCTGTGGTTTGGACTCCTGCCAGTTTTTTAATAAATTCATTGTTTCGTCATCCCCATTTACCAAATCACAACGAAGGGAAACGAGTTTACCTCTCTTTGTATTGGTTTGAAAAGTATAGATAGAAAAGTAACATGTAACTTCTGAATAATTATAACTTCAATAAAAAAAAATTTTTCTTTCTGGTGAGGAAAATTAATGAAAACTTCTTCACAAAAATATAAATAGAAGTGGAACAATATGCTGTGTGATGCAAATAATATTTGCAATATTGATTAAACTGAAAGACTTCCTATAACCCTTACCGATTTAATAAAGGGATGTTATTCAAAAATTTTTTTATGACAGTTAAGGATATTGTTTGGTTAGTCTTAACCAAGAAAAAATATTAAAATAATAAACAATATTCTATCATTGTAGTTTAATTTTATTACATTCTATACACATTGCATCATTTTTATAAATCTAGTCATGCCTACACAATACAGCTGTAATAAACGTATATCAATTCTGGGTGTTTATTTCACTTTTGCTGTCAGTACTTTTTTCATGTTAATCTTTAGAAATTTTAAAATTTTCTTTATAGATTGCTACTAATTTACAGCATTCCAAAAAATATGTATCAATCCAGAAATTTTCATGAAAGAATTTTTTTTTGAAGAATAATGGAAAAATTGACAAAAGTTTGTTAGAGGAAAGCTTGTCTGAAAAACGATTTGGAAAGTTGATTGGTTACCTAAAGAATAATTGATTAATTTATATTTTTCAAATTTATAAGGTAAGAGGTAAAACTAAAATGTTTTACACTGATTTCATTTTGAAAAACTTACTATTCCAAAAACTGTCCATGATTAAAAACATTTTTCATTGAACAAATTTCTTTTAAAAAATGTATTTAGCAAGTAAATACATCTGATCTTTCGCTTAACTTAATGGGAAAATGTTTTTAAATTTACTTGCTTATTTCTTTTTAGTTGTATGCTTCTTAGTTTTTAGTCTTCCATATTTTTTTAAAATTCTACAGTAAAAATAATGATCTGCAAATGGAATCTCTTGAGTTTTAATTACAAGGAGTAAGGTTATATTAATTATGCTTTTTTAATTAAACAATATTTAGTGATGTGTACCATAAGGCTGGAACATTTTGTTTCCAAATTTGAAATAAATCTGTTTCATTTTTCAGCTCTAATGTAATGAAATTTTGTTTAATATAACAGCAAATTACTATCAAAGCCTTAACTACGCAACTATTTTAGATGTATTTAACATTCACATTAGTTTTATATATTATATTAAATTCCCCATTGAAAACAATTTTATAAATAACAACTACTTATTGATACCAAATGTGAGAAAGGAAGCTTAACTTAATCCAAAATATAAATAATGCCATACTTTGTTATAGAAAATTATATGACATTCATTACTGTAAATAAAAAAGAGAATTGGAATTTAAAGCCAATAACTGTTTTAATGTAAATGTGTTTTCTTTTTTAAAAATCAAATAGATATAGAATGTACTATTAGTTTTTAAAAGCTATTCAAATTTTGTTTTGTTTGTTCAAAAATAGATTCTAAAAATAATTTGAAAAATAGTTGTTTTAAAACTTAATTGTCATGATGGCTGCTTTGACTGGTGCGAAGGGATAGAAATGAAAGATATTTTTGCTTTAGTTCAATTTATACATCTAAAATATTTGCATGATTCTGTTTGTAATGGTGTGTTTAATGTGTAGTTCCCAATTTTATTTAGCAAATACTGCTGGATCTACTGTATTCACATTTGGGGGTTATAGAATCCTCTTTATTTATTATTGTTTTTCATAATCATATTGAAGTAAAATTAAGATGTGCCAATGTCTTTTTATAAAATAAACAATAGCAGTTGGTATTTATTTTAAATTTATTAGAGGAGACAAGTTTAAAGTATAGAAAGAAATCTAACACTCAAAGTATGGGGAAAACACTCAGTATAATATTATTCTCATCAACATCAATGTATGTTAGCTTTGTTTTTTTCCTCCTCTTTTTCTTGTACTATAAATTATAAAATTTTCAATGATAAAACAATTGTTTTCACATTAAAAGAGTTACTGATTTTTATGTTAGTTGCTCCACAGGAGTCATGTCACATATGTTCAACTGGCAACATCTATATATAAATATATGTTAAATTAAGAAAAGGAAAGATTGGTAAAAAAATATTTATTGTCATAATATTATATATTCTCTGAAACATTGTATTTAAAGCATAAAGCACACACACACACAGAAAAACCTAACTGGTCATTCATTAATAACCAAATTCCAAAAACATATATGCATTGACTGCACTGTGGCACTAGAGGGATTATGTCACAAATATTCAATTTTAGCTTAGAAATGAAAGGGGAAAAAATGCTATGAAGTTACAACTAGCTGATGAAATATTTTTGCCATAAATTTATTTCTTGCACAGAACAAACAAATAGCTTCATTTTTTCTGGTTATGTTAATAGTGTAATATAGTATATAGTTGAAAATACAGTTCACAAGTGACAATACCAAATTATGGCTTGAATTGTTTAATTTTTAAAAATTATAACACAAAAAACTATATTATCCTTCACTTCCAATATCTTTAAATTAGAAATAAATCTTACAAAATAAGTGGTCAACAACCATCAAATATAGATGCAAAACCAAGCTGGATGGTTCTTATGTTATTTTCTGTTTATCAACAAAAACTCTTGGCTATTTGTTCATATATTGGCAGTGAGACATAAATAATATTTTTTCCACATTAATCTTTTTGATCAGTTTTTGAAAAAAATTACAATTTTAAGTTAGATTAGAAAATTAAAAGCAATTCATCACAAATAAACAAAATTAACAATGTTGAGCAATAAAAATTCATTTCTCCTCAGTTCTAAAAGGAAACTAAATTTAAAAAACAATGTTGCCAAATAAAACTTGAAAAAGATACTCCACCTACAGCTATTACCAATAAAAATATCCTGTCTTTGCATATTTATTCATAAAACATTTAAATTAAGCTACTAAAATGAAAAATCAGTTACTGATGTATTGTCCTAATTTAAAAAAAAATCTATATATAAAATTGCTAACTTCAAGTTAAAAACCTCTATGTATCAGGTATATCAATATTTCAAGTTTACAAGCCTCATCTACGACATAAATCACATATGTACTTTATGTATATCAGCATTATCCAGTAGTGAATTAATTTTTAAAACCACTTTTAAGTTAGACTTAAAATACTTTCAATTTGTAGAATCTAAAAAAAATTTATAGTCCTAACTATCAACATAGATTTACTTAATCCTAATTTTGTGATGAAATATTAATAAATTTTGATTCGCCACAAAAAATATTTAAAAATTGTCATTAAATTACTTATGTATGGCCAATTCTTTCAGAACAATCTATTGATTAAACTTGAAAGCAACATATACAGCTAAAAATTTGTATGATGCCAATAGCACCTAATTTTTGCTTTGTCTTTAAACATTGCATTTGCAATAGTTAATCATTTAATTTTGCCTTAGTGAGTTACACTTTTACCTTCTTAAAACTGGATCGATAACAAGAGTAGTGACAGTCTTGGTATAGTTTCATTATTAAAATACATAAATTAAATTTAGTTCGTTTAAAGCAGTGTTTCTCAAATAGTGGGGCACGAGGCTCCGTAAAGGGGGGGCTCGTTTGACAGTTATGCAGAGGTGTACTTATAACAATTTTATAGACAAATGATACTATTTGCGGCGAAATGTTTTCTTTCTTCGGTCATGACGGAAAGTAATTGAGAAACACTGGTTTAAAGAGATAACACTTTACAACAATAGTTTTTATTTTAACATTAAATAGTAAAATAGAAAGAAAACTAAACAATTAACATAACCCATTTAATATTTCTAAATAAAACCATAAATTATGTGCCCCTAAAGACCTATTTTTTTCTTCTGATTAGGGTTTTCAATTTCATTTTTAAATTTTATATAGAACACTACTATAATATTAGGACAATACACTCCATCCTGTAAAATTTAGGTGTAAATTTTACAGTTCTTACTCATTCACCAAGTTGTACAGTTTTCGACTGAATTTAGAAATACAATATCTTTTTGTCGCATAATACTTTTTCAAAACTGGTGGTGCAAATAAAAAAATCTAAATTTTGAAATACTGTAAGTTCATTAATACATAATAAGCAATTACTTTTAGTTAATTCTTAATTACAAATTTTTGGTGTAATTCTTAACAAAGACTGCAGTGATAATTAAGTGACTTTTAAAATAATTAAGATCAATCATTAGCATTTCTACACCTATTTATTAAATGGCATACATTATTTAACATTTTGCACTTTCAAAAACTAAAAGCGGATGTGACCTTCTTTGTGTGTGTACATTATTTAGGAAAGAAATTAGTGAAAATGCTATGCTTTATTACATACTTTTTTATTTATTCTTTTATTCTAGCTTCCAATTAACACATAGTGCATTTTTAAATAAGAAGAAAAAAAGTTATATCCTAATGACATTTCCTTATGGATTGGTTAAAATAAAAGTTTTGAAGTTCATAACTTCATGACTCTGTGACCTTGTTCTACTTAAAAATCAAATTTGAAAGAAAAACTAATAATTAAAATGGCAACTCCAGCATTTTGTCATCTCATCTATACTAAATGAAAGAAATTTTAATTTACAAAAATCTGTACTTTGATCAAATTTTAAAAAAAACAAGTTTATGCCATGAGTTTCATCATTCAGAAACATTTAATGTTTGGCAGTATTTCATAATATGGAATTAATATAAATCTTGAGAGTACATGCGTTTCAACATGAAATGTATGCTAAAACATTGAATTAAATACTATTTTTAAAAATAATTCACCAAAAAAAATAGACTTGAAGCCTAACAGATATAAATATAAACAATGCAAACAAGGTTTGTTGCTAAAATGTCCAGTCACTGTTAAGTATCAGCAGTGACGTTTGCATGTTTCTGGTCAGGTTGGTATGTTGTAATGTCTTTTGCTTAAGAACTAAATTATGTAAATCAAAATGGGAAAACTGCAATGGATCAGCATGAATAAACTGATTTTAATATTGAAATAGTTTATTATTTATGAGGACACTCTAAAACTCAAGTGGAGACAATTATTGAGAAACACGAACTGAGAGATTTGGGAAATGCATAAATGCTACTATAGATCTTGGTATCTGTAGAGCAATACTGCATATATTATAAATCAAAAGAAACATATTTACCAATATTTTCATCATTTTCAAATTAGTGTACTCTTAAATTTATGAATAAACATATTAGTAGACAAAAAAAACCATACATTAATATTGAACTACATGTACTAGCAATCCTAAGCTCGCTATTCTTTTGAAATGCTTGATAAAGAAATGAACTCGGTGTTTAAATGTCATGAGGATTGAAAGTGAACATTGCATTCAAATATTATTGGATACTTTTAAAATCAATAAATAAATCATCAAAAAAAATTTCCATAACTCCTTTTAACAATACAGTGGTACCTCTGGTTACAATCTTAGTTTGTTCAAGAATTTGGGTTGCAACCCGAAATTTTTGGAACCTGAAGCATTGAAATCAACGAAAAATCCATTTGAATCGTTTATTTTCAATTATTCTGTTGTTTCCTGACAAAACGCAAAGAATACATGTACTTAAAGTATTAAATAAAGAAATAGAAAAATAAAAACTAAATAAATTATATGTAAAATAAAAGAAAGCTTTAGTCTATCTTTCTTATAAAAAATCATGGGAAATTTGTTACTTTCTAATTTCTAAGAAATCTTTTAGTATTAAGGCCTATTAAAGTGAGGCTGCCAAAACTCGCAAAACTTGGATAGCACTAAGTGAATTTACTATTGCGTATTAAATACAGAGAAAGTAAACCAAATAAAATTTAAAATAAAAAAAGATTAGTCTTTTTTATATCAAGAAAGCTATCATGGGAAATTTGTTATTTTTCTGAAAAAAAATTCTGATAAGGCCAATAAAAATGAGGCTGCACACTCTTGCAAAACTAAGCTTCTAGGCTAGCACCAAGCCATTTCAGTACAACATAGCCTTCGTTTGCACTTTACACAATCGAATGTTAAACCTTGCTCTCCCCCCTACCCATCTCTCGCCTTCGTTCCTAACCCAAGGCACTTTTAGTTACCCAAAACAAAAAAATTTCCAATTTGTATTTTGTAACCGAGGTACCAATGTAGTTAGATTTAAATTACCACCAACCCCATCCCCCCCAAAAAAATATTTAAAAACATTACTATCTAAAATGATAATGAAAGACAATGTTGAGTTTCAGTTACTAACTGACATTAATCATAAAGCAAACTATTATTTATAAAAATAATAAATTAAACATGATGAGTGATTAAATTCTGTCATGAGATTTTTGGTTGCTTAAATAAATCTTTGTCAACACTCTTTTTGCAAATTCAGATAATGTAACAAAAAAAGCAACAACATTTTAGAAGCCATAAAAATAAACAGAATATAAACTTGCCCTGGTAAAAAAAAACTTATAATTCTTGCCCAATTACGAAACATGTTAAAATTTACCTCATTATAATAATATTTTGATTTTGCTAATTTCCTTGGGAAGTAGATGGCCTTGAGGTAAAGGGAGTGACACGAAACATAAAGCACCGATTGCAAACCCTCACAGCTTGTTCTTCTCCAAAATGAGGTAAAGGCACTGAGTTGGATGAGCAGCGACTGCAAAAGATCTGCATTGAAAAAAATAAAAAATTTCATTTTGCATGACTATCATATCTTATATATTACAGATGCTCATTCTGTACAAAAGATTATTGCAGCCAACCGTTATTTAAAGTTTTTGTTTATTCTTGAATTTTTATTGAATGAGTTTTGAATGTTGATAGTATGTTGGTTTTCCTGATTTGTTCAGGCAACCCAGTCAACGCTAAAAGCGTAGAATACCAGATGGGAAGGAGGAGGATTTGTATGTATTAGTCTGGCATATTAATTTAACTCTACAAAGTGGATATGGTGTCTTTTCTATCTCACGTAAGCGATTAAATATAAAATTAATTTCCCCAATCAAATTAAAAATCCAAAAATATTTTACGTTTGACTATACTTTTAAGAATAACTTGTTTTAATTTTTATTTTTTAATTTCAAGAATTTTGTTCAGGCTTTTACTGGATTCTCTAATGCCATCTTGACAAACCTCCCCAACTACACAGATGCAAGAAGGCTAGTTAGATAGAATTATATGAATTATTCTATAATTCCATTCTATAATCATTCTAAAAAAAATTTTTTTTACTCTTGATTATTTTAATCATGAACTGTTCCTATTCTCATACAAACAAGAAGAGAGCAGACATGACTATGACTCTTTATTAAGTTTATATACTTGCCTCATTGAATCCTATTTATCAGATTAAAAAAAAATTTAATTGAAAATCTTATTTTAAATTGATAATGAAAAAGTATTTGTTGAAATTTTTTGTAACATTGAACTATTTATTAGTTGAAAGCATCTCAAGCAGAGCGCGTTCTCTCGTTGACTTGGGCATTGTCTTAGCGTGTGTAACTTATATGTTTCACACTGAATTTAGCCAACAGGATCTTTGGGGGGTAGTTCATCCACCCTTGGTCCCCACTTGTCACTCAGCTGTCACCAGTGGCTCATAGAAACTGTAGCGTGCGCAGTGGCCACACCCCACACCCCGGGCAACGGCTTTGACTGGCTGGCTAAACCTGGTGAGGGTAGCCGACGGGTCTCAAACCCTCAGTGATATAGATATGTCTATCTATGCACGTGAAGACTGGATTTGGTGGACAGAGCAGAGGAACCACTAGTTGGTCAACGGTCAAAAAGGCGATTCTCAGCAAAGCATTGTGGAATGCTAAGGGCATGACAAGACACACAGGACATCATGGCCATACAATGCACCCGTCTCCATTACCAGCCGTCTCGACTTAGCCCTGCCGCTGGATCAGGATGGTCTCGGGCGAGAGAGTGAGATCGACAAACTGCGCAACTCCTTCTCACTTAAATCCAAGTCACTGCGCAAGTCACTTTTGTCATCCATCCCGTTTTCACAGACAGAGCCAGTCCCAGCAACCTTCGGATGACTAGAGTGGTCCTCGTCGAATCGACGGACGAACGAAGGAGTTGAACGCATGGATTAAAGACTTCTTTTATTAACTTTCTATTCCAGTTTATCTGGAGTATGTGTTTGTTTTCTTCAGTTAAAAAATAATCTATTTAAATTGGACTTAACATTTTTACTTCATTTATTCCAGGTGAGACCAGCTCATTACTCTGGATATTTATTATTTTTCAATTGAAAAATACTTTAATTTTATTTAGTTATTTCATATTACAAAATAACCTGTATTAAATTTGTATTGCGGATTTTATCATCATTTCACAGTAGCAGATAGTGACCAGGAGTAGACCAAGCCAATGCAGATAGTAATGCTACTTTTCCTTTAGACCAGAGCTATCAAAAGGAAGCTGACTAAATCAGGAGTCATCATCGTTGCGGTCATTGGGGGGAGCCCATGGTCACATCTTTGGGTGGAGCCCATGGTCACATCGTTGGGGGGAGCCCATGGTCACATCGTTGGGGGGAGCCCATGGTCACATCGTTGGGGGGAGCCCATGGTCACATCGTTGGGGGGAGCCCATGGTCACGTCGTTGGGGGGAGCCCATGGTCACATCGTTGGGGGGAGCCCATGGTCACATCAACAGGCAAAGATCTCCACATTTGCCTATCTTGAGAAGTTGCCAATAATTCATTCGACTTCATACCTGTCTATTCTTTTATTTTATGTTGTCAAGCCACCTTTTCCGCAATCGACCTCTTTGCCTGCCCCCTTCTACAGTGCCTTGAAGGATGTCTTTTGTCAGGCTATCATGTCGCAGGACATATCCAAACCATGCCAGCTTGCGTATCTTAATTGTCGCTATAATGGTTTCTTGATGACCCGCAATGAAGTTTATTCTGTCCCAGACATATTCATTGGTCTTGTGTTCTAGAGATCTGGAGAATTTTTCTAGTGCATTTGTTTTCAAATGCCTTCAGCTTGCTTTCAGTAGTTTCCAGTAGCGTCCAGGTCTCACATCCATACAGGACAAGAGTCTTAACAAGAGCTCTGTATAGTCTAACCTTTGTTGGATGGCTTATATTTTTGCCATTCCATGTTTTGATTAATTTTGTCATTGCTGCCATTGCCGACCAAATTCTAGCTCGAATTTCAGCTTCACAGGTACCATCTCTAGATATAATGGCTCCTAGGTATTCAAAGTTATGTAGCTCCTCTCCTCCAACTTTCGTTGGTTCATTATGATGTTTGTCCTACTGGCAACTGAAGTGTTAACCAATATCTTGCTTTTCCTTGAGCTGATTTCTATTCCATATGCACCTGATCTGTCTGCAAGTTTGTCAGTGAGCTTCTGAAGTTCTTTACTGTTCCCAGCCAAAAGATCTATATTGTCAGCAAATCTTAGGTTGCATAAGGCAGTGGTTCTCAACCTGTGGTCCGCAGACCACTAGTGGTCGGCGAAGATGTCCTTGGTGATAACATTTAAAAAATATTTTTAAATTAAAAACACGATAAGATAGAAATATTTTCCCTTTTTGAATATATTGATTATTTTTAATCACTCAATAGCGATAGCATGGCACCAAAAATAATGTTTTGATTCTATGTTTACTTTTAAAGCTATACAGGATTTCATAATAGATTCTAGAGAGCTATAGTTGTTATATTGAAATTCAGAAATAATTTTATGAACCCATTGAGTAAATTAGCCTTACAGTAATATAACAATTATTAAATTAATACATTAATTAAATTGATTGAACACCTGGATAAATTTCTAATATAGAAAACATAAGGACAACAACGATGATTCCCCAGAATCATCCTCACAATCTGTGTGTGAATCAGTCAGTTCAGGAGAGAGAAAAAAAACGAACTGCTGTACGACTGTATGATGAAGAATATTCACGCTTTGAGTTTATATGCGTCATTTTAAATGATCAACCAAGATCAGAATGTGTAATATGCCGCTAAGTCTTGCAAATAAAGCGATGAAACCTGCAAAAGTCCGAAGACATCTTAAAACTAATCTTAATGTCTGCTCGGAGACACCATTGGAATACTTTCTGTGCAAAAAATATTCACTTGATAGTCATAAGTCCTGCATATGACAAGCAACCAAAGTCAATGAAAATGCATTAAGAGCAAGATTTGTGGTGGCTATACGAGTTGCTCAGGGCAAAAAGCCTGGTTATCTGGGGGGCGGTGGTGTCAAACAGACAGCTAGAATTTTCTTGATGCTGTGAGAAAGTTTCTTGGAGAAGAAAAATCAAAGCTCATTGATTATTTGAACGATAGCTTATGGGTTGCTGTTCTGGCTTACTTGGTTTTTTTGAAGCGCTGAATAAACTTAATTTATCTCTGCAAGGAAAACAGACACATTTAATTACTCTCAGTGACAAAGTGTTTGCTTTTATGAAAAAGTTTGATATTTGGAAAACAAGAATATTTATGGCTAACTTTGACATATTTGATCAACTGTGCGAATTACCGTTTAACTAGAAATTGCTGAAAACAATAAACAACTGTGTATAAATTTGATTTCTGATAATATTCAATCAACTCAGGATCAATTTAACTTTTAATTGGGTGATTTGAACGTTTAGAGCTTTTCTTTGGTTTCTTGTCTGTTTCTTGCACACATTTACTAATTAAATTTACCCAACAGCAAATTTAAACCTATTCTTTGAACTGACCAGCGATACTACTTTGAAATATGCTGCATCAGAAAGTGAGCTTAATGAAATTTGGGAGTACTCAGAACTGTCTCAGAAAGATTTTAAAATAATTTAACCCTTTGCAGCAGCAAATGTGAATGTGCATTTTCTACATTGGTTACAATCAAAACAAAACATCTTTCCCGACTTGAAGTTGAAGGTGAACTACGATTGAGTCTTTCAAGTATTACAACTAGTTTGGATGTGCTGTGATCAAATGTGCAAACTTAAGGCTAATATAAACTAATGTAGCAGTCTTACTAATACTAACCACTGTTTAAGACTTAAGGTTTTTCTGTAGTAAGCAATACTATTTGAATAGGACTATGAGTATAAGACTAGCATAATTGACATTAGTTCATTACAAAAGAAAGCCATTACAATCTGTTTCCATTCAATATCTTTGGGAGTACGCAAATCGTAGCATATTAGTATTATTTTATTTACTAAAATATATACTAGTAACTATTTATCTACACATAATTATGTATATGTTACGGCCAAAGTCCGAAATCGGCCACTTTACGAAGTGGCCGCCAATTCGCAAAGTGGCCAATGATGTTGTACATTAGCCGGCCAAAGCCCGAATTTCGGGCTTTGGCCGGCCAGTTCGCGAAATGGCTAGGGTCCATTGGACAAAAGCCCGAAGCAGTCACGAGCAGATTGAAGGTTTAATAATAAGATTTAATACTTAACATTGATTGTTAGTTACAAATGATAAAAACCAGGTACAAAAGTGAAACTTACTAAGTATAGTAACCTATTTCTTTCTGTTATCACTTATTACAACAGGAGGAATTTTTATAACATTTTGAATTACATAATCGTTTGTTCTTCATACATTTTCATCGATTAGTTGCACACTTAGTACTGCAATTGCATCGAGTGTAGCCTTGGCCACCAGTCAGTGATTGGAAAGACGTGACGGTACAATGTGCACCAGCTTCACTCAGCTGAGAAGTTATAAATACGTGTTATACAGTACTCAGAATGAAAACACCCCCACACCGTGTCAGAATAATAAGAACTAGTCGCAATGTCTGGACGTTCTCCGAAAATGAAAGACTAACGCTATAGTATCGTCACAGAGTGGCACCCATTTACCTACCCCGCACACTCCAACACACCAGAAGCTACAGATATGCCGCTAACCGGGCAGTATTCCTTTACCATATCGGGCTTTGGCCAAGGTTACCCAGCCACTTCGCGAATTGGCCGGCCAAAGCCCGAAATACAATTGTTAGTTGTAAGTACTTCGGGCTTTGGCCAGACTTGTCGGCCAGCTTCGCGAATTGGCCAGCCAGTTCGCGAAGTGGCTGGACTTTGGGCTTTGGCCGTAACATATATACATTTCCAGCACGACAGATGCAAAATTTTCAGTAGTGGTCCGCAGCTAAGACACAAATTTTTCAAGTGGTCCTTGAATCTCAAAAGGTTGAGAACCACTGACATAAAGGTCTTCCACATATAGAGATGGATGTGTGGTGATCACTGAGCATTTCTTGCATGATTTTTTCAAGTAAGATATTTAAGAGGACAGGTAAGAGAATGGAGCCCTGGCAGATTCCAATCTTCATTTTGAAGAATTCCCCTACATGGCCTTTTAATAGGACTGCACTGCTTGCCTGAATGTAGAGTTCTTCGATCACCTTTACCAGCCCTTCTTAAGTGCTGAAACTTTTCATAACTTGCCCAAGTCCCTCGTGCTATACTCGATCAAATTCTTTCTTGAAGTCTATGAAGTTATGATGGAGTTCATGTTTGTGCTGTAGATGTTTTTCTTTGAGCAAGCGACAGTTGAAGATCTGCTCGATTGTGCTTCTGCCTAGTCTGAAACCTGCCTGTTCTTCTGCCAGTAATTCCTTTGATATTGGCTTTAACCTGCTGAGGGTAATTTTTAGCATTACTTTGCTAGGGTGAGTGATAAGAGTGATTGTCCTATCATTCTGGCATTGTTTCATATTGCCTTTCTTAGATAATGGTATGATGAGCGACTGCATCCACTCTTTGGGCCAATGTTTTGTTAGGACTTTGGTTACTTCTGCTCCTCAGTGTTTCAGCAATTCAGCAGGGATGTTATCAACTCCAGGCGACTTACCCCCTTTTAAGCTCCGTACTGCCTCTTCAACTTCACTCAACAGTACTTTTTTTCTTAATCAAATTTAGTTTACACCCACAAGGCCTCAGCACTGAATGATTAACTTCCTCAAGTTTTTTAAATTCATGCCAACCTACCTAAAAACCCTTCACAACTATTTGAATAAAGAAAAACTCAGGAGACTACAACTGAGCAGGTGCATTTTCATTTCTTAAGATGGACTTGTATGCAAATATGATCTCTGGCCCATTATTTTAATTTATAGATATTAATGTATGTTACGGCAATGTGTCAAATCCAGCATTCTAAAGAATGCCTGAAATTTTTAGGCGGTGTATAAAATGTTTATATTCCACACATTTCCTAGGCTTTCAATACAATGGCCAATGAGTGAACCAGAAAAGTATAGAGCACCCTTCCATTTATGCTTGAATCTTTTTTCATTAGTGGCTGCAAAGCTAAAGTGGACCTCACAATGCCTTCCCTACCCCTTGACATTTTGCAACAAATACAAAATGAGGAAGAACTCAAAAATAATAGAAAGTCTGCAAACACTACAGCATGAAAAAGAAAATCCCCAGATGCAAAATGACTGTTGTATATTGAATGCATTGACAACTATATGTGTGTTACTATTTTTATGTGAAGCACTATCAGCTCAGCTGCTTGCTGGGGTACTGCGCTATATAAATGATTATTATTATTATTAAATGGGTTGTAAAAATGAATACATTAATAGAAATAAGGTTTAAGATTTTAAATTGAGAATCAATTTTAAAAAAATTAATAAATCTTTTGTCCTGGCATCAAAATTCTCATCTAGTGATCTGTCAATTTTAAAAAAACCATAGATAATTGAAATCCTAAGTCATTGATTTTAACATGTAAATACTGCTTTGTTCTTTATTAAACAACCATCGGTATTGTTAGAATACCAAAACAGTGGGGAAAGAATAAAAACCAAGACATTTTGGATTACAAATTGGGTCTGTGTATACTGTGTATATACAAGATTTTAAGGTTGTTAAGACCGTTCATTTTTGAGGAACGGGTTAGCCGTTCAAAAAAAGACCGGTTAACCGCAAGTCCCTATATGCCTTATGTTTTGAGAACCAACAAGAGTACGTTTTTGCCTCACGTCATCTGATGGTGGAATCAAAGCCCGCTTCCGCTGCTTGCGTTCAGCTCTTTTTCGCGATGCCCTCAATGCAGCGAAAATAAAATGCAAAGAATTAAGTAAACAGTCATGGTTAATAGTCAATTTTTAAACTTTTAAGACTCGTGATTATCCGTTCTAAATAAGAGGACCGGTTAAACCGTTAGTTAAAGTTAGCGAGGTATTTTTCCTAAGTTTAAAAAATCCACGCCTCACCTCGTCCGTTGGGGGACGTCGTGTGACTCTCGTGTCTTGTGTGTGTTGCCAGTCAACTCTCGAATTAAAAAATAATAATAATAAAATTATAAAGCTTACGGAGTAATCAGTGATAATAAAATGGAATTTATTTAAATACCATATTATTTTTCAATCATCAACTGGCAAGAATTATTGAATTTTGCGGCGCACTCGACGCCCCCACCCCCAATTTTTCCTGTTCCAATAGGGCATAGGGTTTGAGCTACACTCGCGATACTCCCCTTCCAACGCATAAAAATTACATTTTTTAAAAAGAAAATATCAGTTTTATAATTAATGTGGTAAGCTAACGTCAAATGCCTTTGACTTGCAGGAAAACTGTCACTAAAAGACCGAACTTGAATTTGAGGACCGATTAATCGCCCGGTATCTTTGCTACGTCTATCAAATGACTCTCGTGGGTACTTCACTAAGCGGCTCACGCTGATCAATTTTTCGGATGCGGAAAACAGACTATAAACCGGTGACCAGAGAATGCAGTTAGGTCACGGGGTCATATGGTTTTATAGCTTTCTTTGTCTTTATAAGAAACCGACTGTAATTAATATAAATAGAAACAGTCGCGGCCTTGACCGTTGTTCACATCAAATGTGCACTGTGTGTTAGCTCTAGAACAGTGCCTCGACAACTAAGTAAATTTTTTTTTGAAAAAATTCTTTAG
This sequence comes from Ampullaceana balthica, assembly GCA_944989445.1. Classification (NCBI taxonomy): domain Eukaryota; kingdom Metazoa; phylum Mollusca; class Gastropoda; family Lymnaeidae; genus Ampullaceana; species Ampullaceana balthica. Next base: position 396,430 of record CALYLW010000302.1, on the reverse strand, counting down.
CCGTAGGCGAACTAAACTAATAGTGATGAGGTGTATATTATTTATATACCGGAATATGGAGAAAGCAATTTGATGTCACCGTCGCTCGCGTTAGTCTCGTATGCTGCCCTGCATCTTAACAGTAAAGTTGCGGTTAACCTATCCTGATTAAACAGGACCGGTCCTGATCTGAGGATCGACTAAGATGCATGCGCAAAGCGCAATTTCCGTGTCAGTCAACAGCTGAATCCCGCTAGTACTAGTACTATTAGTTGTGAACTTCAGTGAAGCAAGGCTATAACGCGTCACGTACGCATGCTTACAGCTATGCTATGTAGCCCTACACACTACCACACAGCAGACTGAACCTACTGTCAGCTGGGTCGTGGTATCGCGTTGCAGTACACGAGTACGAGTCTCGTGTGACGTTCGCACTGTGACAAAGCGAGAGGAAAGCGTGTTACCGTTTCCCATAAATCCAAGAATTAAAGTAGTGGTTAACCAGTCCTTGAAAAACAGGACAGGTCCTGATCTGAGGACCGGTCAACTGGTTAACAACCTTACAAGATTTTAACTGTAATTTACCTTTCCACAATTGCGGCAGTGATGTCGCCTGCGAACAAAGGTGAAAGGCACTTGGCATGACATGCACTCATTGCACTGTTCATCTGGAATCCAAATCGGTGGTTCTGGAAATAAAATTGGCCAGATTTACCATTTTGAATAAATTTATTTCAAATTATGGAGATTTTTTTTCAAAATTATAAATTTCTGTAAGTTCAGTGGGTTTTTTTTTATAACAGGGGAGGGTACTGAGATGTATCCATTTGAAAAAAAATCTTTACAAATTTTTTAAAACAGTTTTTAGATTTATAGACAAAAATAACATAAAATTAATCAGGAATCCTTTGAAAAAATTTTTTTCTTCACCAAACCTTTTCAATGTTTTTGAAGGTAATTACTGTCCAAAAAAAAGTGAGATCAATGTAATAGACCATATTCTTACTCTGTCTTTGGTTTGATGAGCTTCTGGCTCTTCTTGCATTTCGTGAGGCACTTGACATAGCTCTATATGCAGCCCCCAAAGGGGTTGTATCTTTGCATTTATCCCCTTCAATAATGTCAACTGGCTCTGAGCAATTCATATCAAATACAGCTCTTAAGATGTTCCTTAAGTCGCCTGCAAAGTTGGTTTGAAGTTGATCTGCTACACCTGGAAATAATGTCAATAAATTTAAATAAAGAACAGAAGACTTTTGGTCCTCATTAATCAGTCCTTAGATTTTTGTTGTTTAAATTTCAACCTAACCCTTTCCAGAGAATATATTTTATACCCTGTCACAAACAGTGATTGTGTTTAATGGAGAAAAGTGTTGAGGTTGAGTCCTCCACTTAGTTTTATATCACAATAAACGGTTCTATTTTCTATGGTTCTATTTTTGAATTGTATTTTTTGCAATGAGGCATTTTTTAAAATTAGCAGCTTTATTGGCCTAATGTCCAATCTCCCAGGAAGAACATACTACATATACAGTCGAACCCACTTACCTCGAGCTCAGTTAGCTCGACCACCCCACTAACTCAACGTTTTTTTTGGAACCGCCAAATTCTCTCTTTGTCTTAGCATTTTTTCATCAGTTAATTCGATTTTTCTATGTCGCCAAAACCTAATACCTCGAGCACAAAAGAGAGCCAAATTTGCAACTTAACTTGGTTAGCTCGATCCTCGTCGGTTCGCCTAGCAATGCATTTTTAGTTCAAAATAGTGTTGACATCTCGCTTTCTTCGAGACTTCCGGCTATTGTGTGATTCTACGAGATTTCAATAAAAATTACCAGATGTTATTATCTTCTTTCACTTTCGATCCATGTGTGAATTAGATGTATTCACCCAAGGTGCCCGTAAATCGGCGTTAGCGATCTTTAATCCGTCATTATTTCGAAGTGCATGTTATATTATTATTAAACTTAATTCATTTTCTGATTCATTGATCATTTTATTTTTTAAGATAAACGAATATCTTTAGAAATGAAAATAAAGGTTTGTATCGAGAATCGACGGTGGTTTTTATAAAATTAAATAAAAAATTATTATTCTTTTAAAAGTTTGTTGTTGCTTTGTTAACAGTAAGTGAGTAAGATACGTGACTCTGACACTAACACGCGCGTGACAATGAAATCAAATCATTTTCTTAATATTCCAGTACATGTATATAATGTTATTAATATACACGTCATCACTTTTGTAGGTCGAATTCTGATAAGGAATGATTTTTTTTAAAAAATTCGCTTAGACTTAGTCTTAGTTGCCGGCCGAGGTCTAACACACAGCCCACAGCGTGCTGTGATCAACGGTCAAGGCCGCAATAGTTTTATTTATATTATTGACAAGACGAAGGAAATTCGAGAGCGTTCTGATAGTAACAGATATCCTGCACGTCAAAAGCATTAAACTTAAAATTACCATATTGATATGTTTATTTTTATTTATTCGCTGATTTGACGGCATGCAAATGCTAGCGGCTGTGACATGGGACTAGGCGAGGCGTAAACTTTGACCTTTTAGCCCATGCGCAGACAATTATAAACTGGTAACTTATTTTTCATTAAATGGAATCGAAACATGACACAGATTACTCAAAGTCCTTTACTTCGGCATAAATATATATATATATATAAATTCCCGATTAGTCATAACTTTTCCCAGACTTTCAACGCCGAGAATTTTTTTTTAAGAATTCCCGACTTTTTCCTGTTTTCCTGAGTGGGAACCATGGTTATATTTAAATTTTAAACGGTCCTTAAAAACGAACGGTCATTACAACCTTAGGAAAGAGTGAAGAAATATTAGGGTTCCGATACGATTCCGATCAATCGTTCCATCACTAATTAACGCTAACTAATTAATCATGTACATAAAGAAATTTCAAGCACATGTTAATATTTTGCCGCCATATTATTGGTTTTCGTTTTAACTCAATCATCAGTTATCTCGACGCTATTTTTCATACCCCTAACGCCGTCGACTTAACCGGTTTCGACTGTACTACAATAGCCTAGGCAAGAAACTAAACTCTTTCACAGATCATATTTTTTTTTAAATGGTCATGACTGATCTTTGACAAACTGTTTGTCCCAGTCAAGCATTTCTCTGTATATTATTAGACAGTTATACAAACTATTGATAGTACCAAGTGGGTGGGAAGGCAAGGAAGTAAATGGAGAAAAATTTAATTGGCAAAGAACTGACACACTTTCTCAAGGAGACAAAAAAATAGTAATTCAATATTAAGGTTGCAAATTTCGTAGCCATCCCAATAATTCACAGGTACAGTAGAACCTGGTTAAGTCGACGGCCTAGGGGTATGCCAAAAGGCGTCGAGCTAACCGATGATCGAGTTAAACGAAAACCAATATGGCGGCTTAATAATATGTGCTTGAAATTTCTTTATGTACATGATGTGCGTTAATTAGTGATGGGACGATTAATCGGAATCGTATCGGAATATCGGGACCCTAATATTTCTTCACTCTTTCCTAAGGTTGTTAAGACCGTTCGTTTTTAAGGACCGTTTAAAAATAACCAGGGTTCCCACTCAGTCGGGAAAACGGATAAAAGTCTGGAATTCTTTTTTAAAAAATTTCGGTCTTGAAAGTCGGGAAAAAGTTATGACTAGTTGGGAATTTTTATATATATATTTTTTAATGCCAAAGTAAATGACTTTGATTACGTCTCTGTGGTCATGTTTCGATTCCATTTAATTTTTAAAAAGTTACCAGTTTATAATTGTCTGCGCATGCGTTAAAACTAAGGTCAAATTTTTCACCTCGCCTCGTCCCATGGCGCCTGTGGCATGTCACCGCCGCTCGCGTTTGCAATGCCCGTCGAATCAGCGAATAAAAAAAAATTAAGCATATCAATATGGTAATTTTAAGTTTAATGCTTTTGACGTGCATATCTGTCACTATGAGACCGCACTAGAATTTCCTCAGTCAATCAAACTTGTAATATAAATAGTAACTATTGCGGCCTTGACCGTTGATCACATCAAAGGCGCATGTGTGTTAGACCTCGCCAACTAAGCGAATTTAAAAAAAATCATTTTTTATCAGAATTCGACCTACAATAGTGATGACGTGTATATTATATATATACTGGAATATTAAGAAAATGATTTGATTTTACCGTCACGCGCATGTTAGTCACATATCTTACTAGTAACAAAGCAACAACAAACTTTTAAAAGAATAATAATTTTTTATTTAATTTAATAAAAACCACTGTCGATTCTCGATACAAACCTTTATTTTATTTTCTAAAGATATTGGTTTATCTTAAAAAATAAATTGATTAATGCATCAGAAAATGAATTAAGTTTAATAATAATATAACATGCACCGCAAAATAATGACGATTAAAGACTGATAACGCGATTTTCGAGCACCTCGGGTGAATATATACTTGTGAAACTAATTCACACACGGATCAAAGTGAAACAAGATAAAAACATCCGTTTAATTTTCAATTGAAATCTCGTAAAATCACACAATAGCCGGAAGTTTCGAGGAAAGCGAGATTTCGATGCTATTTTAAACTAAAAATGCGAGAGTGCGTGGCTAGACGAACAGACAGGGATCGAGCTAACCAACTTTAAGTTGCAAATTTGGCCCTATTTTGTGCTCGAGGTATTAGGTTTCGGCGACTTAAAAGAATCGAATTAACCGATGAGAAAATGCTAAGACAAAGAGAGAATTTGGCGGTTCCAATAAAAAACGTCGACTTAATAGGGCTGGCGATTTAACCGGGCTCGAGTTAAGTGGGTTCGACTGTAGTGCCCAGGGAAAGAGTTATGTCTGAAATTATAATTGAATTGCCTGAAGCATTATATGAGAAAAAACAAAGTTAAATTAAATACATTGCTGTTGTGTGTAATGTAGTAATTCATAGCTAATGTGATGAGAATGGTCCTCATTGATCATGTCGGACAAACAACAATGTAGTAATTTGTCTTACCAGATATACAGACAAAGAGCCTATGAATCATATCACTGCTGCTCCTGAACCTTGCCCTCACTTGTTGGCGAGTAGCACTCTCTGCAGCTTTGATAGCAAGTGCTATTTCTTCCTGATCACCACAGTCTGATGTGTATGAGCTGGTTTCACTGCTGTTACAACTGAAAGTGTTATTGCGAATAAAAAGAACAAATTTGGTTATTTTGATAATGCTTAACAAAAAAGTTAAAATCCTACATTCAATCTCTACACTTAATTAGAATAACAGGTTCCATTTATGCCTGTTACTGCACAAGAATGAAATGTTGTAATCACTGATGAAAAGAAAAATTCTCTCAAGAGAACTTATAATTATTGTTGAATCAAGTAAAATTCACAGTGAAAACATCAAAACATGACAATCATCTCCATCTGAATGAAACAATGTGGTGATATTTTATAGCCTTTAAATATATTCAGACTCCCTTTAACCTCTACCCTTCGCAACATGACACTTCAACACCACCCTTCTTACCCGAGTATACATGTAAAAGAATTATGGTTAATTTAAATAAATCATCCCAACACCCCAAATGTAGAAACAAGCTAAGACTAATAATAACAACCAAAAGTGTTTTATAGTATACAAAAATATCACTGTTATATTTTTTCAAACCTGGTCTTTTAAAATTTTAGAAGAGAAAAAAATGTCTTCGAATGTTAAAGAAAAAAATTGTAAATAGGTCTGAAAGTCGCACCCAAAACTCAAGCTTAACCCTTTTCCTGCCAATCGCTGATATATTGGCAATATCACTGGTCATGTTTGTGAATATCGCAGATATACAGGCGAATAGAGTCAATAAGTTTTTTCTTTGCCTGCTGTGTCCAAGCAGACATTGAAAGTTTACAAATCAAAGATTACTCTTTCTGTTAAAAATAATGTGTGTTTACATTCTTACTCTTTCTGTTAAAAATAATGTGTGTTTACATTCTATTTCATAAATTTGCATATGTGGTTTTGATTTGTTTTGTAAACTAAGAAATGGCCACAACTATTTATAGAACATAAGGATTTTTTTAAAGACTTTCTAGTTTGCAAGCTCAAAAAGTTTTATTGTGAATTATTGATTCAGAAACTTAAGAAAACAACAATAAAGCTTTATATTATGAATAAAGTGAGGATTTTCATCCTTCCATAATGTAATTAGATGCAAATAGAGTGATGGACAGTGGTGAAAGTGACGTATGGAAATAAAGGAAAACAGTTTAGTGCGATGAACATTAAAAACATGAAAATCTGCATAACTTTAAAACTAAAAGGAATATTTACAAATTTAAAATGAATTCTTTTTACTAAATGGATTAACTTTGTGTTAATTAAAGCAGAACAGGATAGAAATCTATGCAGACATTATTATGTTCTGGTAAGTTCAAAAAATAATTCTTACAAAAAAATTTGATTGCTAAAGCTTATAAACGATTATTGTAATATTGCTTTTTCTTCTACTTATTTTCTTTGTTTATTTCCATTATTTTGATATATATACTGCTAAAATGCTACAAAAATTGTATTAAAAATCCTTAAATAGTTAAGATCACACTATAAATGTTTTTAAAAAGAAACTGGTCTGGCACGAACATGGAAACACCCATGTCTGGGAAAGAGAATACTGAAGCAACTGGTTTAATACAAATTCTATATCTAAAATCTACAAACAAATATATTTACCACTCTGCATCTAACAAGTGGGTATCCATGAGAACTTTTGCTTGGTTAGGAAGAGATGGACTTTGACTTGAGCCAGTCTCCCTTCTCCTGTGGCGTTTGGGTTCAGATTTCAAGCTTTTGGATTGGCTCTTTCCTCTTGGTAGGTTTTTATGACCTTTTTTGCCAGATGAGGTAGATTGACATGCATATTTAGATGAAACAGGCGCACTAGAGTGCCCCATTGGCTGCGACTGTCTAGGTGTTTGATATTCATCAGATGTTGGAAGTGCCAAAGGCAGATTAAGCTGCTTAGATTCACTTGCTGGTGGAGATGTTAAGGGCTCAGTGTTGATTTGATAAGAATGATGTGCGTGATTAGAAGTAAACAAGGGAGTGTTTTCTAGGTCAATGTCACAATATGAAGTTGTGTGAATAGACAATGGTAAATTACTTGTGCTCATGCTTTCATGGAGAGAACAGGGTGAGCCATGCTCATGAAGCACAGATTCCTGTTTGAGGTTGTCATTTTCACAAGGAACAGCAATTGCTGCTAAATCTTCTATACTACAAGTTTTATTCAACATATCTTTAACATTGTTATTCTTCTCCTTAATTTCATTATCAACAGTGGACAGACCAGAACCTGATACATTACTGGCCATAACTGAATATTCAGAGCACTGACTGTCAGATATGTATTCATTTAAAACACTTTCTTTTCCATAGTTTTGTGAATTAACATGTAATGCACAGATTTCATCTGTCTGAATATGCTCCCTTACAATATCAGCTTGTTCAGTTAAAGGAAGCTGAGCATTGGCGCCAACTGAAGAAGCATCGATAGTGTAAAGGTCTGTATTTGTTTCTGAATCATTTAACATTGATTTCGGATAAGTTGGGGAGTCATGACCATAACCATTGTATAAGTGACTTGATTCTGTCGTTTCTGAACAAGTATTCGTAGATGCTATGTTATGAGGAATTGGACAATCATGCTCATTTATTATAGCATTAACATTTCTAGTGCTATCAATCAGCTGTGAACTTTCCTCAGACATTGAGATAGTGATGTCATCAGGATATAAAACATTACTTGAGTCTTTACAGTGATCTGTTTCAAAATCAGAATTAGATTTATGCTCATTTTATTATTAGTTAGAATTAAAAGACAAAAATATTTAAAATTTCAAATATATATTTGCTGATATTCAACTAAAAAACCACACATTAGCTTATGGAATTTTGAAAAGCTATTCTCTTGTTGCATGTTTAAAAATAAGTTGTTACATTAAATTATTACATTAAGATATATATAGTCAAATTAATGTTTTGTGGATTCTTATGACAATTAGTGTAAGAATTTTTATTTCAACTTATATCTTGGGCTAGAGAGAGAGAGTGAAACAAATGCCAATAACTTAATAATAATTGAGACTACTTTAAATAGACTTACCAGTTAAATTACTGAAAATCTTGTCAACATTTGAATTAGCTGGCTGTACAGGTGTGATCGAATCAATGACGGGAAAATCACAGTCTAAAGTATTTTTAGTGTTTACCAATGTCGTAATTGTAGAATCATTTCCTGAAGATTGAACAAAAGTCTGACTTGATGAAATTGGAGACGGCCTATTGTCCTCTGCCATGGCTAAGGAATCTGCACCTAAAAGGTGATTGGAGTCACTTGAAGAGATGGTAAACATGCTGCCAGAATTACTAAGAGCTTCACTTTGTAAACCGGAATCATTGCTGTCATATTTGCCTTTTGCAAACTGATCCCTGCTAGATGCTGCAGTATCAACTTTTATTTTATTATCAAGCGTATCTTCAATCTTTATATTGTAACCTTCAAGCTCTGCAGCGGCTCTATCATCTGCAACAAACAGAGCATCTGGAGAAAAGGCATTGAGAGGTCCGATGAATGAAGGTTCTTGGTTCATGTCATGGCTGTCTAAATTAGCTTCATAATAAAGCTGATTAGTAAAGCGCTGAATCTGTAAATGATCAGAATGTTCCGATTCACTTTCCTTTAAACCTTCAGGGCTTACCTCCATATCCCCATCACTAACGATTATTGAAGAGGTTGTAGATGAGTCACTGGTCTGAACATCTAGTTCTTGCTTTTCAGTTGTCTGTGTTTGTTTGGCTATTCTGCTAGCCTCAAAGTTTAAAGCCAAAGCCTCCAAACGCTCAGCAATTTCTAAGGCAGTAAGTTCACTTTCCACACTTCCATCATCTCCTTCCGATTCTTCACTTTTAGGCTTATTTTTACCACTGTTTAATTTAGTTTTTTTATCTTCTCTATTTTTTCTGCGCTCTTGCCGAGCATTTTCTTTCTTCTTTTCTTCAAGACTTATAAGGAATGAAGGTTCATTTTGACTGCATAGTGCCATCTCTAAAGTATTTAGTTCTTGTTCTGTTAATATACTCAGCAGCTCTCTGCAAAAATTTTAATGATTTAAAATATAAAAATGTCTTTTTATTTGAAAGTAAAGTCAAATAAATAATAAATTACTGTATTTATTCGTGTATAGCGAGCAAAATTTTATACAGAAAACAAGTACCAAAAGGGTAGATGCACGATATACACGAGGTCTTACGCAGGCTCCATAAATATTTCAAATTTGAAGATGAAATTTTGGTCCGCCATGTTTGTTTACATCCGAGACAAAGCCCTCTTGAAAGCGGAGCACTGATTTGTCAGTTTTGTTGTAAAAGCTGAATGAGAACGAATTGTTTTGAAATTTTATTTGGAAATTGACTCAAGAAAAATGGGAACAACTGTTTGCTGCATCTGATGATGAATCAGACTTTAAAGGGTTTTAAATTTTTGTAAATTTCATTTGGAAATTGTGTTTATACTGGTAGTTTACTTTACAATGGTATGTTGTCACTAAATATTTTGTCACACGTTTTCAACATTTGTCACTGAAAATCATTGGTCTGAGCTGGGAGAAAGTGAAAAAAATGTATACAAATTTTCAACAAAAAAATTTAGGGTGAGCGTTATACACGAGTGCGCGCTATACACAAATAAATACGGTACTCTTAAAAAAGACAAAAATCACCAACGCTCACAAAGGATATAAATTTTATGTTGAGCTCATACTTTGCTGACTGAAAAAACTTTCCCACAATAGTACATGTACTCCAAAAAAATTAAATTAAACATACCGTATTTTTAAAAGCAAAGTTTGGAATGGTCGGAACATCTCAGAAATATTCCAAGGATCATTGTCTGGATTAAGAGGGCCATCTTTGAATATTAGCACACCACTGAGAAATAATAACATTTTTTTCAAATTAATTCCAAAAGATTTTAAGATTGAAATATGACAGATATAAAGTTGCATTATTATTAGGACTTGTACGGATTAAAATAATTTTGTTTGATTAATCTGGAAAAAATTTAATAGATTAATTTCAATTAATAACATTTTTAAAACGCATATATACATCCCGTTAAGTTGCCATTAATTATTTTGCGAAATCGGTTAAGTCGCGGTAATTCCATGGCCCCCAAATTTTGTGACATAACACAGCAAATTCGTTCTGCTATGCAAGAAATAATGAAGAAAAACCTTTTTGTTTATGTGTGCACGTCTAAATAAATAATAATAATAATACAACGGGAAAAGTATGTAAGTAACAAAAAATATAAAATATTAATAAATTGGGAAAATAAATATTAGAAATATTTTCTTAATAAATTTTTATCGATCAAATTTATTTTAAGCGATTAAAATTTTGTAACGATTAATCAATCAATTAATGTTTAATTTCCTCAGCCCTAATTAATATAAACAAATATAACACTATGGAAAGTTCCCTATATCAGTTTCAAAAAATCTTTTTAAGTAATAAATTTGACTAGGCCCCAAAGTTACAGTTATTATACAATATAATAAAATGGATTTAAACCAGCTTGCATTCCACATAATGGTTTCAATACTAAATCATTAGGTTTAGGATTTAACCCTACCAGGTCCGAGCTCGACAAACTAATTCGCCCCTATACCTAGCCTCCCCAGCAAAAATAAAGAAAATGTACATGGGTTAGGAAATTGCTAGTATCATGCAAACCAGTGGTCAGAATGAGCTCAAACTTTTAGATGTAGTAGGAAATAGGCTTAAATTCCATCCAATGTTCCATTTAAGCTGAGCGGCTTGCAGATATTTAACGCCGCGTAGCAGTTTATAGTTACCGCACATCAAATTTATTAAAAATGTTATTAAAAAATGGATGCTGTGCAACTTTGCATCAATTTTCCCTTTAAGCTGCGCAGCCGTACAGGTTTTTGACCGACACCGAGCAGCAGTTTAGAATTACCGCGCAGCAAATTTTGTCAATATTTTTTTAAAGCAGATAATTGTTTAATTAGCTGAACAATGCTTCCATCTAACGCCAGTATTACGCTTTGGAGTGGTAGTCTTCACAGCATGTTGAGCCATGCTTTACACAAAGGTACTTTTTGCACATAGAGCACCTGACGTTGGTCTTGACCTTCTTGTGTGGGTTGTCCTTGTCCTCCAGGGTATGTTCTGTTGTATTGCAGTTTTTTACCAAGCAGAAAGTGCAGACATGATTGGAAGCAGTCGCTTCTGGTATTTCATGCCAGTGGTTTCCTGGTGTGGGGTTGGGGGCATGGTACCATTTGTCCTCGCGAATGGCTGTTGAGCGGTAATTCATTCGCCGATCTTTTCATGGTTATTTTCAATTAAAAAATCAATGTAATCACTAACTCACTGCTTTATTCAAGGAAGAAACCATTTGCAAACACTAATCTTGCAGCAAATGCGAGATTTAACGACGATTGGCTGTTATTTTTAGTACTTCTTCAAGGGGTATCCCAAAAACCTTTATTCGGTACTCGTTATATAGTAATTAAATCTATTACCTAATATTTGGTAACTCGACCTGGTAGGGTTAAGAGCTGGAAACTTTGAACTAGCTATGAGACTTTTTTAACAATTGTTTTATCTCCTTTAAAAAAAATATTTTCGAAAAAGTTGAATGGGCAAATTCAGTATCATTCAGTAGTTTCCATTCTGCGCTTTTAATCATTTCAGTTTTAGTAACTGCTGTATGGCTACACTTGTAAAATTTAGTCTATATAATTATGAGATTGACTCAGCTAGAGCAAATATAATCATAGTGTATAAAAATATTTTTACTTTAATAGTCCAAAAAGTAATCTTTGGAAAAATTAAAAGTTACCATGAACTCTTGGTTAAAAATGTATCACAAACATTGGTTAGGGGTAAGAAAATAAAGATGTTTAAATAATACAATTGCAAACTAATGGAATCATTTTTACCTAACAATAGCTAAACGGGGTATTGTGAACATTAGAGCAGGATCATACTCATCAATCATTTCTCTTGTCAATAAGCCCAACTTTAAAGCTCTGTGGGGAAAGAAAATAAAAAAATAAAAACGCAAAGCTATAGCTACTACATGTATTTAATATATGTAGCAATGAAATCAGTGATGCTTATATCCAATAAATTTCAGTTTGTATGACAAATAGTATGATTGGCTAAAAGCCTTTGCGTTTAACAAATAAAATTATAATCGAGGTAATAAAAAAGAATACTGTCTAAATACTTTTAATGTTGCTTAATAACTATTGTTTTGCGAAATCATAATTTTTGCTTAAGGCGCAGTGACATGATCCTTTTGAAACTAAATTGTATCTTTTTTTTCATAAGAAATTTAAGAGTTTCTTTTTAGGTTTAAGGGATTGGCTAACAAAATCTTAAAAGTGTCAAGTCTGAGCTGTATGAGTCTTGCTGCTTAATTAAACATGACAGGTGCTCTAATGCTGTACTTTCATGATCATTATGAAAGGCTACCATCCAATTGTGGATTTGAATTTGAGGTATTACTTCTCCATTTTTAAAAACAAAGACAGTAAGTTGTTTGAACTAAAAACTCTTTTACCTTCATTTGTAATGATGGACAGTTAAAATGAATGGGAAGAATGCAAATACACAGTCGTAATTAATAACACATGTTTCCTTCATCCCATATATTTGACTAATATCTTACTACTTGTGATACTATTCCTGGTATAAAAGTAGGGGTCTACCGATATCTCGATATCTGCAATATCGGTAGCATGTAAAGATCCCGATATTGACGTCACCGATATTTTTTTAAGTCAATAAAAAAAAACGAAAAAAAAACCTATCATTTAGATTTACATTATCTTGACAAATTAATATATCGACCCCGATACCGGTATTGAAATAGCCAAAAGAGTCCTAGTATTAATATGTACAGCCACGATACAGTATGCCATGTGCTATGATATTTTTTAGGTATCGGCCGATTTTCGTATACTCGGAAATACTATGTAAATAGTGCCGATGCCAAGTGTACCGTAATTGCTCTAATAAATGAATAACATGTAAACATTATGTTCACGTAATTGCTCTAATAGCAAAGATGCACACAGAATCGTAGATGTCTAAAACATTTCATTTCGTATGGAATAACAAACTGTACCGTGTGCAGACTTGTTGTCATTGGCAAACATGCATCCTTCAACCTCATTTTCACTCTATTACTATTACTTTGTTCTCATTGTTTCATTCATAAAAGGTGGCGGTGTGCAAAAGCCATTAAACTATTGATTGGAATTAATAATTATGAGTCAAGGTTGAAGTTTCAAAGGAGTTCCTAATTTTGCTTGTACATTTTTATAAAGGATGGTTCGTTTTGTCATGAGTCCTATGTAGGTCATGATCTGGAATTTGTAAACAAATCAGAAACTTCGTTTCGGCAACAAAAAAAACGGTAATATCGGCAAAACTGCATATCGGTAGACCCCTAAATTATAAAATATAAATAATTACGAGTGATAAATTTAAGAATGACGTCATCAAATATGACAGCTGTTATTTTATGTTCTAACAAATACTCATATTGGCACTCATATCGGGAAAATATATCGGTAATATCGGAAAAAATGCATATCGGTAGACCCCTAATATAAAATATAAATAATTAGGAGTGATAAATTTAAGAATGAAGTCATCAAATATGACAGCTGGTTTTTGTCCTAACAAATACTCATATCGGCACTCATATAAGCAAAAAAAATATTGGTAATATCGGTATCAGCAATATCGGAAAAAATGCATATCGGTAGACCCCTATATAAAAGTTATTATTTAAATTCTATGTCAGATATGGTGTGGGTTCATTGGAAACCTTTCAGGATTGGCCTTTGATGTCTGCATGCTAATGCAGAACAATTTCAGAGAATCTTGGGAATTTTTTTGCTTATGTTACCAAAAAATAATTGCTCCAAACAGCATTACACATTTTTAGAGCAATAAAAGATTAAAATGGAATTTGTCGAATTTGTTTCTCAAATATAAAATGTACTTTGCATAATAAACTAGATGACTTCTAAATTAGGCTGGTTGCTGAACCCTCGCCCACACATTCTTAAATCCTTGCAAAGTTAGCAACAGTTGTGGCTGCCAGTTGAAGCTCTTTTTCTGTGATTTGGCAGCTGAGAATTCATTCTAATATTTGACTTTGTGTTAACTTGGTGCAAAATGAAACCCAAAATAATTACATAAGAAAAATTATTATTAAAACAAACAACCCGTAAAAACAAAGTTTTTGACTAAAAATACGTTATATATGATATATGCACAGCGTGGCGTGATAAACTAGCACAAACATTTACAGATCGGGAAAATAAAAGTATGATCAATATGTTACACACCGCGTGACAGACTAGCATAAACATTTACATGCTAAATAGAGATAATCTAAAAATTCATTAATTTAATTACAGTACATTCGATCGATTTGAAATTTTGATACAATGCATTGTTAGGTGACAAAAGTCTAAGTGCAAAATTTCAGCTCGATAGGATCCCGGGAAGTGGGTCATTTTTTTACTTTTGTTTTTCCGCGAGACCACATAACCACGACAGACAAGACGGTGAAGTTAATATAAGGGATTTAAAAAGGTAACAAATTTCTATCTTACCTTTGCACTGTCTCAGAAAATAAAACCGTGATTTCCTGAATCATGTCATATTCATGAGCAGTTTTAACTGCAACCATAGCACTCACGTAACTATACAGAATAAAACAAAATATGGACTGAAATAAATTATTAGTGTTTATTTCACTGTACCTAGGGGAAAGTCATTTGAATAGGTTTTTTTAAATATTAAAGCTTACAACTCAACTTATTTACTGACCAAAAATATGCTGTAACGCTATTAATGATGGTCTCAGAGAATCCATGCTGATTTTATAAATTTATTTTAAACCGACCAAAAGGATCACTGCTTCTTTTTAACCAATTTATTGCACTGTTGGTAATGATTAAAAATGTGTATGGTCAGTACCAAGTTGAAATTATTTTTCTTTAAAATTCTTTCAAAAGGCTTTCAGTGCACCTTTCAAAAAGATCAAAACAACACCGATCAAATTATGTATAAGACATACAGGTTGGCCATGTATGTCCAATCTTGAAAGTAGCCCGAGAAAAGTTTTATGACACAGAACCTTTATTATATTGCTTAATCTGACAATCATTTTGACTAATATTTAATTATATGAATAATTGACTGGCAAAATAAAATGACTACATGTCTATACAAAAGAGTAAATCTTAGTTGTAACACATGCTTGTCAGTAAATCAGTATTTTATTGGACTTTTACAAATAAAATTTTAATTATTGACAGAATAAAGCCTTTCATGTTTATCTGTTAAATATAAATGAAGCATATAAATGTTTGAAAAAGTGGTTAAATCATTTATTTGCAAAGAATCTTTTCTTTTGTTTAAATGTTAAAGATAAAAACATACCTGAGCTCAAATTCAGCAAAAAGCTTGTCAAATATGATTAGAGATTCTTTTATCTAGAATAATACAGATATTATTAAAATAAATTAATTTTGTGTTTATTAAGTCAAAATTTTATTACGCTTTTACAAAAATAGATACTGTTAACTGGTTTAGAGTACAATTTAATGAACTATTTTTTTCTCAAAATATAATGACAAATATACACTTTTTAAAAACTCTAAATAAGGTTAAACATCCTCTTGAGCTTGCCCAAACTGGTGCGGAGTGCTACAAGTCATTACAAATAGAAAGCATAAAAATTAAGAAAATGATTTTATAAGAAAATTATCACACTAAGAAGAATATTGGATTAATGAAAAAATTAATGACCTAGATATTTAAAAAATCTCTAGCGGGGTTTTGCACGCCAAGGATGTTGCGTGTGGGGGGCTGGTTTAGTAACTACATACTAATGGACAAGCCTTTTTCTAGTAAATAAATAAATATAAAGGTAACTCCATTGTCTCTGAGGAGTCCATATAACACCACAGAACATAAGAAAAACATTACTGGAAATGTTAATATACTGAACAGCATAATAATTAAATTTACATATATATATACAGTCGAAACCGCTTAAGTCGACGGCGTTGGGGTATCAAAAATGGCGTCGAGATAACCGATGATCGAGTTAAAACGAAAACCAATATGGCGGCAAAATATTAACATGTGCTTGAAATTTATTTATGTACATAATTAATTAGTTAGCGTTAATTAGTGATGGGACGATTAATCGGAATCGTATCGGAACCCTAATATTTCTTCACTCTTTCCTAAGGTTGTAATGACCGTTCGTTTTTAAGGACCGTTTAAAATTTAAATATAACCATGGTTCCCACTCAGGCAACGGGAAAAAGTCAGGAATTCTTTTTAAAAAATTTCTCGGTCTTGAAAGTCGGGAAAAGTTATGACTAATCGGGAATTAAATATATATATATATATATAAATTCCCCATTAGTATATATAATATATATATATATATATAATGCCGAAGTAATGGACTTTGATTACGTCTCTGTCATGTTTCGATTCCATTTACAGGTAATTAAAAATAAGTTACCAGTTTATAATTGTCTGCGCATGGGCTAAAAGGTCAAAGTTTACGCCTCGCCTAGTCCCATGTCAAAGCCGCTAGCATTTGCATCCGTCAAATCAGCGAATAAATAAAAATAAACATATCAATATGGTAATTTTAAGTTTAATGCTTTTGACGTGCAGGATATCTGTTACTATCAGAACGCTCTCGAATTTCCTTCGTCTTGTAATAATATAAATAAAACTATTGCGGCCTTGACCGTTGATCACAGCACGCTGTGGGCTGTGTGTTAGACCTCGGCCGACAACTAAGACTAAGTCTAAGCGAATTTTTTAAAAAAATCATTCCTTATCAGAATTCGACCTACAAAAGTGATGACGTGTATATTAATAACATTATATACATGTAATGGAATATTAAGAAAATGATTTTATTTCATCGTCACGCCCGTGTTAGTGTCACAGTCATGTATCTTACCGTTAACAAAGCAACAACAAACTTTTAAAAGAATAATAATTTTTTATTTAATTTTATAAAAACCACCGTCGATTCTCGATACAAACCTTTATTTTCATTTCTAAAGATATTCGTTTATCTTAAAAAATAAAATGATCAATGAATCAGAAAATGAATTAAGTTTAATAATAATATAACATGCACTTCGAAATAATGACGGATTAAAGATCGCTAGCGCCGATTTACGGGCACCTTGGGTGAATACATCTAATTCACACATGGATCGAAAGTGAAAGAAGATAATAACATCCGGTAATTTTTATTGAAATCTCGTAGAATCACACAATAGCCGGAAGTTTCGAAGAAAGCGAGATGTCAACACTATTTTGAACTAAAAATGCATTGCTAGGCGAACCGACGAGGATCGAGCTAAGCAACGTTAAGTTGCAAATTTGGCCCTCTTTTGCGCTCGAGGTATTAGGTTTCGGCGACTTAGAAAAATGGAATTAGCCGATGAAAAAATGCTAAGACAAAGAGAATTTGGCGGTTCCAATAAAAAACGTCGAGTTAGTGGGGTGGTCGAGCTAAGGTAAATGCATAAAATAAAAACAGGGTATTAGTAGGCCTAACAGGACATAACACAACAGCGAACGTTTCGGCAAAGAGCCTTCTTCAACGGACAAATAGTACACAAATGAAACGAATAAAACGAAATAATAGAAAAAAACACTTAGCTGCGGTGAAATCCAAGTAGTCCAGTAGAGATAAAGCAAGGAGAGAAAAGTAAGAGCTTAAATAGGAAAGGAAAGGGTGGGTGTGGCCAATCAATCAGCTTGTCAGTGCGAACACAACGTTGATCCCATGTGGTGTAAGAGTCCCATATTCATGGATTAGTCTATTCTCCAGACTGCCCCGGCCGGGTGTGTTTGTACAAGAAACCAAGGTGGTGACAGGCATGTCATCGACGCCCATGTGGTCCCGTCCCACTGTTTGTCTTGTTTAATGGCACGTACATGTTCCGCGATACGGCAAGAGAGTAACCTCCCCGTTTCACCAATGTACTTCAAAGGACAGCGCTTACACACAATGGTGTAGACCACATTGCGGCTAGTACAAAGATAGCCATTCCTAATCTTGAATATCCCCTTTGGTCGAGCTAACCGGGTTCGACTGTATATATGTACACAGGACGCTTAGAGTACACTTTTCCAGCATCTCCTTTTTTACGCTAGCCCTGGTTTCATTGTAATTTTTCTGAAAAACATTTCTTTAACTTTGGTATTAAAATGATCAGAATTAAATTCTTATCAAAGATGGATGTCTTAGATTCACTCCTTTCAGTTTAGATACGGTTGTAATTTTAAACAATTAAAAATGTTTACTAATATCATTGAACCCACCACTATCAACAGATAAGTGGGTTAGTATCAGATTGACGAGTGTTGTTTTGCAATAGGGTGATTGCAGAATAAAAAGAGTTTTTTTTCAAATACTCCTTTCAAAACTTTGAATAACATTTTTTTTCTCTTTTTTTTAGAACTTGGCCATATGCTATTACTATCACTCTCAACCTCAGTCACTGGAAAAGC
This sequence comes from Ampullaceana balthica, assembly GCA_944989445.1. NCBI lineage: Eukaryota > Metazoa > Mollusca > Gastropoda > Lymnaeidae > Ampullaceana > Ampullaceana balthica. Next base: position 377,784 of record CALYLW010000302.1, on the reverse strand, counting down.
TATTTTAAGCAGATCTCTATGCATTATCCATTTAATTAAGAAAATCTTTAAAAAGTCTGAACACAATGTATTATTTTTTAGCCTAATACAGGAATTAATTTACAATCTGATCATCTGAAGAATGATTTAGAGATGGCAGTTCGCTTTGATAATTATTGAAGTGTAGGGAAAATAAATAAATAAAAGGCATCATCGATATACACCACTTCCTGTCATACTTGATTAAAAATTGTTTTAAATTTTATTTATTAATTTTTTACGCTTTCTGACTTTTATAAATGGTGAAAAATTAAATTGTTCAGAAAATCTGTATTTTATAGGGCTTGATGGAAGGTTGGAACGAAGGGTAAAAAATATGTATAATTCCCAAAAAGGTCTGATGGCCAAAAACGATCAGTTCACGTTATCCCATATATTTCTTTACAATTTAGCAAATTATTAAAACAATAAGTTGTGATGTTATCTTTTACATTTTCATCACATGTTCAATATTTTCAAGCTAGAAAGTTTTTTGTTAAAAATATAAAGCAACTTACAGCCTCTGTATACTCTTGTACACTTTTAAGGCACTGCTCTCTTAATATGCTCCTGAGACTATCAAGATTTTTGGTTAATGCTCGGGCCAATGGACGCATACAGGCACTTTCTACTTCTCTGTTCATGATACTTGAACCTGCAGCTAAGCACTGAAAGAAAAATTAAATATGTTTTACACATCGTTTACTATTTTTTTATATTTTAATTCCTTATTTTTTCTAATATGAAAATTCATGGCAATTAAAAATGTGGCTTTGAGAAATTTTATTGCAGATGTGATGCTTTTTGTTAATATTTGATTATAGATTACTATCATTAACTCTCGCAAGCATCATCGTGTTAGTTTAAGTAAAAGATACCAAGCGCAGAATAATCTCATGATCATGCACAAGATTTAATGTGTTTGAACTTGACACTAACAAATAACTGTCCTGAAATTTTTACATTCAATAATAAAAACCTAATTATCTCTAAAATTCTTTAGAAATATCACTTTATTTGAAATTATTGCCATGGATTGTTGTTAGGGAATTCATAAATAAGCCCAAGATATCACATAGAGCTAGTACCAAAAGTATCATGGACGTTGTTACATTTGAGCCTACAATCTGGCTTTGAAATCATCATTAACAACATCATACATTTAGGGGATATATGTGTATGGAGGAGGGGGGGTTAAGCGAAATTGTGGTTTACATGAATCGATTTGTTGTATGGGGCATACAAAACACATTTTTGTTCCTGTGGTCCCCAGGTGTTTATTTTTTTTCACAGCCTAAACAAATGTATGTGCCTACTATGTGTACTATATGAAAGCTTAAAAATATTAGGGTCGAACCGATACTCGGTTCGGCTACTTGGCATCGGCCGATTTTCGTATACTCGGAGATACTCAGCAATCGGCTGCGTAAGTGATGCCGATGCCGAGTATTACGTAATTGCTCCAATAGCAAAGCTGCATGCAGAATCGCATGTCTAAAACATTTCGTTTCGTATGAAATAACAAAATGTACCGTGTGCAGACTTGTTGTCATTGGCAACCATTCAACCTTCAACCTCATTTTGACTCTATTACTACTGCTTTGTTCTCATTATTTCATTCATAAGAAGTGGCCGTGTGCAAAAGCAATTTAACTATTGGTTAGAATTAATTAAAATGTGTCAAAGTTGAAGGTTCAAAAGTTCAAAAGGAGTTCCTAATTTATTTTTGTACATTTTTAGAGAGAAGAGTTCGCTTTGTCATGCGTCATATAGGTCATTATGGATGTGGCCATGCCTAGGGCTAGGGGATTGTTACAAAATGAACCACCCTTTAAAAATTCATAACTTTAAAACTACAAATCCTAAAAATAAAATTTTGGTGTTAAAATTTTATTTAAAATAATCCCTATTTAATCATGCCATTGAATATTATATTTTTTTTCATCAATCAGTATCAGCAAAAAAGGGCAGCCAAACGGTAAATTTGCTCATTATGCGAAAAACTCGTTATGAGAGGTGCTCGTTATGAGATGTTTGACGGTACTCAGTATCGTCAAAACTTTGCCGCCACTACTCGGTACTCGGCACTCTGAAAAAAAAATCATACTCTGTACACCCCTAAAAAATATGCTATCAAGATGCTGATTCTCAGAAACCTTGGCTTGCTAAACTGTGATGAAAGTCAGGAACATAAATTGTCACTGCACAATTACATTGTAATTTTTTTTTATGGATGGGGTGGGATGATGAAGGCTTGTAGTAGCAATGTAGTTATATGTTTAAAATCATTGTTTTTAAGGTGAATGTGTAGAAGTAAATAGGTCTGTATCATTTCCATGTATTACTGTGATAAGAGAACGGTGACAGGTCTGACTTAATCAGCGCCAACTTCAACCAGAAATAGAGAAAATTACGGCAACTCACGACCATGAGAAATGATCCGATTAAAATTATGGCAATCGGAACCCTAGCCCTTCTTTCCCTTTTTGGCAAATTTTATTGTCAATTGATTTTCTCATGATGGACTGCAACTGAGATGTGACTGAGAGGAGCTTTAAAGGTGCTGGCAGTGTAAACAATTTAAATTAGATCTTCATATGTCGATAAGATTTTTAAGCATGAGAGGATAATTAGAAACAAATAAAACAGCAAAATGCAATCGATAAATGACAACCGAGTCGATATTGAAGTGATTTGCTTTAATTTTTTAACTTATCAATCATTAAGAAATAAAAATTTCGATCTGCTTAATAATGTCTTTACTATTTATGTGTTTTTACTTCTAAAAATTCGTTTATAGAGCTCCCAATTATTTACTGCATGAGGATCATTTACAATAATTTACAGCAATAAAAAATATTTTTTTTTAAAAATATTAGAATCAATCCCATTTTGTTTATGTAAAGGAATAATTCATTTCTAAGATATAGTATGATGCCTTTTTACAGCAAGAAATAAACTTACTTCAGCACCAAACCATAACTGACCAGCCAGATTTTCTTGAATAACATCATCAGGAAACTTCACTCTAAAATCCCTAGAAGCTCTCTGGCCTTTCACAGTTTCATCCATCATTTGTGAAACAACATTTAAAACTCTTGCCTGGCAGGCCCTTAACTGGTTTACTAATGCAGTACATCTTTCAGGGTCTTTTCGTCCCTCAAAACTGTCAAGTTCAGCAGCAACAAGGTTTAGCTCTTCATCGGCAAAATAAAATTGCGCAAGAAGTGATGGATCTGATCTCTAAAAAATAATTATTAAAGTTAATTTTATTAGACTTAAAATACCTTTGTAATTTTTTCATAGTGACATTAAATATTTTTAAGTTATAAGCCTACTGATTTATTATAATAGTTGTTAACAATCATAACTAAAGCATAATTTTTTAGCTTAATAATAATAACGTTTGATGTCAAAAACAACGCATTTAATATTATATTTGCACCTAAAAAATACAATAGCTACTAAATAAAAAAGTGTATGTAAATGTATGAATGACCATTCCAGTTGTTTTCTATTCTTGAGTACTTATTTTGCAATGATAAAAGATGTATCAAACAAGTTTTAGAGGGTTTCCAATAGGGTAGATGGTGGATGAGGAGGAGAATCATAATTCTAATTAATTACTCAAAGCTGACAGAAAATATTGCCCAACACTTTCATGATTTGTTTCATAGAATCACGTAACTTAAATTAGCATGGCCTAGCTTTAAAAAAAAGATTACAAGAGTCTAATTTTTAAAACATAACAGTTCATAAACCAGAATAGCTCATCTTATATGCTCTTTCTATACAGAAGATTATTGTGTCCAAGCTTATCCATTGTTTAGGTCTAGTCCAGCATTTTTAAAAGACTTTTGAATTTTGACAGGGTGCTGGTTCTCCTGATTTGTTCAGGCAACATAAATTAACACATTCCCTAGGAAGAAAGAGGATTGGCATGTGCTTGTTTTTGCATATGGAACAAGAAAAGTTGTTTTTTTTTGTGTTGTCTATCTGAATATTTTTAAATAGTATCATACACAAATCCAGGTGAAAAATCTGGCAATATTAATATAATTATAATATTAGATGTATTTTACTCAGACTATTTTTCATATGAATATCAAATAGGCCGATGGTAGACACAACACAGCGCGCAGTCTAAACTCAGTTGGGTGGATGACACGCATTACGCAGTCTAGATTGTGGAGGGTGGATGGCGCGCATTACTCAGCCTACACTGTTTATTTTGGTATACCCAGTCCACCTTAATAGCTAAAAATTTATTTTTAAAAAGATTTATGATTTTAAAATTAATTTGGTAAAAGCAAAGAGAACGGTGCGCTCGATAAATCATATTTTTGGTTGCTATATTATATTTGTTGTTTTTTCTATTTTAATTTAAAAAATTGACAACTAAACCTAACCCAGACCCTAAAACTGAAACTACAAACTTTTAAAAAAAAGACTCAAACGAAACTCGAAACTCCACCTGACACCTAGAGTTCAAGAATCTAATGTCCTAGCCATGAGACCACAGAAGCTCATGTACCGTATGAATTTTTAAAAATCTTATAAAGTAGTCACATGAAACGGACCTGGGTGAAAGAGCAAAATGTGACGTCACACACACATTTACGCGGTTTCTACTTTCTCTGTGTAGGACACAGTGTATGCCGCGTAGGACGCAACAACCAAGCTTTACAGTGTATGCCCCGCATTGCGCGGTATCCACCCACTTTGTATCAAATATAGACAAAAAATGCAGTAGAAATGAATGAAATCTAAAAATTACCGCTATTACAGCTGAAATATATAATATTAGTATTAGATTAATATATTGATTTAATATATTAATAATAATGAATTTAATCATTAATAATTGAAATGGTGGGTAAGTTCTCACAGAAAATTAAAATTTGCTTCCAAATAATATTATACTACTATATAACTATATTTATATACACACATAAACTGCACTTAAATGGATAATATAGGGAGTTAACAATAAATTCTATAGTCAATAGTTCGGTCTACCAATAGTTCTTAAAGTGTTTAAGCCCACATATTTCACATAACTACACTACACTGACCAGACTGACACTTTATTAACTTTAAAGCTGATTTTAAAATAAGTAATATAAATTTTATATAATAAATGGCTTTTTTCGTAGCACTTCCTTTAAAATAATTTCTACTACCTTTGGTCTGTACAACCATCTCCTGAGAGAATTCATAGTAGTAATAAATAATATCGGGTCATTTGACGAGGTCTCAATCACTGTTGTTATAACGATAATAGCAGGACTATGCTCTAAAGAGAACAATAACAACAGGATCCCGTTGTCTTCCTCCCAGAAATCTTATTAAGATAACTACGTCACGGAAATTCGACTTCCGCTGAGTGAGCGGGTCTACGCGTTTAAATTGTATATTATTATTATTACTAGCGTAACACCCGTCAATAAATAAAAGTAAAAAAAGATTTTTAAAAACCACGTTTTTATAAGCGGACTAAAAAGGAGAAAATAATTTAAAACTTATAAGTTCAAGTAATTTAATTTAAAATGACTAAAACGTGGGGAGGGCGCTTATGAGGTTTAATATATGCAGTTCATTCATTCTCTCACTTATATTATATATATAATATATAGATCTCTCTTTTGCCTTCTAAATTATAAATCTTTAATTTTTATACCAAACAACCGCCACACGTTTTTAGTCATATTAAATTAAATTACTTGAACTTATAAGTTTTAAATTATTTTTACAACATACATACATTTTTTATTTGTCATCACAAATACTTAGACCCCCCCCCCTCTAAAAATACGTCACAAATCTTTGACCCCCCCCCAAAAAAAAACACTTTATTTTCTATTTGACAATAAGTATGCTTCAAGTCACTTTTATTGTCATTTAAGTATTTATTATTTATTTAGTGAAGATCTACATTGTAATATCGTAACCCGCTTGAAGCATTTTTAAAGAACGTATAACCGGCCTTCAGAAAACGAACTGTCTTAACATCCTTAGATTATATTTTATTTTAATGCATACAAATTAAATATTGACCTAACGTCTTTGTTTAGAAAAAAAATTATTTAAAAATAACATTTTTAAAATGTATTTTTAAAAAATCCCTCAATTGACTGACGGGCATCCCGTAAGAAAGAGGTTGGCGAACAGAGGTAGATAACCTCATCTGGGTCAAAAAGGGAATTCTTGGGGGTAATGCAGACTCATTTGGGACATATAACATCCAATACAATCCACAAAATTTGACAACTATGTAGATTTCTTACCTACGTACTATACGAAGACACCTAAATCTACCATACTTTCATTTATATTGACACGAGTGACAATAATCTTGATCCACATGACTTGTCTGTATCAAGTATTCTTTCTGTGATATTTAAAAATAATGCCTTAAAAACTGAGCTAAGAAGAACAGTTGTTTTGTGCTCCTCTCGAATTGCGAAGTCAAGATTTGATGCATTCAATAAAGTTAATGAATACTTGACTAATTTTAAATGGGCTCATTTACCATTATATCTAGAACAGTGCTTCTCATACTTTTTAGTATGGTGGACCGGCAGGAATTTTTTCCATTGCATCAGGGACTGGTGCATTATTTTCCCTGCACTGACATTTTTTAATGTCCTTTTTTTTTGAGAACATCTGTGGACCGGCAGCGGATGGCCCACAGACCGGCACTGGTCCGCGGACCACCACTTTGAAAAGCACTGATCTAGAAGACTAGAATTGCCAGGGGCGTTTGACCAAAAACCAATCAAACAATTATATCAAACTTAAAACGTTTTTAATTCTATCAAATAGTTTCCCTCCCCCCTCTCCTTTTAAAGAAAAAGGATATTCCTTGTCGTTTTTGACTTAAAATATAATGTGAGCAGGACCTAGAGTCTGGGGGTTGGGGGGGGGGTAACGCACACATAAACTTGTATATTTTGGGGTAACGGCAAAAAAGTTCGACTCCTGCCATGAGAGAACCAAACGGAGCTGCTGTTACATCACAAATGCTTTGCTGTCAACATCAAACGACGCAGTGTAACAATTTCATATGTTATCTTGTGTAATCTCAAACTTAAGGATTATAATTAGATTTAATTTTCGTGTCTTGATAGCTTACGCCAACCAGCGTCTGATGGCCTACCGACCGGCACATTGAGAAGCACTGATTTAGTCATTAAATAAATTGTAAGCGACCAAATATTTCAGTGGAAGTTTTATTTAAAGTTACCCTTTTGATGTGACATCACATTTCTTCAACCCCCTCCCTCCCCCACGTCACGCAGCGTCACAAAAGTGTGACCCCCCCTAGGTGCGTGACGTCATTTATGGACGGCCCCTTAGATGCAATACTCTTCTTAGATAGCGCGCGTGTAATGTATAAAATAGATTCATGGAACAGACATAATGGAGCAAGTCTGTGTAGTCCAAGTCAAGTAGACATCATCCAGAAAGAGAAGTTAAGACTACCTCTGACGCCTCTGTAAGACGTAATTTTAATCTGACGATTTGACTTGGTGCAGTCTTGTTCTAATACTTAAATCTCGCTGTAAATTGTGCCCTTTTTTATTTGTCTAATTTTATTTGTTTTGTATTATTTGTGCAACTGATCCATTTAAGCAACGATGAGTGAGTGCCGATAGCCGAAAATAAGGATATCCTAATAATAGTTATTCAAAAGTCATATGATCGTGTCACATGACCAAACAAATGGCTGAAGTTTTTAGTTACAATGGAAACAGATATAGCAGAAAATATAGCACAGTCAGAGTATGATGTTAAAGTTATTACAATTGTGACAGAGAACGTTTTAGACCAGCATTATCAATATCTCAAAGATCCTTCAGGCTTTAAAGTTTACAGACAGAGATGGATCATTCTTTTTATTGTTGCAGTTATAAATTTTACGAATGCTTTGGTAAATTTTAATAAATAATTTATAAATATTTAAATACGGATGAATTTAATTACCGGGATGATTCACGAATGTTGCTAATGTTACGGTTACGACTTGTCGTAACATTAGCCAGTAAGCTACTACTACGACTTGTAGCAATAAAATTATTTCGTATTGTTACGACTAGTTGTAACTGCTGACACTTCAAAAAATATATAATATTAATATCTTAACAACTGACTTTGACTTTAACTTTAGGCTTAGGTACTTTGACAGAAAATTTAAATGTTGTCCAATACTGACTTAACAAACTACAAACTCTTTATAATATTTTATACTTACTTATAAGCATAACTAATAACTGTATAACTCATTGTGCTTTAAAAAAAATTAAATATAAAAATTAAAGGTAATCCTGCAGTTTCTACTCGTATATTATTTCACAGCGAAATTTTATTTTCTCGTGAGAACTTACGTTTTTAATTTATGAAATGTATTAATATATGTTATATTTGAGCCATTATAGCACTAATTTGTAAGTTTTATTAATTTCTAAGGCTTTTTTCAGCCCTTAAAGCTACATAATCGGCGTGGGATACATCGATTTTGTTTATGTAGTACTCTACTTGCCGAGTTGTCACAGTAATTTAACGTGTACCAAACATTTAAGCCGACGCTGGCGGAGAAGAGTTGTCATACTTCGTATATTTGCCTGTTGTAGCACCTCATTGTCGGTGACATGGTCCTGCCAGGCGATTCCCAGGATGCGCCGAGACAGCGCATGTGGAAAGCACTCAATCTCCTTTCTTGCCTGGAGTATAGGGTCCAAGATTCACTGGCATAAAGGAGGGTGCTTAGCACACATGCTCGGTACACAGCAATTTTGGTTCTGATGGTCAGCTTTTTGTTGTTCCAGACTCTTTTTGAGAGCCTGGCCAGAGTTGTGGAGGCCTTGCCGATCCTTATGTCTAGGTGGGAATCAAGGGACAGGTTGTTGGTGATGTTGGAGCCAAGGCACGTAAAGTGATCCAGGGCCTCAAGTTGGCAACCATTGATGGTGATGTTGGGTGGATCAGCATCCTGGGCTATCACGTTAGTCTTTTTGAGGCTGATGGTTAGGCCAAAGTCGCTGGCGGCCTTGGCAAAGCGGTCCAGGCTTTGCAAATCTGCTTCATTGTGGGTAGCTATGGCAGCATCACCCGCAAAAAGCATGTCCCTAATGACTGTTTCACGTATCTTCCTCTTTGATTTCAGCCTGGCCAGATTGAATAGTTTGCCATCAGAACGGGTGTGTAGGTAGATCCCCTCGGTTGAGGTTCCAAAGGCGTGTCTCAACAGACAAGCAAAAAAGATGCCAAAGAGTGTCGGGGCGAGGACGCAGCACTGTTTGACTCCGCTGAGGATATCAAATGGAGGGGAAGTTGATCCGTCATACTGCACCGTGCCTTTCATACCATCGTGGAATGACTGTATGATGTTAAGCAGTTTTGGTGGGCAGCCAACTTTTGCCAAGACTGTAAACAGACCATCTCTGCTGACCAGGTCAAAAGCCTTTGTTAAGTCAATGAAAGCCAGATAGAGGGGCATGTGTTGCTTCAAGTAGGGCTTCAAGGGCTGTCTAAGCCGGAGTGGATGCGGGGATAAGCTCCCTCATTCCAAGAAATGCTCCAATGGCCTCTCTAATCGCCTCTGGCAGCCAAATCCAGCTCCTGGCCTTCACGTGTGGCTTTTCAAACAAGTCCGGCGAAGCCTGTTCCCAACTAACAGGAGAAGGGGTGTAAGGCGGACCACTGGCGCCTCAAAACCAGTTGCTTCGGGCAGATGAGTCTTGTCAGCCTTAGATGGCCGCTCATCTAGGAGAAGGAAAACTCCGACTTCAAACCTCCGCTGCCTTGCGGCCATACTCACGAGAAAGGCTAGGGGAGTAAACCTCGATTACAAATCAGGAGCCGGAATCCCGAAGGTAGTCTGGCGTTGTTTACAACGTCTCTCTGGCAATGCCTGCGACGTAGTTGATACCAAGATGTACTGGCTCTGCTTCTCCCTTGGACCACTCAGCTGCGTGGAGAGAGAGAGAGTCTGCTGCACAGGCAACAGCTGATTCTCCACACCACCTGCCCAGGCCTGTGCTCTGGAGAGGACACTCCAGCTTCGCCTCAAAGCGTCGACACAACACGGGAAGTAGTAGTGACCGGTTATAAGCCACCCGCTCAATTGGCGTAGAGCTGGCGCCAGGGATTGCTTCCGACGGTGGGAGAGATATCTTTGTCTCATTGGACAGCTACCGCCCGCCTCAAGCTGAGCAGCCCCCAGTCAATAAGGTGTTGTCCCGCCACAGTCTGCCTGCCCTACTGGGTGTGTAGGGCTCAGGGTGCACACATGCCTGACAAGTAGACTGTAAACTCATGCACCAACCAATACAATATAATTTAAATATAATTTAAAAAAACAAAAAGGAAAACCCCAATCCTCAAGCTGGGGACCTGGAATGTACGGACGCTGACACCCGGGATGTCAGACGACCTTAACGATATCAGCGATGCCAGGAAAACATCTGTAATAAACAACGAACTGGCAAGACTGGAGGTAGAAATAGCCACCTTACAAGAGACACAGCTGCCAGGTTCTGGTTCATTACGAGAAAAGGACTACACGTTCTTCTGGCAAGGCAAAAGCGAGGAAGAAGTCAGAGAACATGGTGTTGGATTTGCTGTCCGAAACACCCTCTTGGGGATGGTAGTACCCTGCCATCAGGGAACTGAAAGGCTTCTCTCACTACGCCTACACACCTCAACAGGGCCCGCCTACGTAATTAGTGCATATGCTACTACGCTCAATGCAACCATACAGGCAAAGGACGAGTTCTACAACCAGTTGGACTCACTGCTAAGCTCAATCCCCAAAGATGAGCATGTGATATTGTTGGGCGACTTTAACGCTAGGGTGGGTGCAGACTACATCTCATGGCCCTCTTGTCTGGGAAGATTTGGCACAGGAAAACTGAACAAAAACGGACAGAGACTCCTGGAACTATGCTCTTATCACAATCTCTGCATCACCAATACTTTCTTTCAGACAAAGCCACAATACAGAGTGTCCTGGAGACATCCCCGCTCTAAGCACTGGCACCAGCTGGACCTAATTATTACCATGCGCTCTGCATTGAAACATGTTCTCCTCACTCGAACTTTCCACATTGCCAACTGCGACACAGATCACTCACTGGTATGCTGTAAGCTGAGATTACTGCCCAAGAAAACTCACCGTTCCAGACCAGTAGGCAGACTCCGCATTGATGTGAGCAAAACTTCTCACCCCGACAAGAAAGCTGAGTTTATTCAAGCTCTCTCCAACTCACTAGACTCTGACCTGCCAGGCAATAGCACCAAGGAAAAGTGGGAGCATCTGAGACAGACCATCCACAGCACAGCCATGCAGATCTTCGGAAGAAAAAGGACCAAAAACAATGACTGGTTTGAGGCCAACTCTGCCACACTCACCCCTGCTGTAGAAGAAAGAAGAAATGCCCACCAAAAATACAAGCACTCCCTCAAACTCACAGACATTGCAGGCGTACAGATTAGCCAGGAGCAATGTTCAGAGACTAGCTAGACAATGCGCAAACGACTACTGGCTCCAACTCTGTCAGAGCATCCAGCTAGCGGCCGACACCGGTAATATAAGGGGGATGTATGATGGCATTAAAAAAGCCATGGGGCCTTCTAAGAAAGTCATAGCCCCACTGAAGTCCTCAACCGGAGAAATAATCCGCGACAAGTCTAAACAGATGGACAGATGGGTGGAGCACTATTCAGAACTTTACTCCCAACAAAACCACGTAACCCAAGATGCCATCCAAAGCCTCCGCCTCATGGCAGAACTGGACGACATACCCACCCTGGCAGAGCTAAAAGAAGCTATTGAGCGATTACCTATAGCCAAGGCCCCCGGTCAGGATGGAATCCCACCAGAGATCATCAAGTGCGGCACTAGTGTATTGCTGGAACACCTTCATGGCCTCCTCTGCCAGTGCTGGGAAGATGGAGCAGTACTAGAGGATATGAGAAATGCCAACATAATCACCCTGTATAAAAATAAAGGAAGCAAAAGCGACTGTAACAACTACAGAGGCATTTCTCTCCTTAGCACCGTGGGTAAGGTCTTTGCACGCGTTGTTTTAAAGAAACTGCAAAGACTTGCTGAGAGAGTATATCCTGAATCACAGTGCGGCTTCCGGGCAGAAAGGTCAACAATCGACATGATCTTTTCTCTAAGACAACTTCAAGAAAAGTGCCGAGAGCAACACATGCCCCTCTATCTGGCTTTCATTGACTTAACAAAGGCCATACTGCAGTTATGATCTATCTATACCAACAGTGGCAACTCTGCGGCTCGCATTCAGCTCTTTTGCGTTCACATTGCGGCTCCGGAACAATTTATGACTTTGAACTTTGAAATATATAATACAGTGGGGCCCACTTAACTCGAGCCCGGTTAACTCGTCAGCTCTATTAAGTCGACGTTTTTTTTTGGAACCGCCAAATTCTCTCTTTGTCTTTGCATTTTTTCATCGGTTAATTCGATTTTTTAAAGTCGCCGAGCCCTAATATTTCGAGCACAAAAGAGTGCCAAATTTGCAACTTAACGTCAGTTAGCTCAATCCCCGTCTGTCCGCCTAGCAATTCACTTTGGCATTTTTAGTTCAAAACAGTGTTGACATCTTGCTTTCTTCGAGACTTGCGGCTATTGTGTGATTCTACGAGATTTCAATAAAAATTACCGGATGTTTTTACTTTCAATTTGATTCCGTGTAGATTGAGTATGTATTCACCAGAGGTACTCGAAAATCGCGTTAGTGGTCTTAAATCTGTCATTATTTCGCTGTGCATGTTATATTATTATTAAACTTAATTCATTTTCTGAGGCATTAATCATTTTATTTTTTAAGATAAACGAATATCTTTAGAAAAGAAAATAAAGGTTTGTATCGAGAATCGACGTTGGTTTTTATATAATTAAATAAAAAATTATTATTATTCTTTTAAAAGTTTGTTGTTGCTTTGTTACCAGTAAGATACGTGACTGTGACTAACACACGCGTGACGGTGAAATCAAATCATTTTCTTAATATTCTAGTATATATATAATATACACGTCATCACTGTTGTAGGTCGAATTCTGATAAGGGCAAGGCCGCATTTGTTACTATTTATATTACAAGTTACACGTATCATTTGATTGACAGAGGAAATTCGAGTGCGGTCTCATAGTGACAGATATCCTGCACGTCAAAAGCATTAAACTTAAAATTACTATAATGATTTGTTTATTATTTTTTAAATTTGCCGATTCGACTGGCATTGCAAACGCGAGCGGCGGTGACACGCGCCATGGGACGAGGCGAGGCAAAAAATTTGACCTTTAACGCATGCACAGACAATTATAAACTGGCAACTTTTTTTTTATCAAATGGAATTGAAACATGACCACAGAGACGTAATCAAAGTCATTTACTTCGGCCGGCAAAAAAAAATATATATATATAAATTCCCGACTAGTCATAACTTTTACTGACTATTTCCCGACCTTCAAGACCGGATATTTTTTTAAAGAATTCCCGACTGAGTGGGAACCCTGGGTTATATTTAAACGGACCTTGAAAACGAACGGTCTTAACCTTAGGAAAGAGTGAAGAAATATTAGGGTCCCAATATTCCGATACGATTCCGATTAACCGCCCCATCACTAATTAACGCACATCATGTAAAATAAAGAAATTTCAAGCGCATGTTAATATTTTGCCGCCATATTGGTTTTCGTTTAACTCGATGATCGGTTATCTCGGCGCCATTTTTTATATCCAGAGGCCGTCGACTTAAGCGGGTCCCATTGTATCTAAATGAACCTTTTTTTTTAATTGACCGAAACTAGGTATTTAGAAAAAAATTGGGCTTTTTTAAAATTTTCAAAGTTGAAGGAAGAGATTGTTTTCTGGTTGATTAATGATTTAAAACATTAAATTTGTGGTTCCCATTTTGGTCAAATTCGCATTTGGTCCTACTAAAATTAGTAGCTTATAATTTAAAATTTTACATGAAATATGGCAAAAATTTGCAGGAAACGAAAATATAAAGAATTCTGCAAATGTGGGAAAGGATTTTCCATTTATCGATAAAATAAATAAAAGTGATATCACTATTTTCATTCTTTTGCCAAATGCTACAAGCAAATTACAAAGCTAGGAATTTGATGCGACACTATAAAAAATTCATGAAGTTTTAAAAAAATCAAAGAATCGAGACGTAACTAGTAACAAGTATCTGGCAGAATCTATTTGCATCACAACTACTTTATACCAACCAGATTTAAAGACACTTGATAGTTCAAAGGCTACTCAGCAGAATCATAACACTTAATGTGCACTATAATTATGAGTTTAAATGCATTTTACATTTTTAAATATTTGTTAATTTTGGAACTGAAATAACTTCAACATACGGTTAGGGTTAAAACAAGCAACATCTTTAAATCATTAAATTCGAATAAACAATAATTGTTAAAAAAATAAATCACTTAAGAAATGTTTAATTGCGCATTGGTTCGTGAACCTTACTGCTTCAATGCGGCTCTCAACAATTTTAAAATTATGAAAATGGCTCTCAGATACTACAGGTCTGGCCACCCATGATCTATACTAATAAAAGCCAAAGCCCTAACTCACTCACTCACTCATAACTAATTTAAATTATCTATACTGGGAGCCGGGTGGCAAAATGTAGTTTTTCCTTATACTTATATTAAAAACTGACTCATCACTAATTCTCCAATTTCCCGTGTAGGTAAAGGCATGAAACTTTGGGAAGTTGTTGAGTAAACTCCTGCGATGGTAACAGGCGAAAAAAATATTTAAATTATCACTTACTGGGGGCCGGGGGCCCAAATGTATTTTTTTTCTTACATAAAAACAGACTCATCACTAATTATCTAACTTCCTGTGTAAGTAGAAGCATGAAACTTTGGGAAGTTTTTGAGCACATTCTCACAATGATAATTGGTGAAAAAGAAATGCGATGGTAACAGGCACAACTTAAATTATCACTCAATGGGGGCCGAGCCCAAATGTAGCTTTTTCACTTTATATGAGCTAAATAAAATTTGTTTAAACTTTGGATACTATGTAAATGGATTTTGACAAAACTTGGAATAAAAAAAACTTGATTGCCTGTATTAAAATACTACAGGGCATTAACATTTTATTTTTCATTCGTTTGGAGCCGAGGGCCCTTAATCTCAATTTCGTAAACGTTTAAGAAATTTTAACCATTTGATTTCACACAATTTTTTTTTCTAAATATTGACAAACAAATATATCCATCATGATTCAGATTGAAACAAGCTGTTGTTTTGAACTTTACATCTTACACTGATAGGGCCCCCTGGCCCTTATTTTAGTTTTTTTAAGGCCGTGTAAATAGTATTTTATTTATCCCACGGCTATTAAACTTAACATGAGTTATATCAAAGGTATTTTAAACAGTGGCTACTGGATATATAGATGAATTATTGACCAAAATTGATATAAGAAATTAAATTTTATAGGGTAATGAACTCCCAACGTCTGTTTCTTTGGGGCCGGGACCCAAAATAATTGTTTAGTAAACTTTTAAAGCTTTTTTCCCCCTAGATTTTAAACAATTTAAATTAATATAGACCCGTATCTCCATAATGATCTAGATTGCAATCTTCAGGTCTTATGAGATATGCACATGGCGCACCCATTTTTCACAGGGGCCCTTAATGTCATTTTATTCCCCATTTGATTTTACACGACCTTGAAAAATATTGACAAACAAGTATATCCATCATGATCCAGATTAAAATCAATTGGTGTTTTGAATTGGTGTTATACGGGTTCTCAGCCCTAATTGAAATCCTAATTTGCCGCTGCAAAGCACAGGTATTTTGCTAGTTTATAATAAATCTGGCTTTTCACTTTCCTGCTTTTCTGGTAATATTCTCAAGCGTTTTCTACTATAGAAATTAAACAAGTCTTTTATATTTGTAATACACATGTAATATTTTTTGGCCTCAACAGATATGGATTATGTTTTCACCAGTAACAGACATGACATCAAAATACTATGGTATTTCTTTCATGGATGTAAACTGGCTTTCACTTGTATATCTTGTAGCATCCATTCCATCAGGTTTCTTTGCCTCATGGATGTTGGACAGTATGGGCTTAAGGGCTAGTGTAAGTTGAATTTATATTGATTATTTTTACCTGTGTATTAATATCCACAATAATAATACTTATTTTCAATTATAAATTTTTGTTTTTTTCATATTGTCATTACAATTACACTGAGAACAACTTGATAAGGAAAAATATGTTTGGTACACTCCATATATATTTTAAAAATTGATTATCAGTGGTACTGTTTTTATATTTTTTTAAATTGCCCTTTTATATTTATAATTCTTGACTAGATTTTTTTGGTAGACTCTAATGTTTTTGAAGATTTTCATGGTGTTACCTTTGAAGAAATAGATATTGTTAGGTGTATTTCTGAAATCATAGAAACAATTTCCAACAAAATATATAGTAATAGTAGTAGTAGAATTCTTTGAAATAGGTTATGAGCTTATGAAGTATTTTTGAAATCTCTGTTTTGTCTAAAGCTGCTGAGCCTCCTCAAACATTTCAGTGAAGGCATAATCGGAAAGTTGACATTTAAAGCTTTCCAATGATATGTAAACAATATTTTAAAAACACATAAATAACTCAGAAGTGAACATTTCAAGATAATGAAGAAGACTAAGTTTGTATTTATTCCTAACATGAATATATAACAGGTCTTTAAAAAAAATAATTTTGAGGAACTAATTTCCTTGAGTTCTAAAATGCCTCCATGGCTACTTCATGAGTCTTTAAAAATATCATCTGCTTTCAAAACTAATTTATTACAGTGGAAAAAAGTAAGCATTTTGCCATTTTAACTTAAACTTCTCTAAACTAGTCTCTTTCAATAAATGCATGTAAAATTCATTCTGTTTATCTAAAAAATTTCCTTTGTGGTTAAAGTTCAGTTATTACCATCAGTGTTTTTAAGTGTACATTTTCAACTTGAAGTCAGCAATAACTTGGTAGATTTTTTGTTACATAATCTTCTTTTGTGTTTATGTGGGATTTTCAGTCTAGGACACTTTTTAATTTTGTGATGCAGAAATATATTTTTTTAAAAATTTCACTTTGTATCTTAATAAATTAATTTTTCTATTATCCTCCAAACCACTATAATTATCAATATTGTTTTAACCTTTAAAAAAAAGGTAAAACGTTTTTTTAAAAGTATAAGTGAGGTGTGTTTTAATTAAATTTTGAAAATTTAAACAGTTTGTGCTAAAAAAATGTTTAATTATAACTTACAGAGTTAAATATGTCATATATATTCTTTATAATTTTCATAATTTCAGATAATATTAGCTGCATGGTTCAATTTTATAGGCTCTGGGGTGCGAAACTTGACAGTGTTTGGCTTTATCCCTTCTTATATTCGTTTCCCATTACTTATTGGTGGGCAGACAATTGCAGCATGCGGCCAGACATTTATTATGTTCACACCAGCTAAGGTGGCAGCATTATGGTTTGGTGACAACCAGAGAGCACTTGCAACAACAATAGCAAGCATGTGTGAGTCATATATTTCAAGTCATTTTCAGCTTTATTACGATTATAAGTAATATAAGTAAACTACTGGTATATATTTCAAAAAACTTCTTTAAGTTTATTTTAAGCAGTGGCAAGTATGTGTGGTCTACAGTCTACAGATCAAAAATAGTTTTTAAACTATAACTTTAATGCTTTTAATTTTAAGTGAATAAAAATGCAAGACTAGATACGAACTATAAATTAGTATAGCACTCAATAATCTTCTTAATTAGAAGGAGTGTCTGCAGAAAGATAATATAAGATAAAAACACACTAGTCCCTCAGTATGCTTATTATTTTAAGAATATGATTTTTGTATTAAATAAAACATAAATGAATTTTTGATTGTTAATGTGGTTCAGAAATTCAATAAATTTAGTGATATTAAACTTAAAATTAACACACTCTTTTCAGCCAATCCTTTAGGAATTCTGGCTGCATATATATTATCCC
Organism: Ampullaceana balthica; assembly: GCA_944989445.1. Lineage (NCBI taxonomy): Eukaryota > Metazoa > Mollusca > Gastropoda > Lymnaeidae > Ampullaceana > Ampullaceana balthica. The sequence continues at coordinate 359,689 of CALYLW010000302.1, read as the reverse complement.
CAGCTATAGTTAAAAAGGTAGATGATCTACAAATTATGGTAAGTCGGTTTTTAAGACAAGTTTTAAAAAAAAATAACAGTAGTACAAAGTAACTGAACTTTTTTTAGGATGAGATCATTTTAATTTAATTGACATATTTTAAGTGCATTGAATTTGTTAAAAATATCCTATTTGGTAGCAATTATGTAAAATATGATATTTTGGATAAAATCAATTTTTGATTCAACCTTAAATGTTTTTCTCAAAGTTATGGCTCTGTAGTGCAGTTAGTCTCTCTGGAGTGATTCTTTCAATGTCTTTTGTCCGAAGCTCTCTGCCACCCACACCCCCAAGTCCAAGTGCAGCTTCTCAGTCAGAACCATTTTTCATTGGAATCAAAAAGGTTAGGTAACTGAATGAAAACTTAGCTTGCAACATAATTATTTTCTAATTTTATGATTTTCCTCTAGTATAATTCTCAATGTTTGTTATTTTAATTTTAAAATTGTTATGAGTGATGTGTAGAGATAATAGGGGTGTTTTATTTTATTTCTAATTCAGCTACGTACAAATTATCAATACTGGTTGTTGGCTTTTTCTATTGGTGGAGGTCTTGCTCTGTTTACAGCAAACACAACATTCCTGCAACAGATTTTATGTCCACAAAATTACGATGATGTGAGTTACAAATATCTACTTTTTATGTATTCAAACATTAAAAAGTGATGAAAACTGTGCAAAAATGTATTTCTTTTTTTAAATTTAGTTTTTATAGCTGTTTGGTGCAACCATCTGCAACCAGACTCTTGTGGTTCTTAATTCCTACTTTAAAATAATCTTTAAAGAATCTACCCATTGAAGTCATGACTAATTTTACCATTTTTTACTGTCTGAAATTATTGTCATTTTCATCTTCTATTACATGGCTGTAACTATTTTTTCAATGAAAGAATTTTACTGGAATTTGTGGTGCCCTGATGATAGCAGCTGGAGCTATAGGTGCTGTCATTGCTGGATTTATAGCTGACAAAACAAAAAAGTTTTCAGAAGTGACTAAAATTGGTTTCTGTCTCAGTACATTGTGTGGTATAGCATTTACTCAGGTAAGAGGCAACTCATTAGTTAATATATTAAACCATTTATTAATCAGTTGTATCATTCTAATAATTATTTAGTTAAGAAGACATTACAGATATAAAAGTTGGTACTTTTTTTTGCTATATGAAAAAAAATAGTAACTAGATACGACCTGCGGCGTAGCGTACGCCACAGACTTGCTCATAGATATTGCAAAGAAAAGAGGGAAAGAACGGACACCGGAGACAAAAATCAGCACGAAGAAATGAAAACAACATGAGTGAACGTCGGCACGACGTATTGTTGGTCTCAAGACATGTGCACTGTGATTTGTTGTTACCGGCTCCCCCCTGCAGCACCCTCGCTTGCCAACCATAAACTGTGATTGGTCGACCCTAGCGACCCTATATAAAGATGTTAAGTTTGATAGTTGTGAAAGTTCATCATATAATCTCTGACCAACACTGAATTCAAGTGCAATAAAATGGTGTTAAAGTAGACAGCTAGTGTTCGACTTACAACCACGATCTGTTCCGACAGACTAGTTGTAACTCAATTTGGTCATAAGTTGAGTACGCCATGTATACAATAGTGTGAAGTGGTGTTGTTATAAAAATATTTAAGTTATTTTATAAAAATAAATTTATTTTATTATGTTTCTAAATCATAATTTTTGATGTTTAACTATTTAAAAAAGTATTATTGCACATTTGTACAATTAAGGCAGAAATGAATCTGAAATCTAATGAGGCTAGTTATTGTGGTCTTAAAGTCGAATGGTCGTAAGTTGCATAGGTCATAAATTGAGCACTAGCTATAGTGGGTTTAAAAAAATTTAAATTTCATTCTAAGACTGTTTTATAAGTTTTTGAGGAACTATCTAACTCAAACATATATATTTCTCACATCATTATGTGACTTCCTTCTATTAGAATAAGTTTTTTTGTTTACAGTTGGCAAGGTTAAGGGAACAAACTATCGCAGTTGCAGCCTCTATTACACTTTTTGGCTTTTTTGGATTTGCTATTTATCCTACCTCTCTTGAAATGGCAGTGGAGTTGACATATCCTGTAGCAGAAGCTACGAGCACTGGCATCATTTTTCTTTCTGGGTAATATTTCACTGTTATTACAGATTAATGCTTCAATATTTATTTGTTTTAGATAAAGTGAAAAACAAAGAAGATAAATCAGCTACTTTATTTAATGATAGTTCATGTATTACCTAACCAAACTGTACAGTAATGGCATAGTTTATGAATTAACTTTCCAAGGTTTCATCTATATGAAAATTCCTGTAGATGTAATCTATAGATAGACTTTATCAAGTTTTAAAACACATGCATGCCCAAGAGAAAACTTTGATAAATTAAAAATAACACCCATATAAGATTATTTAAGTCTTAGAATATTGCTTTAAATGTGTATCCAGATTTTTCAATGATATCTCCGTATCATGTGACTGTTATAGTCAGGTACAAGGCATTGTCTTGATGCTGTTAGCCCAATATACTGCACAGCCTCTTTCATCTCATGCGGCTACATTACCTATGGCGTGCCCAAGTACTGGGGAATTTGACCCTCAAGATTGGACAAGTAAGTTATCAAGAAACTTAAAAGTTATAATGTAAAGATATTTATTATTACAGTGTTATAGACAGAGGAACAAGAATTATTTTTAAGAAACTTTGACTTACAGGACTCAAGTTTTTAGAATAATGCTGAATTCCTGCCTGCATTAAATATGTCATTTACCTGGGAGTTGATTCAACTTTTTATATGTGGCACTTGAACTCGGCCATATATGCCAACCTGTAAGAATGAAAAGCTTTACAAATGTCGCATAAAAACTTGAAAATTCATTTTTCTAAAAAAAAACAACATTACAAATAAAGAACAAGTTAAATTTATAATATTGTATGATTAAGTATCAAAATTTTTAATGCTTCATAAATTTGCCTTCTTGGTAAGCCACATTTTCAGAGTAATCCTTGTTTAGCCGCACACACATTTTAGCATGTTAAAATCAGGAAAGATTTTATATCTTATTTGGAAAAAGATGTATCCATTGGCCAGAACCAATTTGATTATTAATTGACTAAGTGATGAAGTTTGATGTCATTAAAAATAATCTTAAATTAATGTTACTAGCTGAAGTAACACAGATACCTTTTTCGAATTTTAAACAAAGACATAGTTCATATTTACAAAATTAACCAGCAGTTGTAGTGTTTATAGCTGTATTTTTCCATTAACAGCAGATAACTTGATGTGGATGACTTTATTATTTTTCTTTTACTTTAGGCATTATTCTTTTATGCTGTAGAATATATTTGTCATCACTATTTCTTAGAATATTTTGTGTTGAGATTATTTATATTGCTACTGGTACCAGTGGCGTAGCTAGGGGGGGGGCGGTGGGGGCGGTCCGCACTCTGTCATTTTTAGTTCAAAACAGTGTTGACATCTCGCTTTTCTTCGAGACTTCCGGCTATTGTGTGATTCTACGAGATTTCAATAAAAATTATCGGATGTTTTGCGTGTGTGAATTATAATTCGACGTGTATCCATGGAGTATGTATTCACCCGAGGTACTGGACAATCGCGTTAGAGGTCGTTAATCGTCATTTCGCAGTGCATGTTATATTATTATTAAACTTAATTCATTTTCTGATGTATTAATCATTTTATTTTTTAAGATAAACGAATATCTTTAGAAATGAAAATAAAAGGTTTGTATTGAGAATCGATGGTGGTTTTTATTTAATCAAATAAAAAAATTATTATTCTTTTAAAAGTTTGTTGTTTTGTTACCAGTAAGATAGGTGACTGTGACTAACAGGTGCGTGACGATGAAATGAAATCATTTCTGATAAGGAATGATTTAAAAAAAAATTCGCTTAGACTTATTTGCCGGCCGAGGTCTAACACAGTACACACAGCCCACAGCGTGCTGTAATCAACGGTCAAGGCCACAATAGTTTTATTTTTATTACAAGTTTGATTGACTGAGGAAATTCGAGAACGTTCTGATAGTAACAGATATCCTGCGCGTCAAAAGCATTAAACTTAAAATAACCATATTGATTTGTTTATTTGTATTTTAAATTCGCTGATACGACGGCAAACGCGAGCGGCTGTGACACGGTGAAGCGTAAACTTTGACCTTTTAGCGCATGCGCAGACAATTATAAACTGGTAACTTATTTTTCATTAAATGGAATCGAAACATGACAGACGTAATCAAAGTCCTTTACTTCGGCATAAATTCATAAATATATATACATGTGTATATATATGTATATATATATATAAATTCCCGATTAGTCATAACTTTTCCCGACTTTCAAGGCCGAGAATTTATTTTTAAGAATTCCCGACTTTTTCCCGTTTTCCTGAGTGGGAACCATTGTTATATTTAAATTTTAAATGGTCCATAAAAATGAACGGTCATTACAACCTTAGGAAAGAGTGAAAAAATATTATGGTTCCGATACGATTCCGATTAATCACCCCATCACTAATTAACGCTAACTAATTAATCATGTACATAAAGAAATTTCAAGCACATGTTAATATTTTTCCGCCATATTGGTTTTCGTTTTAACTCGATCATCGGTTATCTCGACGCCATTTTTCATACCCCAACGCCGTCGACTTAAGCGGTTTCGACTGTATATTGAAGTAAAAGTCTAAGGAATTTAACCAAACAACTTGAAGAAAGACTACAGATTTGACACGACTATTGTTGTTGAGCCTTCTCGTCCATGAGGGGCATCCACCGATCATCGTCGGCGTCTGCGATTCCTCCAATGGCATAGGCCACCTATGAGAGACCTACAGGCATCTCTATCTTGGGCCAGCTTTCCAGGATCTTCCTTTCATGGCCAATTCCCTTGATATCTGCCTCCAACTCTCGGCGCCAAGTGTTCCTATTGTGGTCTAGAATCACTCTAGATTAATTAAAGTTTTCAACAAATAACTTTCTTTATAGTTAACCATGCCATTCTGGGAAAACCTGGCAGAGGATAGGTCCACGTGGCGGGCTTTAGTGAAAGAAGGATCAATTAGAGCAGAGGAGCAAACTAGGACAGAAGCAGTTGAAAAAATAGCGAGGAGGAAGGCTAGGCAACACTGCCCCACTGCATTCGTGTGTGTGACATGCAGAAGAGACTGCCACTCAAGGATTGGTCTCATCAGCCACACCAAGAGCTGCAAAGAATAAAGATAAATCTATCGTCTTTCGTAGACGGACAGATGCCATACCATACCATATATGTGTACCAATAAAATGATTGGCAGCTGGTTGGGGTGGGGAAGAATGGGTGTTGATATTAAGTTTTTATGAAAGTTTTATTAATTACAATAAGTATTTTGTAATTTAATCATGGGTTATTGCTAAAAAATTAAAACACTTACTAATGAACTGAGCATTGCACTACATACTATTAATGAATAGTCTCAATGAATCATTGCCCAATTTCTAAATTTTAATTGCTATTTTGACCAGACTCAGAATTTTAGCTTTTTGATTAAATATTATGATAAATTATTGCTCTGCCAGTTAAGATTTGATTATATGTTGCCACTATCTTGTGCAATTATTTTTCTATGAAAACGCTGAAAACTCTGCAGAATACTGTCTGACTTTACCATTTTTAAAACACAGAATTCCCATATAATGTGCAGGAAAACTGCAGGTTGGCATGTATGCTTTAGCTGAGAGTTTAGTATATAATGAATTCAAAAATTTACTTATTACCATATTTTTTTTCTTTTTCATTTTATTATTACTTGTAATGATTTTTAAAATCATCATGCAGTTATTTCTTTTTTGTTTATACATTTTAATTTATCATCATTATATTTTCTATTTTTCTTTTAGTCCCAAATCTAATTATAAATGGATTTGCTGTGTTGTATTGCATAGTAATCACTCTCTTGTTCCGAGCCAAGTACCGGCGTATGGAGGAAGAAATACGGATAAAAGCAGGAAACACATTACAAGGAAAGTTAGAAAGCCCTGTAGATTGATTATGAAGTATTATTTTATATGAATACCAAAATCAGTCAAATAAAAGAATTATCGTTTCAATGAAAGCTTTTAAAAATGCATATTCAACCATAAAAATGTATACATACCAAGAATATAAATGGTATAACTATTTATACATTGTTCATCTAGACCAGGGGTAGGCAAACAGGGGTAAATTAATCCATTTGGGGTAACAAGGAAACTCGGGGGTAATGCAGACTCATTTGGAGACTATATAATCCACTAAAATCAGCTCCTTTGGGGTAATGACAACATACAATTTTATAATATTGGGGTAACGGGCAAATAAGTTCGCCAACCCCTGATCTAGACACCATTTTTATTCAAATCAGCGTCAGATATTTATTTCATCTTACCACCCCTCTTCCCAAGTTTGAATACTTTTTGCTGTCTGACAGGTTTATCTAGTCTCTCTTCTTTTTTCCACTTTCATATACCTTTTAGCACAGGGGTTCCTAACCAGTGGTGCATGCACCCCCAAGGGGTGCATGAGCAGGTTCCAGGGGGTGCATGAACCATTCAGAGAAAGAAAAAAAAAGAAGAAGGAAAAAGATAAGATACTCGTTCGCGCATCGTTCTGCGCATATCTAAAATTGACGGGAAAACTTTTTCACAAAATGAGCAGTTCGCTCTACGTGTTCCTCGGAATTTCGCATTTTACGCCACAGTTTTCTAAAAAAATAATTAAATTTTGTCATCAAATACGTCAGATATATGTCTTCCGGTGACCCTCTAACTATTTTGAGCGGATGTAAACGTTGGGATTTTTTTCCCTTCACTTTTAACGCTCGGTACACTGCAAAGGTCTTAAAAACGTTAATTGTAAGCCATTATTCGTCATTGAAACCTAAAATCTTGAGTTGAGCTGGCCTTGGGGTTTGTCAAAAAGCATAAAGACAACCGATGATTGAGATAAATGAAAACCAATAAGGCAGCATTATCTACATGTGATTGAAATCATAGGCAATCAACTAAGCAAATAAAAATTAGGAACTACTTTTGAACCTTCAACTTTGGCTCATGATTAATTAATTAAAAGCTTTTCCTGAACAATCGTTCACATAGCTTTAAATTGTCTCAGCTGAAGTTTCCGATACTAAAGTGGATGTTTGGTATGCAGGTGATATTTAAGCGAAGTGTTAGAACCATGGTAGCAATGTTCCCTTTAAGCAGTGCGGCTGTGCAGATATTTGACCAACGCCACGCAGGAGTTTAGAATCAACGCGCACAAATTTTGTAAAATATTGCACAAAAAATGGATGTTGTGCAACTTTGCACACAAGTGTTTTTTTTAAACTTTGCACACGGACCAACGAAGCTTAGACTTAGAGAGAACATTGCATGGTAGGCAATCGATTTCTCTCAATGAACGCAATAACCTTTAACAACATTTTGAAAATTCATGTCAGTCAATAGTTTAAAACCAAAATGTTGGTGTAATCGTTAGGAAATAAGTTTATATATTTATCAGCCGAAATATTTTACTTTTTGACTTCCAGTACATTTGTAAGTGGTGGATTGATTAATCGTTAAAAAAAAATTAATCATTAAAAAACTTTAACGATTAATCGAGAAATTAATCATTTATTTCCGAAGCCCTACATAAAAGACTTTATCTTTGAAATAAATGTAATATAAAATACTTACACCAAGCAGTGACAAACTTCCAAATAAATTTTCTTGGTGGCATTTTGTAGTAGCATTTGTATTATACTCAGTAATATTCACACTCTCCCTTGTGCTTTATGTCACCAAGTAGCTTGATTCCATGCTGTTTACCCCCATATCGTTAATAATGAAAGATATTGAGCTACAAAACTGACTAGATGACGTCTAGAAATTTACTAATGAGATGCCGATCTTGCATTGCATGTAATACTATTTCTAGATAAGGTTCTAGAATTTCAGTTCCCCTACTAAATATGGGATGATAAACTGTGATTCAGCAGACAATTGTTATATTATCATTTGAAGTATGATTCCTGTTGTGTAGATTAATTCTCTCTGTATCTATGAATTGTCATTTCCATTTTTCATGACTAGGCACTTCAAGTGCTAAAAGTTAATATTTAATTTAAATATGTCAGTTGTAATTTATTGTCAGGATTGTTAGTGTCAATATTGATTATAAAAAATTGGGATTTTGGTGTCTCTTACCAGTTTTATGTTTTTTTGTATTCCTTTGTACACATTGTTCCTGTATGAGCCTAAACCTTAAAGTTGAAGCAGATTTCATTATAATTTGACCCATTATAATTGTGCATCTTAATCAGCATTCATTTAGTTTTTATATCATTGGAAAAAATTGTGAAGACTTAATTCTGATTTTAATCCCAAAAGAGCAGCAAAAAGTTTGCAAAATGGCAGCTTTTACTTTTATTGATACCTTATTTATCAACATGTGCCTTTCATTTTTCAAGCATAGAAAAGGGATCTACATTTTTTATCAATGCAATTTTAGAACAGTTACGGTTTTTAAAAAATAAATCTGTTATGAAGGGGCTCATTTTCTCAGCACTAGTTAAATTTAAATATATATATTTTATGAAATATAACACTAACACATTAACAAATTGAGTAGTTAAACTTTGTCATTCTATCTCCATGATGGCAGAAAAAAATGTAAGATTATTTTTTATTAACAGGTGTGGTCTTAGGTCAAAGTATAAAGCTCAAACTTTGATTTTCATCAGCTGAGACGAAGCAAATAGAATTAGAAACTTCTAAATGGTACCGATTTAAAATGTTAGTGTTATCAAATAAAGCTAGAGACGTCCTGATGTATTTAAGTTCTTTTCATGTTCCTTTTCTAAATAAACAAACAGATTTCCTTGCCAAAATGTTAGCTTTATATTAAAAGACATGCTCTTTTCTCTATTATATTTATGGGGCAAAAATAAAATATTTTTTAAAAAAAGATTTATTTAGTCTTATTTCTTTATTTCCACTTAGGAAACAACTAAGAGTTAAATGCTATATAATTTCAACCTAATTTCTTTATGTTTTGTCCTTTATATTTGTAAAGTTTAATTACCAACAATAACAAGAAAATTTGACAGCTAAGAAAAATTTTCCAAAGGGCAAGCATGGATTTATTTAGTTGTATGTTCCGTTAGTTTAATTATTTTATTGTAGCCATCTAGTCCTCCATGACAATATTTTTATTACAAAAATCACTTTTCAATTATAGTTTAATTAATTTAAATTCAAGTTTTAAAAAAAAATGCTTGTACAATTTATAAATATATGTAAAACAAAATTTATATATTATACCATTCATTTCAATCAGCCTTACGATATTTTGCAATAAATACTTATATTTTTAAAAATACTCTTAATGTCTATGATTATGATTGCTTCTATTTATCTTTTATTTTGAGTTTGTGTGAAATCATAATAGAACTTTGTTGTTTTTTAATATTTTGTCATTCATCTGTTAAAAATGTCATTTAGAATAGAGGTGTAGAAAATATATATTTTAAGGAACTAGAAATAACATAAAGCTTATAATTTTACTTTCCACACTATGATATTTGAAAGGATAAAATTTAACTAATGCTGAATATTCTTTTTCAAGTACTGATACCGGAAATTGTGTAACTGAGACTGGTATGTCTTTTTTTTCTTCAAAATACAAAATGCCTTCAGCAGAGCTTTTAATATTATGTGATATAGTTGTCAATGAGCCCCAAAAAGATTAGTTTTGAGATTACATTCAGCAAATTCATGCCCACCCTTTTTTTAATACTAATTTCTTCTAGTCGTTAGCCCTGGTTACAAACCCATTGTTTGACTTTCCTTATTGGTCCTCTATGGGGTGGCTGGATAAAGCAATAAAATAAAAAATATTTTTTTACATTTTTAAAAAAACCTGTGTCTTGGTAAAGTTTGAAATATTTAATAATATTTCTGTTACAAACAAATGAAGGGAGGGAGGGGGCCCTGAAATTATCATGTAGCAGGAGAAACAAAATGTTATTGATGCAGTGTAACACTCTCTGCATTATTCACCGCTTATCCCAGTGAGGTAGGAAATGTTATCTAGTAAGCAAAAGCAACCTATCATTATGACATACTTCACAAACCCTTTGTATATTAAGTACTAGTAAAGTAAGTCCCATGACCGATGGTCGTAGGGGATCCCTAATGTTTCCATTAGAGCTTACTCAGGGCTTGTTTATACCTGGTGGGTGCCCCAATTCCCTTCCAGAGGTCAGCGGAGGACTTTCTCAGCGTATCATTTATATTGTGGCTTTGCGTGGGCTCGATCCCACGCCCCTCAGCTTTGAGAGGCGAGTGCACTACTGACTTCGCTATCCAGCCCCCTATTAAGTACTGCAGTGCGTAAAAGGGGGTGTGGTGGTTGAGCGGCAGCGTGTTCGGCAGGCGTACCAAGAGTCACGGGTTCGAGTCTAGGTGAAGACAGGTCCTTGATCCCGGGGCTAAAGGGCGTCCATGAGTCCAACCAGCTCTAAATGGGTACCTGACATCAGTTGGGGAAGTTAAGGCGGCTGGGCATTGTGCTAGCCACAGTATTCCTTCGTAAGCCGTGGCTATAGAAACTTGTGAGCGCTGCTTCACTTGCCCCATAGTCCAGCATAATCTGAAAGGGGAACTTTACATACTTATAGTGCGTAAAGTCTTCATCATGGTCATTTGTCAATGGATCTGAATTTGTAGCACCATACATAACCAGGCAATACTCCCAAAGGGCAAAAAACACTCAAGTAGTTTATGAGCAACAATTTCAGCACAAGGAGGTTTTCATTGCAGAGAGATTAAATGCTCTAATAGATATCATACAAAAATGTAGAAGGAAATTTTTAAAAATAATTATTAATAACCATAAGGACAATCATTTAACAATTTAATTACATTATTTTATATCATATGATAGCTTGAAGCTCTTTATTTATAAACCCCATTCAATAGTCCTAATGGCCCCAAACACAAACCTATTGATTTGTAGTGTGTAAACATTGCAGTAACGTACAAAATACACAAACAAATTGTGTAATGAAAACAATGAATTTGAGCTTTATTTTTAAACTAACACAACAGTAAACGTTTCGGCTAATGCCTTCATCAGTACAATAAACATAAAATACGTACTTATATAAGTAATAAAATTATATTTAAATTCTTAAAAGATACTATATCATAAAATATTTATGTAAAATAAAAAGAAAGGAAAAACAACAAACAATGACACAGGATATAGGAAAAAGACACTTCACCTACTTGGGGTCCAACTCACTGTCCACCGAGGATGAAATAAACAGCAGAATTGGCATAACATCAAGGTAACGGAGAAAACCAAACTGTGTGTTTATCGAGCATGCATCATCAGGACGCTGCTATATGGAAGCGAGACATGGACCACTTATAAATCCCATGAGCGCAAGCTCAATAGCTTCCACTTGAGGTGTCTTCATCACATCCTTGCCATTAAATGGCAGGATAAAGTGCCAAATAGTGAGGTACTGCTGCGTGCCAATAGCCAAAGCATGTTCTCATCCTTAGTGAAAGACGCCTAAGATGGTTGGGACACGTAAAAAGAATGAGCCTTGGTCGTATCCCCTAGGACATCCTAGATGGAGAACTGGCATCGGGAAAGAGGAAGACAGGTCGCCCACGTCTTATATTTAAAGATGTCTGCCAGAGAGACATGAAAGCCGCCAAAATAAACACAAGTGACTGGGAATGCAAAGCAGAAGACTGATTTACGTGGCGCACAGTTGTCAAAAAGGGCGTCATAGCAGCCGTGGAGCCAAGGTTGGAGGAGGCTACAGGCAGAAGAGCTAAGAAAAAGGCCAAAATATTAGGAAGCACGGAACTCATGTGCAAAAGCTGTGGAAAAGACTGCCACTGAAGGATAGGACTGCTCAGCCACTCGACGAAATGCAAACCAACCCAACGGTGATGCACCATCATATTGCGAGACGGAAGGATGCAGATGATGAGTGTGCTTGTGGAAATTTTAAGGTATGTGATATTTAATTTTAATATTTTAGTTTAAAGATGTATGTTCAGCTCATATATGCTGTATATTAATAACATTTTCTTCTTATTGTGGTTGCATAAAATTTGTAAATATGTACTTACTTTGGTTATAGTACAAGTTTTTTTGCTATATTAAGTCCAAATGAACCATTGCACTTTGCCAACATGATTGTATCTTATATATACATGTAAATGGAATGTGCTAATTAGCTCTTTGAATAATTGAAAGCAATTGTTTATCTTTATTTTAATGTAAATTTTCAACTGTGGGATAAATTATTATTTTTTTTACAAATTTTTGAAAATGGCTAAATTTTCACTTTTTGAGAACACTTGCACATTTCAAACCTGACATATATTGTTAATATTTAGTTTATAATTATAAGTGCACATGCTATTTCATTCAATAGATCTTTAGTTACCCTAAATTTTGATATAAATATCTTAGGGCTGCGGAAATTAACGATTAATTTCTCTATTAATCTTTAAAATTAAAATTCGATTAAAATTAATTATTAAAGAAAATATTTATACTTTTAAATTTTTTTATTAATAAATAATTAATGATTAATAATAATTTATATATTTTTTTACGTACAAACTTCTCCTGCGCAATATTATAATTAATTTTATTACTTTATGTGGACCGGCAGACATCAACTAAAAAATGGCTGACAGCATCAGCGCAGTTAAATTTAAACATATAACTAGAAAGTTGAGCAAAAATTTTGTTTTGTAAGCTAACTGCGGATGGCAAAGTCGAAGATGGTGAAAAGTTTACTGTGTTCACTGCCATAAACAATTCTCTTTTAAAGGATCAAATACATCGCTGACGTACCACCTTTAGCACAAACATCCGATCAAGTATCAACACATTGTCATAAAATTTAGTTCAAAATATTCTTAATTTTCAATGTCCGTGAGAAATGTTCAGTTTAATGATGTCATAAATTTCTATTTTTGGCTTTAATCGAAATTATCGATTAATTAATCGATAATTTTTCAAAAGTTAACGATTAAATTTAAATTAATCGATAACAGCCCTAAAATATCTGTATTCTGGATTAAATGGTTGATTTTTTGCATTTTTTTCTTAAGTTACAAAATTCATGATTTTTTCTTTTTTTTTCCCTTCAAAAAAAAACGATGCCATGCCATTTTCATGTCAATAAATTTTAAGGAGTGAACTATTTTATATCCATGAAAAAAAATGAGTTTGTTTTCTATATACATTAGGTTGAAATGAAAGTGAGTAAGTGGGTTTAAGTGAAATAATTTAACAGATGTATTCTTTCAAAAAACAGCACTTTTTAGGGCAGCGAAAAAAAACAAACAACTGAAATTCAAATGTTCATAACTTTATCATTTATGAAGATACATGAACAAATTTGGTGTCCCCATTCATATAATTGCTAGTATGTACTTTAAAATGAAACAACTAAAAAAGCTGTGGGACCATTTTGATATTTCAGTTTGTGGTACCTAAAGTTTAAAAATAAAACTTAAATTCATTGTTTTCATTACACAATTTGTGTATTTTGCATTTTATTTAAAAGCTCTATCGCAGTCCCATTCTATATGATACAGTAATGTACATCTTGACATTGACACAATTTAATACTAGGGGATGCAGCAACGTAAGTAAAAAGGGGTAACAGTTAAAAGAAAACTCAATATTTGGCATTATTTGTTTAATTTCTGATACTCTCATAATTAACAGTCTCCATTCAGTTTCAAACATGTTTAATCACTTACAAATTTAACATGACATGTTTTGCTCTGTTGAAGCATTTCAATGAATTAGAAATCTTATATATTTACAGAATAATATTTTACATGAGAAAAACCACAGTATCACTATTAACATCAAATGTTATACATATTGCATTATCATGCTATTATACATATGATTAACACACATTCTTCAGATACACCGCATGAATTCATGATCTAATAGGAACAGACTGCAATGACATGGGCAACAATTGGGAAGACACTTTAGACACCCATAAAATATACACAGTAGTTAAAATAAATAAACCTGGAACTTAAAAAAAACAAAAAAACTAAAATCTGAGAAAATGCGAACTTCTAGTAGAAATGAGTTGATCTGCTTTAATTTAGTTTAAGTTTAATATTATAAATAAACAAATATATGTCGACAATAATAATTATTTATACTGAAGTCACCTTTCGTAGAAATTAACCCTGATTTACTCTTTTTATTGTGCTTCAATTTACATTATTTTGTAAACTGAATATTTCCCCCTTTTATAATTGCTGGAAAAAAACAACTGTAAAGTATAAACATTGTACATGTATAATAAATTATTTCATTGACAAATAAAACATTGGATCTCTGTTTTAATGAAGCTATAAGGATCTTTCATCTACTATAGATTTATTGCTTAGTGGTTATTAGAAGTAATGTTTAATGGATACAATATTTCATGTTTTCTTTAAATAATGGTATCATTTACTAAATAACTAACCTATTAAATTTCATTTTGTTTTGTGTGTTGTGGATTTGTAGAAAATTCAATAGCTTGTCAATCTCTGGGACATAAAATGATTAAAAATAAAACTTACAATTAAGTTTTATGACTTATTATATAGCGAAATTAGACAAATAAACTTTTTTCTAATCATTTTTTATGTGAATGAATGGCTTCATGATGTTTAAATAAAATTTAAGTAAAACATATTAATTAAACAGTTTCTTTAAAAGAGAATACAATTGATAATAAACTTAAACCAAAAACATGACAGACCTTTAATTATATGTTTTCTCCATTATCAAAAACAAGAAAAATGGTTGTTAATGGAGCAAAAGTTTTAGAGGATATGCTATTAAATTAAATGTATATTATAAGTCAAATAGAACTTGGCCAGTACCTGCTAAAGTACATAGTCAGTAGTTATATGTAGATATGTGTGGCAGCTATACTAAGGACATATTGATACTTCAGTGTTGTTACGCAGGTCACAGTATTGTTTCATATAAGATAATAACACTAAGTTGATTTTTAAAAAACACAAAATTTATACAATGTTTAGTACTGAGTAACTGTTTATGTTTTCAATTTTCTCACTAAATTAATTGAAGTTTAAAAAAAGAAAAATCTATAAAAGGAATAGTTTTGATAGACTTAATGCACCATATATGACCATAACAAAAATATTTTTGGAAAATCGAAGTGTAAACAGGGAAACTTTTCTGTACCTAATGATAAAAGTCCTAATATTTGACCCAAATCATGATAGAAGAAGGTAGTTTTACAAGTTTCCATTAATGAAACCTTACAAAGTTATCACAAGTTTTTAAGTCAAGCAATTTTAACAAAATATTGCTAACGTTTAATTATTAAAGTCTCCATGTCATTTATTTGGTTAAGGGTTGAAGTGACGGGATGGGAGATAATAAGAAATGAAACATTTGCTGAACAATCAGTGTTGGATTTTTTATAAACATTTTTCTTTAAAGGTTTCGATGTGTAAATCTAAGTTTGTTCTTAAAGAATCTATATTGTTTTTGTTTTTTTGTTGAGATTTCATATGTACCCCAATGGAAATGTGAATTACTTTGAATGTGTAATCATGTTTTCAATTTTTCATTGATTTAGTAATTTTCACTGACACCAAAGACCATTAACACATTTCCTAAACTGTCAAAACTTTTTAAATAGTGCTATGTGAAGTAGGATACTCATAAAAAGTTAAAGTATTGTTATTTCTAAGCCCCATGTAAGTAAGTTTCAAACTAAACTGGTATGTTCACAAGATGATCACAGATTGTTCACAATATTAGTTTCAAATATTTTATACCTGCAATTCAAATTACATAAAGGTGTGATTTTCGATAAAATCTTTACACAACATAGCCGGTTGAAAAGCAGTTAAGTGCCAGTTATTTTGAGGAATTTTTTTTAGACAGCATGGTTTCATTTCCAAGATAAAAAAACATGTATTTTTTAAAATTAAAAGGCTGGTAAAAAGAATTCTACTTCATAAACATTCAACAAAAACTAATGGCAATTTTATTCATGTGAGTGTGCAAGCAATTCACTTTGCCCAGCACTACATTGCCTATTAAATTTGATTACACCCTTTACACACATTGTCTAACATGGTAGCAAATAGGGGCTCATTTCCCTGTTCCATGTGCATCAAAATTGTTTGAAATTATAGGAGCAATAACTTTTACTTCTCAGCCAGTTATTGTGAAAATATTATTTTACCCTGTTGGCAAATATATAGAACTACTATAGAGGTTAATTTGTGAATAGCATAATAAATTACCAATACTGTAATTTCAAGGCAAATTACAAAAAGAAATATTTTCATAAGTTTAACCAGTATCTGCCAGTAGATCAATTTTAACTAATTTGCTCATTAAACTGATTCAAAATACTTTGTTTACAAATTTCATTAGATTAAATGATTATTTTAATTTCCCTCTAAGTGATTACCTTTAATTGTTATTTTCTACAAAAATATAATTTATAACTGCTTTAATATTCTTTAAGAACTATTCCAAATCAAAAGAGATATCTTTCATTCCATCATCTTGTTAGGATTAATACAATAAAAACAGCATTTTTATTATTTTAAATCTTGTTCATAAATTTTTTTTTACAAAACTAATAGCTTTTTATAACATTGTGTATATAAAAAACTAGAGCAGCATCCGTTTTGTTGATGGAATTAAATGTACAACAGATACTTTAAAGTTATGTTTTTAAATGCATTGAAAAGACATAATTTAAATTAATTAACAGATTCAATTAAATCTGATACAACACATAACTAACTCAATGTACATGTAATAAACTACTTTTCTTAGCTTACTTATGAAGTCTACCAATGTTTAAAAAAACGCAACACCAATTGTTCAAATATTTTATCTTTAACTCAACTCATCTTTGTCCGTAAGTGCTTTTATCTGGGAGATTGGAAACTTACATTATATAATCATAAATTACTTTTATTATAACTAGGGTAGCATGTTATTTCATGACTCAAAAATACCATTTTCTAATAACATTTTAATGGTCTCAGTAGTTCACTGAACAAATTTCCTATAAGGATGTTTACAAGTATTGGATGAGAACATAAATTCAATTCAAAACAATCTTTAAAAAACCAAAGAACTCAATGAATACATTACATATTAAGGGCAAGATTGGCTGTAGAATGTTACTTATAATTTATTTATCTATTAGCAGATAATTATTATTTTTTTTACAGACTTTACTGCATCAATTAATTATACACATTTAAACTGTTAATAATTAAAATTAATTTAATATCTATTACTTACATAATCTTTGCATTGGTCATGAAAACACAATTGACTTTTTGTGCTTTAAAGACGTATAAACATTAAATTATTTTTTTCTTTTAAAAGTTTGTAAATAAATATCTAGCAGTAAAGACTGAAAAGTCTATTTTTAAAAATCATGTCACAGCACAAAATACCCAGTTTAATACATTTAAAAGAAATGCAATTTTAGTCTATGTAAAAATAAATGTGATCTTATAATACAAAACTATAGTACATGGTGAAAAGTGTTGAAGTTCAGATATATAATATATAAATTAGGCTGTATGACCATAAACTATTATTAAAAATAACCCAGCCTGGAAATACTGAAATTTTTTCATATTGTACTAAAATTCAACAATTAAAAATAAATAGCAGCTCCGGGTCTCTTATATTGCAAAGATAGATAATTTTTAGCTGGGAAAGTTTTATATTAGCACCAAAAAACCCCACGTAATTTCAATTTCTTTTAACACTTACTTATACAATAGATCTAACAATGACAAATTTAAAAGAGAAAAGTCTGAATTAAATGCAAAGATATATCTAGGGTAGGCAAATTAGGGCTTATTTCATTGGTGTAAATAAGAAGGGCACAAACAAGGCCATGAAAATGTTTCATGAGAGGAGGGTCAGAAGGGTTGGTTCATTTCTTGCCAAATGTGGTGCCATTTACCCTAGAAATACTACTGAATGTAAACTGAAGAATCAATTAATATTTAAAGAATAATACTCTTACAACTTGCTTTTGGAACCTATACTACAATGGAATAAAGGATGTAGAATGTTTATATTTTAAAATAGAGTGCTAATTTTTATAATTATTAGCACTTAACAAAATCAGTCACAAGAATAATCCAAAAATGTATTTTAAGACTATTATCAAGTATAATCTAAGCTTACAGCATACTTTCAGAGTAAATCTCTATTATTCAGATTCATCACTCTTTGGAAGTTTACGTTTATTTTCTTTTTATGTTTGATAGCTCCAAAATAAAATTCTTTGTACATTACTTTAAATAGATTTCAAATTTGTAACGTGACATAAGAAATTGTAATACCAATTACCAAGATAATATAGGTACTTACAGAGGCCAGACACTGAAACTTGAACACTTGTGTCTGCCATCTACAAATCCATTTCTATTAGCCTTTATGTCAATGATTCGATGTAGAAGTGGAGAATGCTTAAAGAAATTTATAGTAGATTGAAACAGCGTATTTCTAAAAATGTATACAGCCTGTTATAGTAGATTGTAAAAGTAAAAGCGTAATTCTAAAAATGAATAAATTCTATCAAAATAATTTAGCAGAATAATGATTTTCAGAAACGGTGTTATTTGTGAGAGAACTAGTCTTTGTATTACTTTAGTGTTAATGTGTAACAAATGAAATCTGATGTTTAATGTCATGTATTGCCATTTATAATCAAACTCATAAGTATGTAAACAAAGGATTCCTTGATTACAAAATATTTCACTATAAATTTACTGGTAAAAGCGATTCACAGCAAATCAAAATCTTCAAATACGAAGTCCCTATCTGCTTCAGTAGCTACTAATTGAGCAGCCACAGTGGCTTGCTTAATGGCAACTCTGTACTGGCCTTTTTTCTTCTTGTTGTAACGCACCTTGAAGTCCTTTAGAAATGGGAACAGGTCTGAACAATGCATATGTGACATAGTGTTGGAGCCAAACCAAGCCACTTTAGCCAACTGAGTTATTACGACATCATTATCTCGCTGTGTCACTGTGATATTTGACACCCTTCCAGGCCACCAAGGAAAACCTTGAATTTTTCCCCATACAATATCCCCGACCCGAATCTCACGACCTTCTTCTAACATACAGCCACTCACATTCTGAGTCTGAATTTTCATCATGAGAGGTTTGATCATACCTTTATCTTCCTCCTCTCTAGCCGGAGAATTGGTACCAGGGAAGAAATCATCAGGCATCCTTTCCTGGCCAGAATCATCACTGAAATCACTTAGATTTGAATCAAGACCACTAGAATGAGACTGACTGTCATCTGTTGACTGTACCATTGAATATTCGGCTGGTGGTACAGATTCAGAACTAAGTCCTGATGAGTATGTGCTACTACTTTTACTCCTAAGAGGGTAGTCTTTTAATAAACGATTAGGTGAACTTGTAAAATGCCAGTTAGGAGATGCACTAACTACTCGAGCAGGTGATGCATTTTTTCTCCTATGTGGAGAGCTGCCAATAGGCATAATGCTTGGAGATGTTTTAACTATGTACTTTGGAGAAACAGCTGGAGTAGTATGTTTAGGTGATGATGCCACTCGAGAAAGTCCCTGGTTTTGTTTCCATGTGTACACAAGACGTGGTCTGTTGTGACTTACATTCTCCTGGATAGGGAATGTATTTTCATGGTTCTCTTCATCAGTCTTGGTTACTTCATTAGTCCAGTCCACATCATTTTCTTCTTGATTGTTATCAGGAAACTGATCAACATACAATTCATTTCCCTTTTTCACATCAGCTGAATGTCTTAGCGAATGTTCATTTAAGTTTTCAGATATATGCACAGGACTTTCATGTCTATGTCGATGCTTTTTCTTATGTTTTTTCTGAGTTTTGTAAGGCACAATTTCGTCAACTTTAAAATCTCCATTAAAGTCTTCTTTTGCCACATTTTTTGCCCTGTCTCGCTCTTTTGATCGTTTGGCTGCCTTTTTTGCTTTTTTATGAGACTGATTGTCTGAAGACACAGGAAGTTCCAAGATTTTTATTTTTGGGACAGGAATATGGTCTTCGTTGAAGAGCGTATCTCTATCTGGTAGTCTAGGTGGAATTTTAAGAATATCCCCATCTCCTATTGTAATTTTTATGGCAGGCGAGGGTTTAGGATTGAAAGTACTGCAACTTAATTTTTCTTTTTTACAGTTTCTACTATTAATTGTTGACCTTTTATTTTCTGAATTGTCTATAATTTGAAGCCAGTCAGTTCCCCCATTGTTAGTATGTGAATTTGAGCTTCCTGAACTGGATGAACGATTGTAACGGGCCTTAACACTGATGTTTTTTCTGTCAACAAGTTCTGAGAGCCTATTATTACTGTTGCTCCTAGTCACTCCCTTTCTACTACCGTGGTTAGTTGTGGTGCAAGATGTTGAGGCTGCCTTTGAATTTCTATCAGTAGTTTGCTTTGAACACTTGCGTTGAATGTCTTCCAGAAGCACCATGGGTGTTTGAAAGCTGCTCTTCCTCTTTCTCAACCCTAAAGATGTCGATGTGTTGCAGTGGCTACCCACCACATCGCTTGATGTTACTGGTATCTGATTTGAAAGCATACTGTTCATATTGATATGGGGATTACTGCTAGAATAATGATTTTTATGGTTTTCATGGATGGCTGATTTACACTTAGAGCACAGAGTCTGACGGGGTCTGAGGCGAATATCCCTAACAGTTTTTCTCCTTGCACCAATCGTTTTCATTTCAACAATAGGTATTTCAGGAACTGGGCGAGGGTTAAATAGAAAGGGATTAGTGTTGTATGAAAATCTAGAGACCAAGGCAGACTGTTCAACTTTGACATCCCCTGTATCTCCTGCCCCAGGGGGTTTATTCTCTGAGCCAGATTTAATGTCAAGAGCTGATCTAGAAGATCCCTTTGAGCACATCTTAAGTTCCACAACTGGCTTATTTGTGAATGGGATGCCATGAGGAAAAAAGCTAAAATAAAAAAATAAAACTTGGATTAGAATGAAATTTACAAGACATGCACAAGTATCATATTTCCTCACCAGATTTATAATGCAAGAATTATTCTTAACAACAAATACTGTATATGCTCGTTCTAAAGCCGACCTTTTTTGGACAAAATCTAGGGGAAAATGTGTGTGTGTGTGGGAGGGGGGGGCGGGGGTCGGCTTGCGAGCGGGTCATAGTTGATTTCTGCATGTACAATCATTGAATATCAGCATTATCCGTGTTGTGAGGGAGTAAAGTGGGGGAGGGAAGGTGTCTACTCTCACGGGCTTGTATTGGTATGTACAAGTTTGAATCAAAACAAGTTGGTTTCTTTTCATATGAAACACACCGCCTCTCTTTTCTGTCAAGCCCTCTATCCGGCATTGCTGCCTCTCCCCCCTCTCAATATCAACATTGTCCTTGATTAATCTGCGCCTATTTAAGCCATTTTCACTAACTGGCAAACTCCGTAAGTCAATTTTTTTTCGTGTCCCTGTGAATTTTCAAAGGCATGCTGTGACTCTTTTTAAAAAGAAAAATGTTACTTCCCCCATCCCACTGTGAGGGAGTAAAGTGGACGAGGGGTGGGAAGGTGTCTCTTCTCACGGGCTTGTGTCGGGATTTCAAAGCAAGTAGGTTTCCTTTGATGTGAAACAGCAGACACCTCTCTTTACTGTCAAGCCTTCTAACCAGTATCGCTGTTTCCCCCCCCCCACCACCCCTCTCAATATCAACATTGTCCTTGATTACCGATTAAAGCCCCATAAGGTTTTTTTTAAACTTCCGCCTCAGTCCCGTAACAATTTCCTGTATTGCGATCCACTGGTTATGAAATTTTAAAAATTGCGAAAAATGTATTTATATTATTATTGTCATACTGACTTCATCTTTTGGGATAAGAATGGTTATTTTACGTATCCAAAAGACCGTCTTGAGTTTAACTCTTTTTCTCTGGAATTATTTTCCTCATTCTGACGGCATTATCTATTCTGGAAATTTGTCGCGGGCTACCATGCTATCTTAAAATGTTAATAATGTTTTTTATCATTTAACAGATACTGATATATTTGGTATTGAATTAAAGGGAAAAGAATAAAGTTTTCAGGCATCACAGACTCATGACTTTATTTTAATAAAATAATATGATGTTTGTTTTAGTGTAAAAAGGGGATACGGTGGTCGAGTGGCAGCGCGCTCGATTGGCGTACCGATGGTCACGGGTTCGAATCCATGGGAAGCCAAGGATCTGTTCCCGGGGCCTAGGGCGTCCCCGAGCCCACCCAGCTTCGAGTGGGTACCTAACACATAGTTAGGGAAATAAAGGCGGCTGGGTAATGCGTGGAACCCTTCTAGCCGTGGCATGTGAACGCTGCATCACTTGCCAAAATCAACTGCTGCCTTGCAGATGGTCTTGGCTGACCAAAGGCTATGGAAGCACATCCAGAAAAAAAGCAGGCTGAAGTCGGAGACCACGGGCCAATTGGCACAAAACTTGTCGGCACGCAAAACTCAAATTGAGAACGAAGAAAAAGAAGTTTTAGTGAAAATAAAAAATAAAATAAAAAACACCACATTTGTTTTACAAAACCTATTTCAAACTCACAAAATTTAAGATTTTTATCCAAAATGTAATAAAATTGTGTTTTATCTGAACAATATTCATATTTACAGCAAACAGAAATAATTTCACATAAAAAAACAAACAAATAAAAAATTAGAGCTCAATATCCATTGTCACCCATACATGAAAATAATTGGAAAATTGAACTGTTTACAATGGAACTAGAAGCTATACTGTGTATTGAAACTAGAAATTATTTTAAATTCTATCTAAAATTGCACTTAATTTTAGTGAAAAGGTTTAGCAGCTTTCAAATTAGATTCTACAATGTCTATATTATTATTTGTAGTAGAAATATTATCAGTTCATCAAGGCATTTGTGACGGGGTCCGGGCTTGTTGTTTATCAACAGATGACTTGTCAACTTCATCATCAATTTCACTACAACAACTAGTACTAGGCGTATGATTCATCGAAAATTTAAAATTACTATGTATATCATAATTAAAAAGAATACCTTTTTCTTGTTCATCATCGTAGCATATAAAATAGTATTAGATCGATTACCAGATGCCCTGGTTGAATATCCATGTTTGTAAACAAACGTAAAAATGAAAATTAAAACAAGCCTTTAAAACGCTTCTTTTGCGGTGAAAATTCATTCAAACAAAGAATTTCCGACTTTTTATTCAAGGGAAATCACTCTAGATTACTTTAAAACTAATTTTCGTTTAATAGTTAAGGAAAGAAACGAAACAATTCAGTTTTAATAATTCGACGCTGGTATCGTTGATACGTCAAAAAGGTCAGTTTAAAAATCAACGATGGTAGCGTTGATCCGGAGAAAAAGAGTTAATACTATTTTTCACCTGTAGTTTAGTACTATTATTTTTACAAAAAAGTATAGCAAAATCACATCGTCAAAAAACCCCCATAAAAACTACCACGAAACTTCGCAAAAACGCGAGCGAAGGCAATCGTCGCCATTTCCGGCAGTCCAATACATCTCTTTTTTCTTTCACGCACTGAAGAGTTTTTATTTTCTGTGATTTCGTTACTAAAGAGAGTGCTACCGAGGCGCGCTTTACTGCGCTTTGGTAATAGAGCAGGGGTCGGGAAACCATGGCTCGCGAGCCATATATGGCTCTTTTGATGGCTGCATGTGGCTCGCAGAAAAATGTTCCTTATAAAGAAAAAATGTTTCTTCAGACTCCTTTGATCTAAATAATTATTGAGCAAAAATCCTTTTTTTTTAATTTAAAACAAAAATAATAATAAAAAATAAAAAAAACACCGTCAAAGTTTCTAAAATTAGTAAGCTTAGAACGCAATTAAAAACCTTATTAATTATTTTCTATTTTTATGGCTTACATGATGTAAATCATTCTGAAAGTTTCGAAGCGAGAACATTTTTTGAGGTCGCATGTTGGTTGACCAATCAATTCTATCCAAATAGTAATGAGGAGAGCCATACGTGATAGAATACATGGAATAATCAAGGTTAGGGGTTAGTAACCTTAGGAGTTACAAAGTTAGGTGTTAGTAACCTTAGGAGTTAGATTGCTATTTAAGGGAGAGAGATTTTGGAATTTGGGATCAAAGTGATCGCAGCGATTTCTGTGGAAAAGTGGCAAAAATACATTGTTCAAGTGGGGTTGGTGTATATTGCTTTCGAAAATAGCGGACGATGTGTGCATGTGTAAAAGGGTCCCCACAACAGATTGTCGTCGGATCAGAAAGTAAGCTTTCGTTTTAATCACGTTCTAAGCTTACTAATTTTAGAAACCTTTTTGATAAGATGGCTAAAAGAAAGAAAGACATTGAGTATCGTACTTTTCAGCAGGAATGGACAGAGGAATTTTCCTTTATGGAGAGAACGGGTTCTGCAGTGTGTTTAATATGCAGTGATAAAATTACGTCTATGAAACGGTCAATTTTAAAGCGACACTTCGAGACACGCCATTCTACATTTGCATTGAAATATCCTGCAAGAGACAGCAGGAAGAAAGCATGTCAAGAACTGCTATCAAGAGCGCAAGCTAGCCAGCAGCAAATCTGTGTTTGGACCCAAAAAGGTGAATGGAATTCGGCTAGCTTTGCTGGCGCTTTAGCTATTGTAAGAAATGGAAAGCCATTAACAGATGGGGAGTATGCCAAAGCATTCATGCTTGATGCTGCCAATTAACTTTTTGATGACTTTTCCAATAAGGACAAAATAATTAAACGGATAAAAGAAATGCCTCTGTCGGCAAGAACTGTTCACGATCGTAGCATCATGATGTCAAATCAAATTGAGGATATGCAAGTGAAGGACATAAATGCGGCACCATTTTTCTCTCTCGCTTAGATGAGTCAACAGACATAAGTAATTTATCCCAGTTCAGCGTGGTTGCAAGGTATGTTGTCGGTGAAACATTACATGAGGAAAGTCTTGCTGTTTTGTCTATGAAGGGCACAACAAGAGGGCAGGATTTATTCGAGTCCTTCACTGAGTTCGCTAAAGAAAAAAATCTACCAATGGATAAATTTGTTTCGGTGTGCACTGATGGTGCTCCGTGCATGGTGGGGAAAAACAGAGGATTTGTCGCTCTTCTTTGTGAGCATGAAAACAGACGCATCCTAAGCTTACATTGCATCCTACATCAGGAGGCGCTTTGTGCTCAGATGTGTGGCGAGCAGCTTGGTGAGGTGATGTCGCTGGTGGTCAGGGTAGTCAACTTTTTGCTTGCCCGAGCATTAAATGATCGCCACTTCAAAACACTGCTTGATGAGGCTGGGAATAATTATCCTGGTCTGCTTCTGCACAGAAACGTGCGTTGGTTGTCAAGGGGAAAAGTGCTCAGCCGATTTGCTGCTTGGCTCAGCGAAATCAGGACTTTTCTTGAAATGAAAAATGTCAAGCATCCCGAGTTAGCTGACACTGAATGGCTCCTGAAGTTTTATTATCTCGTAGACATGACTGAACATCTAAATCTGCTCAATGTGAAAATGCAAGGCATTGGAAATACAATCTTATCCCTGAAACAAGCAGTGTTTGCATTTGAAAACAAGCTAGAACTCTTCATCGCCGACATTGAAACAGATCGTTTATTGCACTTTGAAAAACTGGGAGAGTTCAAACATGTGTACATCAAGTGACCCTGCTCAACATCTTAATATTCAGGAGCTAGCAGGCTTCACGTCCAATCTCCTGCAGTCATTTAAAGCGCGCTTTGGAGAATTTCACAAGCACACCCATCTTTTTAAGTTCATCACCCATCCACACGAGTGTGAAGTGGACAGCACTGACCTGAGTTGCATCCCCGGAGTCTCCATCAGAGATCTTGAGCTCCAACCTGCTGACCTGAAGGCCTCAGACATGTGGATGAATAAGTTCAAGTCACTGAATGGAGATTTGGAAAGACTTTCACGACAGCAAGTTGAGTTGACGAGCCAACACAAATGTGCAGAAATTTAAAAAAAACTTCAACACACAGACCAGCTGATTGTCAAAACTTGGACAAACTACCCGTCACATACCACACACTGCAGCGTGTGAGTATTGCTGTACTGACGATGTTTGGCTCTACGTATGTATGCTTATGCGAGCAGTCTTCCTCAAATCTAAAGAACATCAAGACCAACCACCGATCACGTTTAACGGATGAAAGTCTCAACGCCTGCGTGAAGCTTAACCTCACCACGTATCAACCAGACTACAAAGCCATTAGCAAATCAATGCAGCACCATAAGTCGCATTAATGGCAAGTAATACTCATTATTGATTAGTTTAGCAACAGCATGACAGTGATATTAAAAGGATTTCAGAGCCATAATTATTGTGCTTTTAGTGATGAAATTACACAAAATGCACACATTTATTTGAATTTGTAGTTTTAAGAAAATGTATGGCTCTCATAGATTTACTTTTCGAAATATGTGGTGATTATGGCTCTTTCAGACAAAAAGTTTCCAACCCCCGTAATAGAGGCAGGCGCGCATTACCACATTTTGTCAAATTTAACGTTAATTTGCGCCTATTTACGCCATTTTCACTAACTGGCAAACTCCGTAAGTTGATTTTTTTTCGGGTCCCTTTGAATTCGACTTAGAGAGTTCCGACTGTATTTTTAAAAAATCCCTTACATTAACTTCACCGTCTTGTCTTTCTGTCTGTTGTGATTGCTCTCTGTCTTGGTCGGGCGGGAAAACAAAAGTAAAAAATGACCCACTTCCCGTGATGCTATCGAGCTGAAATTTTGCACATAGACTTATGACACCTAACAATGCATTGTATCAAAATTTCAGATCAATCAAATGTACCGTAATTAAATTAATGCATTTTTAGTTTATCTCTATGTAACTCTCTGTAGCCGTCTGCTATTGTTGGCATCCACGTGTCACTGGAGTTTACTTCAGCCATAGATGACCACATCCCCATGTTTAACAACAAGGTGAGTTCAGTCATGTTCAGTCTGTAAATGTTTGTCGCGTTGTGAAATTTTGACACAAACCATTGTCATCCAGGATCTATCTGTGGTAAAATTTTGAGAACTCTAGGACCGTCAGAAGTGGTTTAATTTTACGTTGGAAAGTTTGAAATTTTACACATGCTATAGAGCGATAAACTACATTTAAAAAATGCATTAATTTGATTGCGGTACATTCGATCAATCTGAAATTTTAATACAATGCATTGTCATCTTATATTTATCTGTGGTAAAATTTTGAGATCTCTAGGACCATCAGAAGTACAATGTAGTTAAATTTTACGTTACAAGATTTGAAATTTTAAACATGCTATATAGAGCGATAAACTACATTTTAAAAATGCATTAATTTAATTACGGTAAATTCGATCAATCTGAAATTTTGAAAAAATTCATTGTCATCCAGGATCTAACTGTGGTAAAACTTTTAGATCTCTAGGGCCATCAGAAGCAGTTTATTTGTATGTTACAAGATTTGAAATTTTACACATGCTATATAGCAATAAACTACATATTAAAAATGCATTAATTTAATTACGGTACATTCGATCGATCTGAAAATTTGATACAATGCATTGTCATCCAAGATCTATCTGTGGTAAAAATTTTAGATTTCTAGGACCATCAGAAGTGGTTTAATTTTATGTTACAAGATTTGAAGGATACAACATACAAACAGTGTGAGTTAAATAAAAGCGTGTAAAAATGACGACGTCATGTCACCAACACAGGGCAGGAAGAAACTTCCTCAATTTGTTTTATTCTCTTGTAAGCTTGTGGTTTTAAGAAACAGGGACAATACCTCACTACCGCTAACAGGCAGTTTACCATTTTTAAAAAAAAACCATCTTAACAATCTTACAAATCCCATTAAATTTCCCTTTAAATATAATCCTGACTAGATGGTGATTGAAAAAATTTAAAGCATTTTAATATATTTGGCTAAAAATCACTTATCATCAATGTTTACTATTTTATAGAAAAATTCACTGATGACTGGCATCACGCAAGAGAGCTAGCTAATCACGAGCAGGGATGACATCAAAGCACCTTTGATAGCACCATCTAAGATATAAGGGGAGCATTGCTCAATCTGATAAATTTACTTGTTGGTTCTCAAAACTTAATGAAAAATACCTTGCTACTGCTAACAGGCTGTTAACCAGTCTTTTTTTTTCTAACAGTTAGCCGGTCCTCACAAACGAGCAGAATTAATTACAATTAATTGGTCTAATAGATGATTTCTTAAAAGGCTTAGATAATAATGAAAGAGATACAACATTACTAGACTTCTCAAAAGCATTCCACAAAGTAATTCACCACTTTAGTTTACTAAAAAACTTAACTACTTTGGAATATCGAGTCCAATACATCATTGGATCCAAGACTTCCTTTTGGGTAGAGAGCAAGCTGTAATTATTAATGGATCTAAATCAGCAACAGTTCCAGAAGAACTGCTTTAGGTCCCCTACTCTTTTTAATTTATGTAAATGATTTACCCAACAGCATCTCAACAGGAACAACATGTAGGTATTTTGCTACAGAGTGTATTATCTATAGATAAATTAGAACAAGATAACGAAATCTTACAAAAAGACCTAGATGAATTAACAAAATGGGAAACTAATTGGATTATGTCTTTCCATCCAGAAAAGTGTCAGCTGTTAAGAAGAAAAACAGAGAAAAAGAAATAAATAAATACTCCATTCATGGAAAACATCTAATCCAAACTAAAGATGCAAAATACTTAGGAGTAATAATAAATGAAAATGAGAGATTTTCATGGACTCCCCATGTCAATGAAGTTATTTTTTTTAAAAATCAAACAAAACCTTAGTCTTTATAAAGAGAAACTTTTACAGATGTAAGAAGAATTTAAAACTGAAATGCTCCTTACTTTGGTGAGACCTGTACTAGAATATGCATCATCTGTATGGGACCCATCTACCAAAGAAAACATTGGTAAACTAGAACAAATTCAAAAAAGAGCTGCCAGATTCATTACTGGAGAATATTCAAAACTGGCAAGAGTAACACTATTAGTTAAATCATTAAACCGTAAAACACTAGAGGATAGACATAGAGATTAAAAACACTTTTTTTTCTTTTTCCGTATGCAAGAACAAACACTTAAAAATTCTCGTTCTTCCCGTCCGGAATTCGGAAGTGGAAAGGGTTGCCTGAGAAAACCAGGAAAACCAACACTCTATCAATATTTAAAACTCTAACAAAATTGCAAGATTATACATAAACCATGGTTAAGCGTAGGATACAATAATATTCTGGTTAGAAGGAGCATCTGCAACAGATAAGATAAGATAATGAGCGGTCTTAACAACCTTAGTGTACATCCAATCAATAATTATGCATTGTTGGGGATTAGTTTAAATAAATATCGATAAAATAAGAGCATCAACAAAATATGGGAATATGTATAATGCCTGTTAATAAAATTTATAGTTTACTCAATGCATTTACACCTAGATAAATCATGTAGCTGAAACTGTCTAACCTAGTACAAGTATGTACTAGTACAAATACTAGCACCAGTAGTCCGGAAAAGCAGACATCCATAAATTTTGTCAACAATAATTTGGTAAATTTTACACCAACCCCTACCTTGTAAAACTTTTAGTGACCCCATAATAAAACTATTTTAAACAATTTTAGACCACTCCCAAACTAATTTCCTTATATTTAAATATATAAAATAGAATATATATAAATAAGTCTAAAAAAATTTAATACATTTTAAAAACGTATTTAACATATTTAAAATTGACTGTAACACTTTAATTCATGATCAAAATGAGACTTTATATTTTAACTTCTATCATTTTCTCATAGCATGGGAAAGCCAAATCTTCCTCAATTATTACAATGTCACATGGGCATTTTCATTAATTTATTTTAGAACAGATTCCCTAAAAAAATCAGCAGCGTCTGAATCAATTATATTTTAAAAGACACAATATTAATTTCAAAATAATTAATAAGTTTGAATATTCTGGGCACTTTCATTTTAGGCCTTAGCCTAAAGAAAGTAAGTTATTCTGGATAGACAAGGGCATAAGACTTCGCTTCGTCTATAAATAAAATCACCATCCCCTGATATTGTCTCAGCTAGGCATAGCACTAGTTTAACTAGGCCAGATAAATGATGCAAGACTACTTGGCAAAAACTTAAATTTTTAAAGAAATTATTGTCAGTTGACATCAAAATCAATTAATTATGATCAACTTATTTCAACCCCACCCCCCTCAACTTTTCTCCAAAACTCAACAATTGATTAACTTCTTCAAGTCAAGTGTCTCCAATTTGTTGAACACATATGGACCAACCCTAGGAATAAGACTATGAAATGATAATATGGATAATCATTGTTCCTATACTATAATATTATTATAAATAAAAGATATACTATTAGTATTAGTCATTAGTATTAGTGATTGGGCTAATTACTAATTTCATTGATTATCATTCATTCATTTTGATTAATGTAATGGCATGGATATATTTAAGTGGAGGCCTACTAATCTAATTGAACATGGGAGAATAACTAAGTAAATGATTATGTTTTAAATCTCTTGCTCTATTAAGTCATAAGAATAAACATGTTATTGTTGTTGAATTTCAGCAAGAAACAAATCAAAGTATTTTGAAGTTAAAAAGATCCAATGACCTAGATTATCTCAAGTTTAATAGCAATTACCCTTGATCGCTCTCTAAAAGAACACCTCGATACTCTTTACCATTGTGCGCGAGGAAGACAGCTATGATATTATCACATGAATATTCCACAATAACAGTGAGACGAACACCCTTTGTAATTATTTCCGTTCCTATGTTTGGGTTCGCCATTTTGTTACTTATTCTCTTAGGGTGAAAGTTTACAGAAACGCATGCGCAAAAGATAACTTCCTATTAGCATAGCTACGGCTACAACACTATTTTGTGGGATAATTAAAACTGAGATTAAAATAAAATAGTCACAACATAATGTACACATTTTAAATATCCACCTTAATTTAAAATCAGGTTATAATTTTTGTCTATAAATAAGACATAGGCACATTGTGCAATTTTTATACACTGTTAGTGTATTAATAACAAATTTTACCAAGTACGTATGAATAGCCAACAATATTTTGCTAACTTTTTTACAAATGAATTGATTCCATATGAATTGACATGTCCTTAAAATTTAAAGTCATTTTTCATTTAACTCCACTTGACTAACAAACAACAATTATCTGTTCAAAGTTTGTATTATGATTTAAGTTACTTAAGGTAGGCATTAAAAAAAAACCACACCAATAAATAATCCATTTGTAAGAAAGGATAGGACCTGGTAATTACAGACCTGTATTAAATTATGGTGCCGTTAACTTGCACGGTATGATACCGTGTAAGTTAGTAAAAAAATAACTTGCACGGTACGGTAATGTTTTAATGTAAAAAATAGACAACTAAACCTAACCCTGACCCTAAAACTAATAATTACAATATAATTATAAGAATGTTAATTTGATTTAATTAGTTTTAGTCCCTGTATAAATAGTGTATTACTGTATTTAATTTGTTTTTCTATTTTAATGTAAAAAATAGACAACTAACTCTAACCCTGACCCTAAAAGATCTAATTTAATCGTAATTATAAGAATTTTAGAATTGTAAAAAAAAGAAAAAAATAATAGTCTCAACCGAAAATTAAACCCATGTCAGTGCTTCTACATTTCGTTCACCAGTCCAACTCTCAATCATGAGACTGAGACCACGGAAGTTCTGTACTTTTGGTGAATTTTAAAAAGTTATAAATAATTGACTACAAAACCGTCTCTGCGCATGTGCAAATACCGTGTAACTTAGAAAAAAAATAACTTGCACGGTATGATACCGTGCAAGTTAGAAAAAAAAATAACTTACACGGTATGATACCGTGCAAGTTTACACTACGTTAAATTATGATGCCGTTAACTTACACGGGATGATACTGTGCCGTGCAACTTAGAAAAAAAATAACTTATCTTATCTGTTTACAGACGCTCCTTCTATACAGAAGATTATTGCGTCCTACGCTTATCTATGGTTTGTGTTTAGTCCTGCATTTTTATTAGAGATTTAAATGTTGATAAAGTGTTGGTTTTCCTGGATTCTTCAGTTCAAGCAACCCATTCCACGCCCGAATTCCGGACGGGAAGAAGGAAAACTTGTATTTGTTTGTTCTTGCATACGGAATAAGAAAGGTGTTTTTATCTTATGTCTATCTGAGGGTTGTATTAAGTTATCTTTGTGTTGTATTTCTAAATTAGAATGAATTGCTTTATGTATTATTACTAATTTACTCTTGGTTCTTCTATCCCCTAGTCTCTAGTGTTTCAATGTTTAATGATTTAACTAATGGTGTTATTCTTGTCAGTTTTGAATATTCTCCAGTAATGAATCTGGCAGCTCTTTTTTGAATTTGTTCTAGTTTATCAATGTTTTCTTTGGTGGATGGGTCCCATACAGAAGATGCATATTCTAGTACAGGTCTCACCAAAGTGAGGTAGCATTTTAGTTTTATATCTCTATTACATTTGTTAAAGTTTCTTTTTATAAAGCCTAAGGTTTTGTTTGATTTTTTAATAACTTCATTGACATGGAGATTCCATGATAGTTTCTCATTTATTAAGACTCCTAAGTATTTTGCATCTTTAGTTTGGGATGATACCGTGCAACTTAGAAAAAAAATAACTTACACGGCACAGTAATGTTTTAATGTAAAAAATAGACAACTAACCCTGACCCTAAAACTAATAATTACAATTTAATTTTAATTATAAGAATGTTAAATTGATTTAATTAGTTTTAGTCCCTGTATTACTAATTACTGTATTCGTTTTTCTATTTTAATGTAAAAAATAGTATAGACAACTAACTCTAACTTTGACCATAAAACTAAAAGATCTAATGAAAGATCTAATTTAATAGTAATTATAATAAGAATTTTAAATTGATTCCAATATATTTGTTTTTCTATTTTAATGTAAAAAGGTAAGCGTTATTCGCACGGTTTTGGCAGTGCGAATAATGTCCAACATGCCTAGCATTATTCGCACTGCCGCACGGTTTTGACCGTGAGAATGATGCCAAACGATATCTAAAGGCCTTGGACTTGGGTAATGCATATAAAAATGTTAATAAAAATTAACAAATAATACTAACAGTCACTGTTACTGACTCTCACTTGAAAATTTTGACTTTGAGAATAATGTCGAACTTAGGCTATTCAATTGTCATTTTAACCGTCTTTCGAGAGTCTGGAATCTTATATTTGTATCCATTTTAGCAATAATCTGAGCAGACCTGCATATCGTTTGTTAATGATTAATCATT
This sequence comes from Ampullaceana balthica, assembly GCA_944989445.1. Taxonomy (NCBI): domain Eukaryota; kingdom Metazoa; phylum Mollusca; class Gastropoda; family Lymnaeidae; genus Ampullaceana; species Ampullaceana balthica. Next base: position 326,121 of record CALYLW010000302.1, on the reverse strand, counting down.
AATTAATTAATTATTAATACTACGGATTTAGCTGATATAAAACTATACTATTATTTACTGTTCCAGTGCAATCAACTTTGTATTTTTATTCTGTATAATTATGAAGTACCTTTTTATTAACTTTCATACATAATATTTAATTGGACGAGACTCTGTAATGAAAAAGAATAAATATTATTCTCGCCAAAACTAGTATTGTACCTGTGGTCAACATAAATCCATTAAGTTAATTTAATTTAAAGCATGAAAAAACGAAAGACAATATAATACAATTTTATAGCCAGTATAGCATAAAAATGTTAAAGTGAGAGTCTGTAACAGTGACTGTTAGTAACAGAATAGATAAGACAGGCATGGGTGGGGGGAAAATAAAATGTTTCTGGGAAAGAGCCTGCTTGTGTGTTTGTAAAACACCCCCTCCCCCACAAAAAAAAGAAGTAAGACTGTCCTAGGATTCGATCCGCGTACCATAATAATAAATTGAACTAAGCTAGATTAACCACTCAACTGGAGAAGCTGATGAAATTATTTGTTATTTTAAAAATTATAAGTGATTATCATTAAATGCGCACTAATCAATTTTTATGGCAATGGTACTTAAAAATTTCAGTAAGCATGAAATTTTAATAAGTGTTAGCATATAAATTACACATTTTAGCCTAAATCGAGTGATATCGGCCGTTATTTTGTCTACTAGGGGCGCGTTTTTTTTTACATCGTGACCAGCCACTATAAGTAAGACGCATGCGCAGACGACCTGTGCGGATAATATCAGCATTATCCGCACGACCAAAACCGTGCAAATAATCACTTCGATGTAAAAAATAGACAACTAACTCTAACCCTGACCCTAAAAGTAAAAGATCTAATTTAATCATAATTATAAGAATTGTAAAAAAAAGAAAAAAATTTTAGTCTCAACCGAAAATCTAACCCATGCCTGTTCACCAGTCCAACTCGCAATCATGAGACCACGGAAGTTCGGTACATTTGGTGAATTTTAAAAAGTTATAAATAACTGACTATAAAACCGTCTCTGCGCATGTGCAAAAACCGTGTAACTTAGAAAAAAATAACTTACACGGGATGATACCGTGGAAGTTAACACTACGTTAAATTATAATGATTTAATTTAAATATAATTTAAATTTAATGTAGTAGAAAATTTACTCACCTGGCCAAACTGACAAACATAATGATAATGATTAAGTTAAGGCCCTATTGCTACTTGCAATTAAATCAAATATCATAGCTGAAGAACACATAAAATATGTAGATATAGGCAAAAACACTTAATCTTAATTCTGCTCCTCTCAGGCGACATAGAACTTAACCCAGGCCCAGTATCATCTAAATGTCAAATTTGTATTAAGGCATGCACTAGCAAACAAGGAACCATTCAGTGTGACACCTGCAATGAATGGTACCACACAGCATGCCTGCATACTAAAACACCAAAGCACATAGCAATAGGCCTAAGAAATAAATATGCATCTTGGCACTGCATACATTGTGGGTTGCCCCAAATCAGTTCAGATTTGTTTAACTATAGGGACCTTATCACCACAAACTCTTACAGTGTTTTGGCTAATCCTTTTATAAATAAACCACTAGATAAAATTAAACCTACCACACAAACCCATAAAATTAACCATAAAAAATCTAATAATAATAATAATCAAAACCTTCTCAAGACACTAATAATTAATTTCCAAAGCATAAAAAATAAAATTCCAGATATAGAGCTACTTATAAAAACAGAAGAACCAGACATAATTGCTGGTTCTGAAACTTGGTTGAACCCCAACATATATAACTCGGAAATTTTAAACACCAATTATAATATTTTTAGGAAAGACAGACCAGACAATTATGGAGGAGTGCTACTTGCAATTAAATCAAATATCATAGCTGAAGAAATAAATACACAGCCAAATTTTAATATAGAGTCTATTTTTTGTAAAATAATTACACCAAACTCAGCCCCACTTATTGTAGGCAGTATATATAGGCCACCGAATACAAACCTAGAATACATGAACAATCTTTGTAGTCAATTAACTTTCATAAAAGAGAATAATAAAAATGCAGTTCTATGGATTATGGGGGACTTTAATCTTCCAGATATAAATTGGAAAAATTATACAATTGATAACCATCAAACTAACAAAGAAATTAATGAACACTTTTTAGACACTATAAACAACATAAACCTAGAACAGATAGTAAAAACAGCAACAAGGAAAAATAAAACACTAGATTTATTCCTAACAAATAGACCAGGACTAGTGTTAGACTATAAAATAATTCCAGGACTGTCCGACCATGATATTGTTAGGGTCACCAATACAATAAAAACTAAAATTAATAAGATACCTAGAAGAATAATCTATCTTTGGAATAAATGTAATTCAATAAAACTACACCAATCAGCGGCTAACTTCCAACAAACTTTCCTAAGTAAATTTAACACAAATAGCCCAGTAGAAGAAATTTGGAAAGATATAAAAACAAATCTAAAAACTATAATGGATGAGAATGTTCCAACAAAACTAACATCAAATAAAATTAACAAATGCTGGTTCAATTCTAGATTGAAAAAGCTATGCAAACTAAAAGAGAACTTATTTAAGAAATATAAAGCTACCTATTCATATAGGATACACAAAAAATACTTAAAGATTAAACACTTGACACAAAAACTTAGTCGAAACCTCCAAAATGAATATATAAACAATGTAATTACCAAAGATAACAATAAAAACTTATGGTCCTTTATCAAATCTAAAAAAATGGAACCTTCAGGAATAGCCACACTAAAAGGCTCAAATAATAAAACCTATAATGATAATGAAACTAAAGCTAATATCCTTAACACATATTTTGCATCATCTTTTTCTGCCTCAGGCGACAAGGAAGTTTTAATAAATTTAAATAAAATGGAGGAAATAGGTAACATAACTGTAGATGAGATAGGTATACATTCACTCCTAAAAAACTTAAAAATAAACAAAGCTACTGGCCCAGATGATTTGCCTGCAAGATTATTAAAAGAACTAAGCAATGAACTGTCCCCAATCCTTGTAGTTCTCTTTCAAGCCTCTCTAAACCAGGGTAAAGTGCCCCAGGATTGGAAATTAGCTAACGTAACTCCACTCTTTAAGAAAGGGGATAAATCAGACCCTGGTAATTACAGGCCTGTATCACTTACTAGTATCACCTGTAAATTACTAGAACACATAATATATAGTAGAATAGTTAACCACCTTGACAAATATAATGCCCTATGCCCACATCAACACGGCTTTAGAAAAAACAGATCATGTGAAACACAATTAATAGGTTTAATAGATGAACTATCAAAAGGCTTAGACAAAAATGATCAAATAGATACAATATTACTAGACTTCTCAAAAGCATTTGACAAAGTTCACCACCTTAGTTTACTTAAAAAACTTAACTACTTTGGAATCTCAGGTTCCTTACATCACTGGATCCAAGACTTCCTTTTGGGCAGGGAGCAAACTGTAATAATTAATGGATCTAAATCTGCACCAATAAAGGTTAACTCAGGAGTTCCACAAGGAACTGTGCTAGGTCCCTTACTCTTTTTAATTTATATAAATGATTTACCCAACAACATCTCAACAGGTACAAAAGTTAGGTTATTTGCTGATGATTGTATAATCTATAGAACAATTAAATCAGAACAAGATAGCAAAATTTTACAAAAAGACTTAGATGAATTGATAAAATGGGAAACTAACTGGAGTATGTCTTTCCACCCAGAAAAGTGTCAACTGTTAAGAGTAACAAAGAAAAAGAAACAAATAAATTCAAAATATTACATTCATGGAAAAGAACTGACCCAAACTAAAGATGCAAAATACTTAGGAGTCTTAATAAATGAGAAACTATCATGGAATCCCCATGTCAATGAAGTTATTAAAAAATCAAACAAAACCTTAGGCTTTATAAAAAGGAAACTTTAACAAATGTAATAGAGATATAAAACTAAAATGCTACCTCACTTTGGTGAGACCTGTACTAGAATATGCATCTTCTGTATGGGACCCATCCACCAAAGAAAACATTGATAAACTAGAACAAATTCAAAAAAGAGCTGCCAGATTCATTACTGGAGAATATTCGAAACTGACAAGAATAACACCATTAGTTAAATCATTAAACCTTGAAACACTAGAGCAGTGGTTCCTAACCTTTTGGGGTCCATGCACCCCTTCAGATGCCCAAAAAAGTTCATGCACCCCCTCGTGAAACTTGCAGAAAATGCATAATAAACTAATTTTATTTTAGGAACACAACAGTTTTGACAATAGGCAACAGGGAATTTAGTGAGAGATCTGCTGCTTCTTATGATCAATCAGCAATTTAAATCTGGGGACTGTTTTGGACAAAGCAACTCTCATGTCATCCTCTGCACTCAACTTATTCCTTGCCTTGGTTTTAATCGTCAAAGGTGTGGAGAATCCTGCTTCACAGAGATAGGTTGTGGCAAATGGAAGGAGAGTCAGTACTGCCCTCTTGGCTAGATGTGGGTAGGAATCTAGCTGGGCGCACCAAAATTCAATCAAAGGTATTGCAACTGAAGACACTCCTCAGTACTTTCTCTGGTTCTCAAATCAATCAGGTCATCTTTAGCAAAGTCACTGTCATCAATGTTGTCCAAGTCACAGAGAAAATGATTTTGCGAATCCAAAGGTCTCTCCTAGCAATGTCTTGACAGAAATACCCATCAAAGGACTTTTGCAATGCTGAAAGGTGCTCTGAAATTTCCCCTTTGATTTTGTCAGGCAGTGATCCCTCAGTGCTTCCTTCTGCACTAGATATTACAACTTCATCCAAGAGTGGAAAGTTGGCCAAGTTGGACTTTTCTAGTCGTCGTTGGAATAGTGGCACTTTGTTAAGGAAGGCTTGCAATCTCTCAGTAGCATCCATTACAGTCACAGCAGGTCCTTGGAGAGATGTGTTCAACTCATTCAAGATGGAGAAGATGTCAGCCAGGTATGCCAAGTAATGAATGAAATTTGGACAGTCAAACTTGTCAGCAAGGTCACTCTCTTTTTCTCGCAAGAAAATGGCAAGCTCCACTCTCAGTTCTACTAACCGAGAAAGTATCCGCCCCCTGGACAACCAGCGCACCTCAGTGTGGTAGAGCAGAACTTCATGCTCAGAGACCACCTCCTGACAGAACAACTTGAACAGGCAATGGTTCAAGGCATGTGAGCGGATAGAATTTAAAACTTGGACTGCAGTAGAAAGAACTGACTTCAAGGTTGGAGGTAGACTTTTGCATGCCAGGACCTGACGATGAAGGATATAGTGTGTAGGGACAATATCTGGAACTTCTTTCTTTACCAGTGCTGAAAATCCTGACTTATTACCGAGCATGGAGGGAGCACCACCTGTGCAAATTGAAGAAATTCTTGAAGTCCAGTCAAACTGGTTTTCAGTGAAGAATGCCCTGACTAGCTGCAGCACATCAGCAGCTTTGGTAGTAGCTAGGAGGGGCTTACAAAAGAGAATTCCTCCTTCAGCAATCCACTGAGAACATATCTCAGAAATACAAGAATCTAACTGCATTGTGCTACATCAGTGGATTCATCCAGCTGCATGCTAAATGGAAAAGGACTGCTTCTCATCTCGCACAAGACTTGATCCAGAATGTCTGCAGCCATGTCACTAATCCTGGAATGAATAGTGTCATTGGACAAAGCAACTTTCTCAACCTGCTTCCTCTGTTGGTGACCACACATCAGTTCAACCATCTCCAGAGCACAAGGCTTCACCAAAGTTTTCCAATGGTGTGGGGCTTCTTGTTCTTTGCAATAAGATATGCAACCTTGAATGATGCCTCCAGTGCAGGTTTCTGTGACAAAGAAAATCCAAGCTTGGGCAAGGTAACTGAGGTCAAGGAGCGAGCTCTCTTCTGCTTGAAGACCTCAACACTGTCCTTGGAATTGGATGGATGGACTTTCTCCAAGGGCTCTCGGAGTCTAACAGGCTTCATGTTGTCATTGCACAGGATTTTTCCACAGAGGAAGCACTGAGGCTTTTGTGTTCCATCTCTCTCTCTTTTTTTATTATTTATTAACGATTTTGAGGGGGTGATGACAATCGGAAAGTCGTACCAGTCACAGGGAAATTTTTAACTGACGAAGTTGATGTTTTTTAATGACCGGAATTGGATTCTCAACTCAAGATTTTAGGTTTCAATGACGAATATTGGCTTACAATTAACGTTTTTAAGAACTTTGCAGCGTACCGAGCAATAAAAGTGAAGGAAAAAAATTCCAACGTTTACATCCGCTCAAAACAGTGAGAGGTGCACCGGAAGCCATATATCTGACGTATTTGATGACAAAATTAAATTATTTTTAGAAAACTGTGACTTAAAACACGAAATTCCGAGGAACATGTAGAGCGAACCGTTCATTTTGCGAAAAGGTTTTTCCGTCAATTTTCGACATGCGCAGAACGATGCGCTAACGAGTATCAAAAATGTTGTAGTATGTGCGCCCTTTAACGCGGCATACCTTGCTTATGGTTTACATTTTCAGATTATCAGTTTTTCTTTCTTTTTTTTCCTTCTTCTTTTTTTTCTTCCTCTTTTTCTTTTTTTTCTCTGAATGGTTCATGCACCCCCTGGAACCTGTTCATGCACCCCTGGGGGTGCATGCACCACTGGTTAGGAAACCCTGCACTAGAGGATAGAAGAACCAAGAGTAAAGTAGTAATCATACATAAAGCAATTAACTCTAATTTAGAAATACAACATAAAGATAACTTAATACAACCCTCAGATAGACATATAAGGATAAAAACACCTTTCTTATTCCGTATGCAAGAACAAACTCATACAAATTCTCGCTCTTCCCGTCCGGAATTCGGGCGTGGAATGGGTTGCCTGAAGAAACCAGGAAAGCCAACACTTTATCAACATTTAAAACTCTAATAAGAATGCAGGACTAAACACAAACCATAGATAAGCGTAGGACGCAATGATCTTCTGTATAGAAGGAGCGTCTGAAACAGATAAGATAAGATAAGATGCTCACATCAACAAGGCTATAGTTATAGTCTATAGTAGGCACTTCTATACTCGTTCGCGCATCTTTCTACGCATGTTGAAAAAAATCGCAAATACCGTTTCAGTTTTTCTATACTATGGGCGTAAGTGCCATAAGCGATGACAATGGCTTTTTGTGCTTTACGTCACAATTTTTTGTTTATTTGTGTAATTTGTCATATTTGTCATCAGTGACGAAGAGGGTACATTTTGTCGACCACACTGGTATCATTTTCACGCAAGTTGTGTAGTGTGTTTTAGCAATGAAGGGTTTTATTCTCATTGGACCCTAGCGAGGGTCAGCAATATTTGCAAAAAATGGGGAAAAGAACAGGCACAAACACATATTTTTAAAAATTAAAAAATAATGCTTTTCTGTGAGGGAACAACGCAAGTGAACGCAAGAACCATTGTTGCCCCTCTCTCCACCACCTACGCTTGCCAAACCATAAACTGATTGGTCGACCCAGCGAGGGTCATTCGTCATGCTTATTTGCACATACTCACTTTGGTGAATTATATATATAGATAATTATTATTTATTATCATTTACTTATTACTGAATTATCTTATCTTACCTGTTACAGGTTTATTTTATTATTAAATACTTAAATTTTTTGTTTTATTTAATCAACAGTTTGAAACCAACAAGGATACCTACTAAGTTTAATATATATCTATATTGTATAATTATGGCCATGGCTTCTGAAAGATGTCTGACCATGATTCAAAAGACTTTTGCCTTAAGCAAATTTTGTCGATCAGCAAGTACTATTTCACCTGGAGCTTCCGATTTTAAATTGAGTCAAGAATCAACAACAAAATATTTGTATTTAAAATATTCCACGCTTTTGCAATGTCTTGCAAAGAGCAGTAATGATAAAGCAAGGTTAGTCCACACTTGTTCCACATTAACAGCCGGACACAGCAAATGGAAAAATATTATGCACACAAAGGCAGCCAATGATAAATTGAAAGGACAGAAAAGCAATTTTCTTGCAAGCAGAGTACAGCAAGTTTTCAGTAAGTTTCTTTGCATTTTAATTATTTTGTTTATCTTTAAAGCTCAACTAAAAACTTTGCAGCATGTAAATAAGCCATATGCCACCAGTTAAGCCATACTTTTTACAGATTTTATGGGACTTTTATACACTTTTTTATCCCAATAGCTTGGCATAGTTGAAATTATGAATAAACTTTTAATTTTGTTATTATAGAATATTATTCAGTTGCTAAATGCAGGGGTGGGCAAACTACGGGCCGCATACGGCCCGCCAGAGTATGTTATGCGGCCCCTGGACATGTACATGTTGCGATCTTATGTTGATGTTAAATTTCTATGTTTAGAATTTGGCTAAATGTTTTCACCAAACAGTCTTTAATATAAGATGCTGCAACTGAAGCCAGTTTGGTGCTGTCCCATAAGATTGTAAAACGGAACGAGTCTTTTTCTGAAGGTGAGTTCATCAATAAATGCTTGTCAGATGCACCACGATAATGTGTCCAGATCGGAAAACAAAATTTTATAGCATTTCTTTATCAAGGAGAACTGTAGTCAGTCGTGTTGAAAAAATTAGCGACAAATTGATGCACCAACTTCGAGATGCAAGCAAAGACTTTTTGTGGTACTCTCTTGCGTTGGACAAAAGTACCTATGTACAGGACACAGCACAATTGTTGGTATTTATACGGGGAATAAACACTCGTTTTGAACTTACCCAAGAATTACTTAGTGTTTAACCTCTCAAAGACACAACTACAGGCCAGGATTTATTCAATGTTGTTGAGAACTGTGTTGAAAGAACTCGGTTGGTGTGGAACAAGATAGCAAGTGTAACAACCGATGGAGTGCATGCTTTGACTGAAAAAAAACGTAGGTCTTGTGAAGTTGATAAAAAATAAAATTAAAGAACAACATCCTGACCATACACTCTTGACTCTCCACTGTGTCATCCATCAGGAAAGTCTGTGTAAATATGTGTTGAATATCAAGCATGTTATTGACCCAGTTGTCAGTGTGATAAACCTCATCAGAGCCAGGGTACTTAACCACAGGCAGTTCAGGGCACTGCTTGAAGATTTGGAAACTGAATATTATGATATTATCTACCACAGCAGTGTCCGCTGCCTGTGCAAGATATTGAGACAATTGTGGGATCTCAAGGAAGAAATAGTTATGTGCCTGGAGATCAAGAGTTTTGTTTGTGAATTTGTAAGTAAATGTATTATTGTTAATGAAGAGTTGAAGTCAGACTTCATGTTTGCTATTGACATTATGGAAAAGCTGAATGAACTGAGTGTCGAACTTCAGGGCAATAGTTTGTTTGCACATGAAATGTATGTGCATTTAAATCATTTCAGGCAAAGCTCTCCCTGTTCTCCAGGCAAGCAGGTGAAAACAGGTTTCGCCATTTCCCTTTGCTGAAACAGAAAACCATTTCTGGTGAAAAGGCTGACAAGTACAAGGCTCAGTCGGATGCATTGGCTGTGGAATTTGAAAGGAGGTTCCAAGACTTCAAGAACCTGTAACCACTTTTCAATATCCTCAGTTGGCCATTTAGTGCAGAAGCGGATTCAGCCCCGGAGTATATACAGTTAGAGCTGCTTGACCTGCAAGCAGATAATGACCTTAAGGAGAAGTTCAAGTCAGTTATTCTGCTGGAGGTTTATGGATGTTTGCCAGCAGCAGCATTTCAAAACTTAAAAAACTTTGCTGCCAAACTTATGTCTCTGAGCAAGCTTTTTCTTGCATGAAAAATAAACAAGTCTAAGAACAGATCGATGTTGACTGACTGCAATTTGAATGTAGTCATGCGAATCACAACCAGTAAACTGGTTCCACAGTTCAAGAACATTATCCAAAATTGTGAACAGTTACATACTTCTCATTACCGTATATACTCGTTCTCTAGCCCGTTCGTTCATAAGCCTACCCCCTATCTTTTGGAAGAGAGTAGTATAAAAAGTGTGTAACCCGCTCGTAAGCCGACCCCAAAAATTAATAGGACAGCGTAAACAAAATGGTACACATTTTTTTTAGAACTACAAGCTTAATCGGTCATTACGATTGTTTTCTCTTACCCTGACTATTCATTTTCAAGAATAGGGTTAGTATTTTGAATATTATTGTTCAGAATATTATTATTTGAAAATATGTTAAATTGGTGACTATATATAGAATATAGGTACTACCCACTCTTTGTATAATACTTTTCTTTGTATTTCCTACTACTTTGTTCTACCTATCTTTCTCTTTGTGCTCTTTGTTAGGCAAGAGTTTGTTTGTTTGGTAAATACTTTTAAACAGTGGCGAAAGCACGTACATTAAAATTCGTTGTTGAAAACAAAATTTGTGAAACAATTTATTAAAACATTCACAAAAATAAATAAAATGAATAAATAAGGTAATTGCAGATGTTTAATAATATTTTATAGTTTCTGGTAGAGCAGTCGAATCTTGCAGAATGTAGACAAGGACCTTGATGATCTACAATAACACCGATATTTAATGTACATGCAGAAATCCCCTATGACCCGGTCGTAAGCCGACCCCTCCCCCCCCCCACCTTTTCCCCTAGATTTTGTAAAAAAAAAGTCGGCTTTAGAGCGAGTATATGCATTAATTATAATTGTATAAACTCTGTGGTCAGCTGATATGTAAATTACGTCCTACTTCTTCATAGTTATTATGACAGGTAACAACAAACTTTTGTTGAAATAATAATTAATTGTAAAATCTTATTATCAAATTAGAAATTGTTTCAGTTCATATTTTAAAATGTAATGTACATGTCTAATAGAGTGTTAATGTGAAATGAAATGAAAAGTACATGGTTATTTTAATTAATTTATATTTAGACATTAGCAATTGTAATTGAAGTAGACAAAATATATGTTCGGCCCGCCTATAACAATCAAGTTTACAATGCGGCCCTCCGTAGAAAAAGTTTGCCCACCCCTGTCTTAATGGGATCAACCTTATGTAAAAAGTATTAAAATTAAAAAAGAACTGCTTTTAAACTTATGACTTATTTACTAGCATTAAGCATTGTTTAAATTTTAAATATTAAACTACACAAAGGTATTTTTATATTTGGAGGTATGAAGAATATTCTTTTATTCATTTACAGTTAAAAATCCAGAGAAAGATCCAAAACTGAATGTAGAATTAGCCAATTTGATCAAATGGGCAAGGACCAACAACATTACTAATGATGTTATAGATAGGACTATAGAAAATCAGGTAAAGAATTACATTCGCTTAACTAAGGTATTAATTAAAGTTGAAAGGAGAAAATTTTGTTTATCGCATTATTGCTAATAAATTTTTGCAAGGAAGTATTTTTTATTTTCCAGATTAAGTTGCGTGATCCTAAAAATATCACTGTGTTTGATGGCCGAGGTCTTTCTAACACTGGAATTATAATTGAATGCTTTTCTCTCAAACCTCACCACACAAAAGGACTTTTACAGGGCATTTTAAAGAAATATGGGTAGGTTTTTAATATCACCAATCATTACATTATGTAATCTTGAGATAATTGAAGTATATGATGTAGTATTCAGTTTATTATTTATATTAATTTCACAGTCTGCCCTAGCACCAATCTTACACCTCATTCTTTTTGTGATTTTATTTAAGTATCTTGACAGTCAGTTTTTAAATATTTTTTAACACAGTTTGCAGAATTGAGTAGTACTGTAAATAATTCTATTGTTTAGAAGATCCTCTAGATCAGTGGTTCTCATATTTGGTCCAGCCAGTACCCTCTTGCGGACATAGTCAGACTGAGGATTTAGCATAAAGTGTTTGTATTTGTTTGCGTGCTTCACATGACACATGATAAGCAACAACATTTCAAAGATTCTCAACCATACTCATGGGATTAGATATCTAGGATCTTCATTGACCAATTATTCTTAATTTTATAGTACATATACTTGGTATAATGATAGCCTGATAGCAGTTTGTGAAATGCCTGGTTTTAGGTCTTAGCAGAAACATAAATCTTTATTTAATGTTTCATTCTATTCATTTACAAGGAGCAGATTTGGATGGTCTCAATTAAATAACTAAAATTGCTATTCTGTAAAATAAAGTTAAGATGCGTTAAGGTTGTTAAGACTGTTCATTTTTGAGTACTGGTTAACCATTCACAAAAAGATCGGTTAGTGGGAGTGAGTACTTTTTTAAAATAAGTATAATAATGGCATATTATTTTTCAGTCATCACTCGCTGGGATTATATTTAAATTTATATCTTTTTAAAAAAGGTTTTTTAAGACCGCTCATTTCTGAGGACCGGTTAGCCATTTAGAAAAAGTCCAGTAAATCATCCATTAGTGGTAGTGAGGTATTTTTCCTTAGGTTTTAAAACCCACAAGAGAATGTAACAAAATTAGCCATAACTAGCCCTGAATCGCCCATTGGTGACTTCATGTTAATCTCTTTTGGGTGGTGTGCCCGTCAACTCAGTGGATTTTTAAAAAAATCATGAGCCAAACTAAAGAGTTAACAGTGATTTAAGGAAATTTAAAAGAAAAATGCCTTATTATTTTTCTTCAATAACTCGCCAGAATTATATCGAAATTTAATAGTTGTTTTTAGATATGACACACCAAATAATGAACTCCGAGTAATCCGGCAACACTGACAGATTGAATTATGAATTTTTAGGGCTGCGGAAATTAACTATTAATTTCTCGATTAATCGTTAAAAAATTTATCGATAAAAATTATTTTAATCGATAAAAATATAATATATATATTTATAATATTTTTTAAAATTTTTATTAATTAATAATTAATAATAATTTTTATATTTTTTTGTGTACAAACTTCTCCCGCTTAATATTATAATTTATTTTATTACTTTATGTGGACCGGCAGACGTCAACTAAAAAATGGCTGACAGCATCAGCGCAGATAAATTTAAACATATAACTAGAAAGTTGAGCAAAAATTTTGTTTTTAAGCTAACTGCTGATGGCAAAGTCGAAGATGGTGAAAAAGTTTACTGTGTTCACTGCCATAAACAATTCTCTTTTAAAGGATCAAATACATCGCTGACGTACCACCTTCAGCACAAACATCCGATCAAGTATTAACACATCGTCATAAAATTTAGTTCAAAATATTCTTAATTTTCAATGTCCGAGAGAAATGTTCAGTTTAATGACATCATAAATTTCTATTTTTGGCTTTAATCGAAATTATCAATTAATTAATCAATAATTTTTCAAAAGTTAACGATTAAATTTAAATTAATCGATAACAGCCCTATGAATTTTACATTACCCAGTAGTACATTTAATGAAATTTAGTAGGCTTTCTATTATTGCTCGGGAGAGTAACGTAAAAATGTGTTTGTATAGGTCTAAAAAGTACAGTATTTTAAATAGAAAAGTTTTTTATTGACTTTGTTTAGCCATATTTTTGACATGGAAACTTATCATTATTTTTAATGTTTTGTTAAAAGACAATTAGTAGTTCTTTAAACTGAGCAATGCCATAAGCTTTCCCTTTCAGCTATTACTATTAAGCCCAAATTTGTGATATCATCTGCCAATTTTATAATTGAAACGATTTTACTTTCAAACTAAATCTAATTCTCTGCAATATTTGACATGTGTTAGTAACACGTTTGGACTCAGTACTAAGCAATAGTTGTAATCAGGGGCGGATTAAGACTGCACCGGGCCCCTGGCTGCAATTCAAACTGGGGCCCTATCCAGCCAGCGTACCTTTAGATAAAATGGTTGCTAGCAGCTAATATAAGATTTTAACTTGTAACTATTCAGCCAAAATGATTATTCATGAAAAAACCAAACACGAAGAAATAACTGTTTGCTGGTATCCTAAAATTGAGTTTAAAAGACACTTAAAAAAATAAAAAAAACAAGAAAAAAAAATTCACACCACACCCGAGGATTGATCCCAACACCGCTTGCACCACAAGCCTAAATGCTTCTCATTCGACCACGAGAGCTCGACGAAAATTGTCTATTTTAAATATATAAATAATATTCTTTAATATTTTCTCTTATTGAGCCTATCAAAGCAGTTTTTTTTCGTTTACTAAGACGATCGAGTCGGAATAGAGATCAGATTAATAGATGAGATTTTATTAATGTTTTTAATTTATCATATTTTCAGCGATTCATGTAAATATTTGTCCACGATTATTATGAAATATACTAAGTTCGAGGGCCCCTGGCTTTAGCCCGTTCAGCCCCCCCCCCTTAATCCGCCATAGGTTGTAATCCAAATTTTTTTGCCTCTGGAAAGCTTAAAACTTTGTTTTTAGTACACTCCTTTCTGTTTTTAGAATTATGAAATCAACATTCCCAAGTTTTGTCATAGATGATTCGATAAGCATTACAAAAATGCTTAAAACTATTATCAAACAAAGATGTTTTTGCTCTCACTTTATAGTGATGATTATTTTTATTATGCAGCTTTATCTGTTTGTCATTGACTCTAATTTAATGCAGATAATTATAATATTGTATTTAAATTATAATTTTTTTATTTTAACTGGCATAAAACTGTTAAAATCTCCATCACCCCTTAATTTCCCAACCCTTTCAGTGCCCCTTGAACCATCACACCACACACTTTTCAAACTACTTGTTTGGGTTGAAACGGATCAAGGCATAATATTTGTTAATTATTTGAATTTAAAATATTTTTTCAGATTTAATTTAAATATACCTGCCATGGATTTGTTTGAACATAAAGGAATTGTGGAGGCAAAATTACCAGATGCAGATGCCAAGTCTATTCAGTCTGACCCCAAATCATTTGCCATTGATAAGTATGTTGATATAGCTATTGAGGCAGAAGCAGAGGAGGTTACTTTAGAAAATGATGAAGATGGGCCTTATCTGAAGGTAGCAATTAAATGTATTTATCATTTTAATTTGTTTAGCATTAAACTTTTTTTAAATTTATGGTTAACACCACCTTGATACTTAGCCAGTTAATTTTAATGTAATTTACTATTTCGGGTGTTTGATGTCTGCCTTAAAAATTACATGTGCTTTACATTTGGTGATCAGTCATCATGAGTTTAAATCAATTATGGATTAAGAATTGTTCTGTGAAATGAAAATATAAAGATTATTGTTGGCCTTCATGAGCAGTAGTAGTCTTTTGCCAGTCTACCTCAGTTTACAAGACAATAAATTACATAGTTTCAAGCTTGTATCTTTTTAGGTTAATTTTAAAATCAAATTGAGTTTTACTAATTCCCCACTCAAACTTTGCGAATTATTTGCAATGCTGTCACTCATCTTCATGTTATTCATATTGTCATATTATTTTTTTTTAAAATTCATTCAGTTGTGTATCTCTTTTATTTAATTTTGCAGTCAGGATAATTAATTAAAGTTTTAAATAAACCAAATAACCAAATATGTTTTTTTAAACAGTTTTTATGTGGACCAAACGATGTGGATAAAGTCCATGGCAATCTGGAAAAACTAGGCATTCAAGTTTTGAATAGTGAGAGAACATATCTTCCTAAGATCATCATCCCTGTATCAAAAGAATTTTTAGAGACCTTGGATAAATTAATAGATAAGCTAGATATTCATCCAGATGTTGTTAAGTACCATTTCAATGTTGAACCAGAAAATTGAAAACTAAAGAAGAAATGAATACAGGTTCATAATTTAATTTTTGTAGAGTGGCATCTATTAAAAAAAATATTGTAACTATTTTTTGATTATCATCATTCAGGATCAGTGACCAGTTGGGTAGAATTAATAGTTTTTAATAAGTTTTTTTTTAATTTTTAAAATGATAATTAAAGACGTTTTTATGAAACACTTAATGAACTGAGCTTTTTTTCAAATGCACTTAAATAATGTCAATAAACCAGAAATTTCCTGTATTTTCAATGTGAAATAAATCCATGTAACTTATGAAACCATGCATGTTATATTTAGAAAAAAAATTGTTAAACCCTTTTATTAAAAAAATTTTGATGTAAAAATACCATACCATATCGTTCAGATGTATTACTAGTCTTTTTTTAATTTAAAAAACCTTTATAATTATAATATTTCATTTTAAAGGATACAGATACGACCTGCGGCATAGCATACGCCGCAGACTTGCTCATAGATAGTGCAAAGAAACGAGGGGGGAAGAACAGACTCTAGACAGCAGCACAAAGAAATAAGAACATCAAGGGGGGTTTCCAACCCCCCCCCCAGCAACACCCTGGCTTGCAAACAATAAACTGATTGGTCGACCCTAGCGAGGGTCATTTATCATGCTTATTTGCACTTGTCTTGTGCTTGTCCTAATTTCTGGTGAATTATATATATGTTATGATATAAAGTGATGCTTATGTAATAGCCCTTGGAGAAAGCCTAATCATCTTCGATGACAAAGTACTGAAACTAAAATGAGTTAGAGTTGCAGCTATAAAACATTAATTTTGTCAAAATTTAATTTGGTGCTCATACGGATGAGCTGTTAGAATTAAAATTTAAAAAATAAACTGTTTACAAGCATAATCTAATTAGAATTAACAGCTTCTACTCTCTGATGTGGATAGTTTGTAACACTGCAACGCCTATTCTATAGCAGCTCAGTATCATTGTGTCATAATTAAAGAAATATATATTTACTCATTTTTTATTAGTGAATTAATGTGAAAAATTTAATGATAATGATTACCTGAACGAACGAAATATTTCTTTTTCTATTGAAATATCCTGAAATTACTTTTTTTGGGTTACTTTTTTAATGGTTATTAAATTTTAAATTTCCATCCCATATACACCTGATCTGGGATATGGGATGGAAATTAGCTCAGAAAAAAGCAAGATACATGTATTGGTTAATACATCAGCTGCCAGTATGGCCAACATAGTAAAGAACGAACAAAAGCTGGAGGAGGTACATAACTTTAAATATCTAGGAGCCATTATATCTAGAGATGGTACCTGTGAAGCTGAAATTCGAGCTAGAATTGGGTCAGCAATGGCAGCGATGACGAAGTTAACCAAAATATGGAACAGCAAAAACATTAGCCTGCCAATAAAGCTCAGGCTTTACAGAGCTCTCGTTAAAACCATTGTCCTTTATGGATGTGAGACCTGGACACTAATGACAGCCACTAAAAGCAAGCTGCAGGCATTTGAAAACAAATGCATGAGGAAAATTCTCCAGATCTCCTATTTAGAACACAAGACCAATGAATATGTCTGGGACAGAATAAACTCTAGTGCAGGTCATCAAGAAACCATTATAACAACAATTAAGAGACGTAAGATGGCATGGTTCGGTCATGTACTGCGACATGACTCCCTGACAAAAATTATCCTTCAAGGCACTGTAGAAGGGGGCCGGCGAAGAGGTCGACAGCGGAAAAGCTGGCTGGACAACATAAAGGAATGGACAGGGATGACATTGCATGAATTATTAACCGCCGCTCAAAATAGGCAAATGTGGAGATCGTTATCTGTTGATGTGTCCATGCGCTCCCAACGACCCCCACGGTCACGGGACTGATGATGATGATGAAATTTAAAGACATTTTTTTATATTTTGATGCAATTGAATTAAAAAATCCACATCTATAAAATTATAAAGTTAGATCTGGATTCCTGGGATCGATCAATAAAAAGCCCAGTCTTAGTTTTATTTTGGCTTTTCTTTTTATTCCAGGATTCACATAATCTCCAGAGATTTGGGCATTTAGGGTAAATATTCTTTAAATTCCAGTGTCCTGAAAATTATAAAATATTGGACAGTTTGGAAAGAATGAGTTAATAAAATTTTGAAGGAAAGAAACTAGTTGTAACCACTTAACTAGTATTGAAGTATTATTATGCACAGCACACATTTCTAAATGATCTGTAACACTGAAAAGAAGAAATGCAATGATTTTTTGGGTAGATTTATTTAAATTTAAGCCAATTAAATATGTCTCTTAAGTGAATGATGGCAGAGTAACTGTCTGTTTTGATTAGTTGTTTTAGTAACGGTATCAGAGTCAGACGCTGATGTCAAAATAAGGATTGGAAAAGCAAGAGCAGCCTTCCAATAACTCAAGAATGTTTGGGTCTCCGACAACTTAAGCAGCAAGTTAAAAGTAAGGATTTTTAACACTATGGTGAAACCTGTGCTGTTATATGGAGCTGAGTCGTGGTGAACAACGGCTTTAAACCAGACCAGAATCCAGTCCTTTATTATTATCAACAATTGTCTAAGAAGGATTCTCAGAATTCACTGGCTGGACAAAATCAGGAACTGTGGCAGCGGACAAAGCAGAATCCAATTGAGGAAGAGATTCTTCAGAAGCGGTGGAGGTCTTACCCTAAGAAAACCTGCTTCTAACACAAGGAAAGCCCTGAAATGGAACCCCCAGGGTAAGCGGAAAAAAACACTTTGCGCCGTGAATTGGAGGCAGACATCAAGAGAATTGGCCATGACTGGAAGATCCTGAAGAAGCTGGCCCAGGATAGAGATACTTGGAGGTCACTTGTAGGTGGCCTATGCCCATGGAGGAATCGCTGATGATGATCGGTGGATGCCCCTCATGGACGAGAAGGCTCAACAAAACATCAGGGTCTGTATATTTGGTTGTCAGTTGAATACGGATAACATAAAGTACACATTTATGTAAAGAATATTCATGCCCTTTTTAATTTTATTTAACTCTAAAAAAAATTTTTTAAAGTTCCCCACTCCTTGATTCTTGCCCTCTCTGCTTGCAACAAGAGAGGGGGTGAAAATTTGTTTTTTTGTTTTTGGGAGTTTCCATTCCAGTCTATGGATTCCCCTCTTAACTTCTAATCAGCAGATAATGCATTCTTTTCAGCAATACTCATCAATATCCCCAAAAATCTAATTGAAGGTGAGAGCCATTTTACTGTCGTAGACTTTGATTTTTGCCCCTAGAATGGAAGTCCATAATAGGATAAAAGTTCACTGAATTTTTCATTTATTCTATTGTAGAGGAACATGTGATTTATGAAAATTTGAACAAAAAAAACAACACATTAATGAATATTTGATTGATAATTTATTTCACCTTAGACTAACAGTTTTTGTGCAAAAGTAAAAAATAAATTTTAAATCTTTTTAAAAAACTAGGGCTGCGGAAATTAACGATTGAATAATTGAATAATCGTTAAAAATTTTAATCAATTAAAATTAATTTGATTATTAAAATTCGATTAAAATTTAAGAAAATATTTATAATATAGTTTTTTTCCAATTCATTAATAATTTATATATTTTTTACTTACATTATTTTTTACCTCGTATTATAATTATTTATTTAGACGTGCATACATAAACAAAAAGGTTTTTCTTCCCTATTTCTTGCATAGCAGAACGAATTTGCTGTGTTACGTCACAAAATTTGGGAGCCATGGAATTACAGCGACTTGACTGATTTCACGAAATAATGAAACGCAACTTAATGGGATCTATATATGCGTTATGAAAATATAATTAATCGATTCATCGATTAAATTTGTTCCCGATTAATCAAACTGAATTTTTTATTCCCTACCCGCCCTAAAAATGTATTCAGGATCAACCAATATAACTCATTGAAGCTGAATCATGTTTCACATCTGTTAATTATATATTATATCTCTTGATCCCTTGTAGAAATTTTTAAGATCTAAAATACACTTTTCTACAATTAAATACCTCATCCAACTGAAGAGAAAACTCATTCCATTATTATAACTTCCAATCTGTAGAGTGTGGAATATTAATAATTATTTTTTTAAACTTAACATTTGGAGTGCATGTTCAGTGTTGACTTTTCAACAAAATATTTTATGCTCATTAATTAATGTATTTCATTTTTTTTTAAATCCACAAAAGTATAAAATGTCTAAAGTGACATTAAAGCCACTAAACTGTAAGTTCTAAAATTGTCTCAATTTACATATGAAAATAGTATCATCTGTGACATTTGGAATAAGTTAATATTAATACTATTGAAATTACATCTCTGGGAAACTAACTATTTGGTAGAATTATTTTGGTTAATTATCTGACTTTAATACATCATGAAAGGAATAAAAATGTGAATCAAATACACATCACTAAGTGATCTGCCTTGCACGTTAAATTTCAAAATAAATAAATAGCTGTACATATCACAGTACCATTGTAAAAAAAACAAAAAACTTTTTATATTAATAAACAGCACATGTATGCCAAATGTCTAAGAATAATGTCAGAGTCTCTTAAGATCCTTTGTTTAAAGTGAAATACCTTGAGCTTTGAAAAATGTTATACCATATGCATATAAAATAAATTTTCCAACCTTTTTCCATTGGTAGATGAGTGCATTTACTTTGACTGAGACTATTTACGAGAGAATCGGCTCATTCCCATTAATTCAAACCCTCGAATAGCTGATAGTTTCACAAATTATTTAATAAAAATTTAGAAATTAATATTCTAATGGTAGTTTTTATGGGCTGCTGCATTGTCTTACTCATCAGTAGCCTTCTGCAAATAAATTTAGTTTCTAAAGACACATTAAACAAAAGTCTCTGAGATAGAATGCATAGCTAGTGGTTGAACAAGGCAGGTAAAATATTTTGAACGACTGGAAAAGAAGCTCATCTGGGCAACAGTCTGAATCTTTAGACACAGAAAAAGATACATGGTAAGTTTTCAAGCTAGAAATTCTTAGTCTCAACACAAAATTTACGTTACAAGTATTAAGTTGATCATGATAGACACTATTTTTTAAAAAAATGTTAAAACCAATACACCCAGTAAATTATAGTGTAAAGTTATTTTTGTAAAATATAAATTTCATTTACATTCATACACTTAAAAAAAATTAGTTACACTCTGGACAAATATGTCATTATAAAATATCTATAATATATAAAACACCAACCCTGACATAAATATATAAAGTTTTGTTGATCCTGTTCTTTGCTTAATTTAAGTGAAAATACAATGCTATAAAATTGATGAGTAAAATTTTCTTTAAACTTAATTTAACATGTATTTTATGCTATATAGACATTAATCATTGTGAAAATTTAGTACTAAAGTTGTTTTCAGTAATATTTTTTACATTAAAAACTTAATATACTAAACTGCCTGACAATTCAAATTGACTAAGTGCTGTTTAGCTAGCTTTGTGTGATGTTTTTATAAGACAAGCTTGTTTCATTTTAACTAATTCATCAATTTCGCACTCACATAAATAATGTAAATCTTTAAATGTAAATAAATAACTTATTGTTTTTAATTAACTTAAAGAAGTAGATGAGTAAGAACAAGTTTTGAAAACATGATGTGTGGTAATGGGGCAACACAAAATTTCTAGTAAGAAAGCTAGAATTTGTTTTTTAAATTTTTTTTAGAAACTTAATTGTCAAAAAACAAAAATTAGAATGTTGATATTGAGCTTCTTTTCTTTCTTTTGTCACTATTTATGCACACAGATTCCTTATTAGTTGCCAATGTTGAGATATCATTGACTGTCTTATTGTTAGACATCACCCCTCTTATACCCACTGTGTGCTGGTGGTGCTGATTTGGTCAACCATTGATGTTCTTGTATTTCCAAAGGGGTGGGGCGCATCACAGGGTTCCAATCCAACATCTGCAGATCAAATAATAAATTGTTTTGTTATGATTTTTTTTAACAAGGGCTTTGGACACACCCTGGTAATTATAGACCTGTTTCACTTACCAGTATTACTTGTAAATTACTAAAACACATAATATACATGTATAGTATAATAGTTAATCACCTAGACAAAAACAAAATGTCCTATGTCCACATTAACACGGCTTTAGGAAAAACAGATCATGTGAAAAGCCCCCTACCAATGTTCTCTTTAAGCTGCACGCTGCATGGCAGCTCAGATATCCGACAGATGCTATGAAGCAGTTTAGAATTACTGCGCATCAAATTTTGTAAAATATTGCACAAAAAAGGGATGCTGTGCAACTTAGCACAATAATTTTTGTACTTTACACACAGGCCAAAGAACCTTAGACGGAACATTGCCCCCTACTCTTCCCAGTTTATATAAATGATTTATGAAACAGCATCTTATCAGGAACAAAAGTTAGGTGATTTGCTGATGATTGTATAATCTATGAGATTCGGATAAACTCGAAGAGGTCTCCACCTTTAAATATCTAGGGGCCATAATATCCGACGAAGGCCCAAAGCCAGAAATTCTTGCGAGATTGGCCCAAACAATGTCAGCATTGAGTAAACTAAAGCACATCTGGCAAAGCAAGAAACTCTCCCTGAGATCAAAGATCCGACTAATTTGACTAATGCGCTCTCTGGTGATGTCGGTCTTCTTATCTTATCTTATCTTTACAGACGCTCCTTCTATGCAGAAGATAGTTGCGTCCACAGACCATGACAGATGATCTGTTGGCAAGTGATGCAGCATTCACAGGCCACGGCTTTGTGGGTTCCACGCATTACCCAGCCGCCTAACACTACAAGTGTTAGGTACCCATTAGGAGCGGGGTGACTCAGGGACGCCCTAGGCCCCGGGAACAAACCCTTGCCTTCACACGGATTCGAACCCGTGACCATCGGTACGACAGTCCAGTGCGCTGCCACTCGACCACCGCGTCCCCCTTGTATGGTTGTGAGGCTTGGACGCTCACTGTAGACCTCCAAAGAAGAATCAATGCGCTTGAGATGAGATGTTTCAGAAAGATATTGAACATCTCCTACACAGCGCACATCACAAACGAAGCGGTCCGCAACACAATAGGTACTGTCATTGGCCCCTTCGAGGACCTTCTCGCCTCAATTAAGAAGAGGAAACTACGATGGTATGGACACGTGACAAGAACTGGAGGTCTCGCAAAGACTATATTGCAAGGCACAGTCCAGGGAGGAAGGAAAAGAGGCAGACAAAGGAAAAGATGGGAAGACAATATCAAGGAGTGGAACGGCCTGTCATTCAGCGACTCTCAAAAGGCAGCACAGGACCGGGATAAATGGCGTGAGATAGTGTGCAGTTCACGATGGTGCCCAAACGACCCAACGACGGGTTAAGGGATAGTTCAAGTATAATCTATAGAACAATTCAATCAGAACAAGATAGGACAATCTTAAAACAAGACCTAGATGAATTAATAAACTAGGAAACTAATTGGAGTATGTCTTTTCATCAAGAAAAGTGTCAACTGTTAAGAGTAACAAAGAAAAATAAATAAATGCAAAATATTTCATTGACTGAAAAACAACTAATCCAAACTAAAGATGCAAAATACTCAGGATTAATAATAAATGAGAAATTATCCTGGCATCCCCATGTCAATGATGGAATTAAAAAATTAAACCTTAGGTCTTAGGCTTTATACATCGAAGGTTTTACAGATGTAATGAGAATATAAAACTAAAGTGCTATACCTTAAATTAGGTAAGACCTGTAACTAGAATAATCATCTTCTTTATGGGACCCATCCATCAAAGAAAACATTGATTAACTAGAAAAAATTCAAAAAAGAGCTGCCAGATTCATTACTGGACAATATTCAAAATTAATAAGAGTAACACCATAAGTTAAATCATTAAACCTTGAAACAATAGAGGATAGAAGAGCAAAGTAGTAATATCACATAATAGGCAATAAATTCTAACTTGGAAATACAACACAAATATAATCTAATACAACCCTCAGATACACATACGGATAAAAAAAACTTTTCTTATTCCTATGCAAAAACAGACATAAAAATTCTTGTTCTTCCCGTCTGGAATTCGAGCGTGGAATGGGTTGCCTTAAATAACCAGGAAAACCAACACTTGATGAACATTTAAAACGACTTCACAACAGTTTCATCAATTCACTCTTATTTTCAATGTTCTAAAGTGTTACCCACATTTTTAAAAGAAAATGATGCAAGTGTTGCCGATAATTATTTCCGCCTCTATAAACCTCAAAATGGAAGCCAAACATTTTCAAAAACGTGGTTTTAAAATCTGTTATTTTTAGCTTTGTGTGTGTGTTACTGACACCTTCAATACCACAATAATTGAAGCAGCAAAAGAAGTACTTGGTAAGAAGCGAGCAATTAAAAGACCATGGGTCTCCTCTAATATTCTGGAACTATGCGATGAAAGAAGAAAACTTAAGTGCGTAAAGAATACTGCAGAAGGAGGACCAAGATACAGAGAAATCAATAAAAAGATCAGGAAAGATATGGTAAAAGCAAAAAAGGAATGGATAGAACAAGAATGCTCTGACATCGATGAAAATCTACTAAGGAACAATTCAAGAAAGGCTTACAAAATTGTTAAAGACTTGACATCCACCAAACAATGTCGTATCTCAACCATACAAGATAAATCCGCAAAATGTATCACAGAAGAACAAGAAATTCTCAGAAGATGGACCTAATACTGTACTGAGCTGTACAATGAAGACTCCAAAGGCGATGCGTCAGTGCTCAACTGCCCAAAGTCAACTAACACTGACATGCATTCTATTCTCCACGACGAGGTGGAGCTGGCTGTAAAAAAATTGAAGAAGGGGAAATCAGCTGGAGCGGACAACATTCCAGGTGAACTGATTCAAGCAGGAGGTGACCCCGTAATAAACATCCTAACTAACATGTGCAACAAGATCTGGCTGACAGGTAAATGGCCAACCTCCTGGACGCAATCGCTGGTTATCACGCTCCCAAAAAAGGGTAATCTACAGATGTGTCAGAACTACCGTACAATCAGCCTGATTAGTCACCCCAGCAAAGTCATGCTTATGATCATATTGAACAGACTGAAACCACAAGCAGAGCAAATCATTTCAGAAGAGCAGGCGGGCTTCAGAGCAGGAAGAAGCACAACGGAGCAAATCTTTAACCTGCGAGTTCTCTGTGAAAAACATCTCCAACACCAGAGTGACCTCTATCATGTCTTCATACTTTATAGACTTTAAAAAAGCGTTCGACAAAGTGTGGCATGCGGCACTGTGGGCAACTATGCACAAATTCAACATAAATGCAAACCTCATTGAGGTGATCAAGAACCTTTACAACAAAGCAACCAGCGCAGTACTCTTCAACAGCAAGCTGGGAGATTGGTTCAAGGCCACTGTTGGTGTCAGACAAGGATGTCTACTTTCCCACATCCTCTTCAACCTCTTCCTTGAAAGGATCATGACAGACGTGCTAGAAGACCATGTCGGAACAGTCAGCATCGGAGGGAGAGTATAACCAATCTACGCTTCGCCGATGACATTGACGGCCTAGCTGGTAGCGAGGACGAACTAAAAGAATTCCTCGCAAAGCTAGAGAAAACAACAAAGGCGTACGGCATGGAAATCAATGCAGAAAAGACCAATGTCATGGCAAATGGTATATTTACAAGTGAGATTCGGATAAACGGGCAAAAACTCGAAGAAGTCTCCACCTTCAAATATCTAGGGGCCATAATATCCGACGAAGGCTCAAAGCCAGAAATTCTTGCCAGAGTAGCCCAAACAATGGCAGCATTTAGTAAATTAAAGCACATCTGGCAAAGTAAGAAGCTCTCCCTGAGAACAAATATCCGGCTAATGCGCTCTCTGGCGATGTCGGTCTTTTTGTATGGTTGTGAGGCTTGGACGCTCACTGCAGACCTCCAAAGAAGAATCAATGCGCTGGAGATGAGATGTTTCAGGAAGATATTGAACATCCCCTACAAGGCGCACATCACAAACGAAGCGGCCCGCAACACAATAAGTACTGTCATTTGCCCCTACGAAGACCTACTCACATCAATTAAAAAGAGGAAATTACGATGGTACGGACACGTGACAAGAAATGGAGGTCTCGCAAAAACTATATTGCAAGGCACAGTCCAGGGAGGAAGGAAAAGAGGCAGACAAAAGAAAAGATGGGAGGACGATATCAAAGAGTGGACCGGCCTTTCATTCAGCGACTCTCAAAGGGCAGCACAGGACCGGGACAAATGGCGTGTGCTAGTGAGCAGTTCACGATGGTGCCCCAACGACCCAACAACGGGTTAAGGGATAGTTCAATGTTCAAATGTGTGATAAAACTTGCAATCAAATACCACCAATTTATGTTCACCAATTGCTACTGATATTAATGTCATAAATTTATGGTCTTGAAGGCTATACAGATGTGTATTTTAATTTAAAGACGCAACAATGACAATCCTTCTCGGTTTCCAGAGAGCTTTGGAGGCGTGGCAATGTGAAAATAATTCATGAGAGGCAGACTTTCATAGCAACTGTTTAATTAGCACTTAATAAAGCCTGATGAATCCATCTAGCCAGATCAAACGTAGATATACACAATATTAATATTGTTTGCTCATCGTGATCGACGGAGACCATACTTTTTAAATCCTTTATATTAACTCGTGGTGTCTGCGGCGGACCTTGCTTGCTTGCTTGCTTGTCGCCAAAACTTTTGATCGATTTTTAACCCACTTGCTCGCAAGATAGCGAGCTGAAATTTTGCAGGCAGTTTCGTACCGATGATAAAAACAATGTATCAAAATTTCAGATCGATCGCATGTACCGTAATTAAATTATTGATTTTTTAGATTATTTTATTTATTCCTATGTATCATGCTATTTTTTGAGATAGAGCGTCGCGGTGCGTATTATATTCAACAACCTTTCTGTCGCGCAATAAGGTGCGTATTTTACTGACAACACTTTTTATAAACCTATTCCTGATCGGTGCACATTATATTAAACACGTTTTACGACACAACTGCAATGTTGTATTTTTGGATGGTCTTGCGCTGCGTGTTATAATGAACATTCTTTTAGTTACGTCTCATACGTAAAGGATTTATAGTCAAAAACTTGGTTTTTTACGGGTTTTTCTTATTATCCTTGTGATGTAGCAGCTTGGTGGGTCCTTGAGTTTCTTAAAAAAAAACTAATCTTTTCCAGAAAGTTGCGTCCACAGGCCAGACAAGAGATGGCTGGAATATCACCAGGAGGGTTTTGAGCACGATATTTCCTGACCTGTCTTCTGGTATTGGCAGCCTGTTGTCAGTTTGCTTTACAAGTTGCTGCACCATTTCGTATAATAAGGCACGAGGAGGCTCGGTCGTTGGCTGATGCCTCACACGAGTTATGCCTATTACCATAAGCCTTCAATGCGGCATTGAGGGTATACCTGTAGTACTTTTTGTTGATCTCCGCGGGCTCTATGTCCATCTTAAAGCTCGCCACAGGGAGCCGATGGCCTGGCATGCCCACGTTATGCCCCGCCAAGCGTATATAGTTGGGATTATACAATACAAAATGCTAAAACAGTTTCGCAAAAAGAGTAAATACCCTTAAATTCCATAACAGGACATTACTGAAAACTGTTTCAAATCGAAAATTAAAAAATGTGGACACATTATTCTGTGTATCTCACATCTTTATTACGTTTAAGTTAAGGCATTTTATGAACTCACCCCAAAATTTGATTAGACAAGCGCAATAATGCTTCTATAAACATAAATGAGTTTAACGTATAATGTAAACCAATGAGAAAAATTTAACTTAATTATATGGCTTATCGTCCTTTGAAAGAATCATTATTTTGATTTTACTGTCTGTTTTTTTCATAAACACAATGCAATTATCAAATTGTTCATCTGATATATTTAATAATTGGCTGAAACAAAATTGCAACGTAGGCCATCATAAATCAAGCACTCAAAACAACCAACAATTTTCCAAATGAAAGGAATCAGCAACCAGACTTATAAAAAAGAAGAATTTACCATTGAAAAAGAACATCTATATGTTGTTGAAAAAAATGGCAAGATGTTCTTGTTAGAATTAGGGCCGTTCATAAATGACGTCACGTATCTAGGGTGACATTTGTGACGATGTGTGACGAGGGGGAGGGAGGGTGTTTGAGAAATTTGACGTCAAATCAAAACTAGAAACTTAAATTTCCAATTAAATATTTGATTTCTTACAATTCATTTTATGACGTTTTACATGGCTTCACGCATATTACAATATTAGAGTGCAACCGTACACTAAATACATACTTAAATGACCACAAAAAAAAAGAAAAAAAGAAGAAAAAAACAAGAAAAAAAAGTTTTTGACTATAAATCCTTTATATACGAGACATTACTAACAGAATGTTCATTATAATACGCATCGCACGACAATCCAAAAATCCACAATTTTATCTATGTCTCAAATATATAAAGGAGTTATAGTAAAAATAACTTCTACAGTCTGCCTGCTAAATTTCAGCTCGATTTGATGACGGGAAAAGGGTTATACAAAAATGTTTAACATAGTGCGCAGCGCGAGACAGATTAGCAATTACTAGCATTTACATTTACAGATCGGGAATACATTTTTAAAAAGTATCGTCAAAAGTATCGTATGGGGAAGCGGTGGTCGAGTGGCAGCGCGCTCGACTGGCGTACCGATGGTCACGGGTTTGAATCCATGTGAAGGCAAGGATTTGTTCCCGGGGCCTAGGGCGTCCCTGAGTCACCCAGCTCCGAATGGGTACCTAACACTAGTTAGGCGACTGGGCAATGCGTGGAACCCACAAAGCCGTGGCCTGTGAAGCTGCTTCACTTGCCAACAGATCATCTGTCATGGTCTGTGGACGCAATTGTCTTCTGCATAGGCATAGAAGGAGCGTCTGTATAAATAAGATAAGATACGATAATATATAATACGCACCGCACAGCGCAACAGGAAAATATTAAAAGGTCGTTCAATATAATACGCACCGCGACACTCTAGCACAAAAAATAACATGCTACATAGAGATAAATAGAGATAATTTAATCAATTCATTAATTTAATTACAGTACATTCGATCGATCTGAAATTTTGATAGATCATTTTTATCATCGGCACGAGTCTGCCTCGAAAATGCCTCCCACTAAAATTGGCCTAACAAGGAGGGGTGGAATTTTACCTACTTCGACTCGCTACCACTTCGGCGCCACCCCGGCAAAGCAGACGAATCTCTATGGTTAGGACTGCCGCAAAGCGGGGGATCATCAATGACACCCACCTAGGGTGTAGCCCCCACTGGAAGGTTTCATCAGAGCTTGCGTCCGCTACATTCTTCGCATTAACTTTTGCTAATCCGTACTGGCGCTCCTGGCCCTAAACCGGCAGCGCTCAATGGGGTTGCTAGTAAAAAAAGAGGGGGACGAAACGGTCGCTTCGGAATAACCCGACCCTCAACGGGTACTGTGGTTTTCATCATCGGCATTGCATCTAATGCTCTGCATCTAATCCGTACAGCGACTGTAATCATGTGTGACTAACACATAACACCTAACATATCGGACTTCGGCATTGCCTGCCAGGAGTTGTCGGTTTCATACATCGGTCAGCTCCGCAACCCTACTCGTCTGTCGAGCCACGTAGAGGCCAACCCCTTTTCGACAGACACGCTGCTTAAAAAGAAACGAATGGAAATAACCTAAATTACCAGTTTAAGTAGGTCTTTAAAAAGGTCATCTCCAACAATTATAGAATTCAGTGTTTTACTGCCAGGTGGGCCTCTGTTTTTCTTTCGTTTGCCACTTCTTGTTTTTGGTCTGCTCTTATTCATTAAAGAGGCGGGAATTTCCCCAAGCACCTCTTCTATGGCTGCAAGCTGATCATCCTCATCAGCACCCTTCAATTTGAAGATGTCATGGAATGAGGAAAAGATTAAGTGTAGAGATTTTAAAACTGTTTTCAATTAACACATTTTGATTTCGAATAATTTTCTTAGTATTATAGTTAAAATAAACATTAAAGGATTAAACATTGTCGCAAAATTAAAAGACTTCAACAAATTATAATTATTTGAATAAGAAATTAATATACACTATATAGGTACTCCGGTATGCCAAGGGTGACTACTACGTTTTTTGTATGGGAAATTAAATTCGGCGCAAAAAGATCCAAGTTTTTAATTTTTCGTTCGACGTTATACGCAGAATTCTGGGGATGAACGTTGAAAATTATTCGCAGAATTCTGGGGATAACGCTTTCCTAAAAATAATAAAATAATAACATACGGTTGTATGTTATTGTATGATGGGAGCATAATAACTTTTCTGTTGCTGATTTAATACATACGTTTGCATAATTTTTAGTTAACAGGTGGAGTCAATTTCATGTTTACCATGGGTACATTATATACAGTGGTACCTAGGTATACGTCTGCTTTGGTGTAAGTCCAACTTGGTATACATCATGTTTTGACGCGAAACATGTTGCTTGGTATACGACCTTTGTCTGGAATACGACCCGCGTAACCAGAATTTGTATGAGTAAAAATGACACATCACGCACGCGTAACGTGTATAAATCACATCACACCGCGCGATACTCAATTGCGATTGTGTAAGTACGGTAGTTGCTACAACTACAATACATTGAACAACTCGACCAATAGCTGAAATTGTCGCGTGAGTTTGTGTTTTTTTCGTTAATTATTAGTAGTAGATTCACTTACTATGAGTTCTAAGAAAATTAATGAGAGGACCCAAGCAACGAAAAAAAAATTTGGTTATATCACTATGGAGTTGGAAAAAAAGAAATTGTGTAAGAGGCATGCGTGATGCGTGAAGGGGACTAAGTTACGACATACGAAGATTTCTATGATTGTGCCAAACACAGACGATATTAAATGGGCTAATATTGCGATCCAGGGGGTTGAAATCGATTACAAAACCAAGATCAGAAACATAAGAGCATGTTGAAAAATTGCTTTTGATCGGTATAACATAAACATATTTTTAAGTGTCGTTATTTTTATTTATGTATTTTAGTATTAATTAAGCAGTGTTAAAATTATTTTTATACAACCACATCAATAAATGTATAATATGTAAATAACAATATGATTTTTTTCATGGCAACGTATTAATCATTTTCCCTGTATTTCTTAAGGGAAAAATACGTTTGTTATCCGTCCAATTTGGTATTCCAAGGGTCTGGAACGGATTAAGGAAATATACCGATAAACCACTGTAGTACATGTATAAGAAATCACTCATTTGGACAGCCAACGCCAGAGAAAATCTCTATGAAATGATTGGGTCAGGGAAAGTTTTATCTTGAACTTAAGATTGGAAATTAATTCCCAACTACAATGTTTTTATGATTTTCCTGAAAGCTGATCTTACGGCTAAAAAAAAGGGAAATAAAACTATATTTGAAAAACCAAAATCATAAATTATTGGTACCCACAGTGAATTTTTCTAAATAGTTGAGAATAACAAGTACATAATAACAAGATAACAATGTTTTAACATAATATCTGCAGTTTGACAACTCTATGAGTATTTGATTTTTGTGTCAATATTCCACACTTATCTCGGGATAAAAATTCAATTATTTATATAGCCCATTAAACTAGATGGGTTTCTTTGCCTCATATCCATTTTTAGAAAAACTCAAATAACTAAGTAAACACTCCTAAAGACATATACATCTACTTTCTAACCACAAAGATGGGAAGTCCAGTCGACAGTTCACCCAGAACACAGCCAAGGCTCCACATGTCAATGGCTGGACCATAACGCATGCCAAGGATCACCTCTGGAGCACGATAATAGCGAGACTGAATGTAATGATAAATTTGCTGCTGCTCGTAACAACTTGAACCAAAGTCACCAACCTTAGTTTTGAAATAAAATGTTAGTTATTCATTTTAAATTCAAATGTATGCTAGCAATTGCTAGAAACTTGTAAAGTGTGAAAATAAAACAATTAACTCTAAAGAAAATCGTTAATGTTATTAATATTTTTATATATAATACTCCAGATTAAATTAAAAACATATTAGTCTGAATCAATGAATACAAACTAAAAATATTCTTTTTAACTACTGGTAGTTTATTTTGTCTTGAGGCAAAAAATATGGAATTATACCTTTGTTATTTATAAGTTATCATTTCTTAATAAATCTCTGATTGAGTCATTTGGTAGTGTCTGATAATGATTTCTTTGTGTTACACTAAAATAATACAATAAAATTAGTATAGATTATCTTTTCAAAGCTTGGACATTGCTCATGTGTTTTAGTTTGCTCTTACTTTGTTGCTACATTGGCAATGGGGCCGTCCATAAAGTACGTCACGCACCAGAGGGGGGTAGGGGGTGTAAAAAAGTGTGACAGGAGGGAGGGGGTGTCCGGCCATGTGTGACGTCACGGTGTTTTATTAAATTTTAATGACACTGTATTTTTTTAATGAAAATAATAATTTTTGTTCGAAAGTGTGACGTACTTTCAGGGACGGCCCCATTGAATTACAATATTTTAATAAAAAAAGATAAAAATAATAATAATTGCTATTTAATTAACTATTGTTTGAAAAAAGGTGATGATAATGATGCCAAAAACATAGAGATGGTTAAATTTATAACAACATAGAGATGGTCATGGGGACAATTACATAGAGATGGTAATGGTGACAATTACATAACGATGGTACTGGTGACAATTACATAGAGGATTTAATAGTGACAATTGCATAGTGATGGTACTGGTGATAACTACATATATGGATTGTAATGGTGGTGATTACATATATATGGCAATGATGGTAATTACCTAGAGATGGTACTGTTGGCAGCTACATATAGATGGCAATGGTGGTAAGTACATATAAACGGTAATGGTGACAATGACATGAAGATGGTTATGGTTACAGTTACAGCATCAACGAGATGGACATGGTGATATAGTTATATAGAGAATGTAATGGTGACAATGACATAGAGATGGTTATGGTTATAGTTATAGCATCAACGAGATGGACATGGTGATATAGTTATATAGAGAATGTAATGGTGGCAGTGACATAGAGATGGTTATGGTTACAGTTACAGCATCAAAGAGATGGACATGGTGATATAGTTATATAGAGAATGTAATGGTGGCAGTGACAAAGATGTGGCAATGTGTAATGGTGGCAGTGACACAGATGTGGCAATGTTGTCCACAACCCAAAGCTGTACCTTGACTGAGGTGAAGTCACCATTTTTCTTGAGCATGATGTTCTCGGGTTTGAGGTCGCAGTGAATTATCCGGTTCTTAAACAGCAGCTCCAGACATCTGAGGACACACCTGGTGATGGGTAGGATTCTGGACATCCCCAGACCTCGATAGTTGTTGCGTTTGAGGACTTGATACAAGTTCATGCCCAGCAGCTCAAAGGAGATGACCATGTGATTACGGAACCTGGTGGACGTTTAGTTGAATCGATTAGTCACACTCATCCATGCCTTATCTTCAAAACTAATTGCTATTCATAATATTTTTACTTTTAGCTAGTGATTGCGTGAATACGTGTGGTGGTTAGATCATAAATTAGTTTTAATCCAGAATTTGACGGCCTATTAAACAGTGGAGTTACTAAGGTGTGCGGGCCTGAGCCGGCCGCACCGAGCGACAATCTCAAAGGTGGTTGACACAAAACTGAAATTAGACCCAAAAAAAGATGAACTTTAAAACCATCCGTGTCCAAACTCACAAATAATGTAAAGGAGATGCTTCAAATTGAGGAATTTAATGAGACAGGTGAAGCTCTTTGTGATCCTAGTAAAAACTTGGACAAAAGATGTGCAGCACAGAACTCAAGAGTCATATGCTTAAACTTAAAAATAAACTTAAACTTCACAGTGTTGAAAAGTTAAAATCTCTTAAACTGAAGGAGAATGTGAAGCATGAAACTGAACAAGCACCTTTAAAATACAACAAAAAAAACGCAATATGCAATTTCTGTCACATAAGTTATATAACTCATTTCTATTTCTATGTTGTTTATTGCTTTGTCTCGTGTGCTGAAAACACCTCCTAATGCTTTCGTTATTTTCTGTGCAACTCCCATACAGCCTGTTCCACTTTTCCCTAATGGGCTTTCAAAAGAGAAAATCTTAAGCATAAATTTGTAAAAATGGTCAGAATAGCGATGAAAAGTCAACGATTTTACTTTGTGAGAAGTAAATAAAGAGGTGGTAATTGAATTTACCAAAAATAACTGCAGAGCCGTCAAGGAAGTAGCTATTACCATTGAGGCTGTTAATTTTTAAAATCTATTTAATTTGCGATTAAGACGATTTACATGTGTTCAAACTGACCACAATATAAAATAATTTATGTGATTCGAAAGCCAAGGCTGGGAAAGTGGATGCAATGCTCAATGATTAATATTTTTTTAAGGAACATTCTGCAGTTTTAGAGCATTCATAACTGAACAGGTCTTCCTGGAATGTCTTCTGATTCTCTAATAGATCATATACGTATTTCTTGGGAACTGGAGGTTCCCATCATAGGAGTAAAAAAAAATATTAAAAAAAACTCTCACTTGTCAAGTAATATTAAAGAAAATTTAATAAATAAATAAATAAAAGATTTTAAAAATTACAAATAACACGGTAACAATCGATATACACTTATCAATTAAGAAAGTAAAATTAAAAATGTTTTGTTTTATGTTTCAATAAAAATATAAGCTGTTGTAGTATGTAAAATGTTACCATCAATGCCATATTTTCATCAAGAACGGTGATAATAAGCTCTGTTGGGTCTGGTTGGTAAAAAATTATTTGTCTAGCTGAGGTGGGTGAGTGATGGACGATGTGTGTCGGTATGAGACAATGAGTTGCAGTGACGCACTCAGTTGGTACTAACCCCTAGGTGTCTTTGACGATGTGTGTCGGTATGAGACAATGAGTTGCAGTGACGCACTCAGTTGGCACTAACCCCTAGGTGTCTTTGACGCTAACATACAACACAACATCGTTACACAACACGCCATCCACTATCTGCCAGAAATGTCGCAGATCTTACATGAAAAACTCATTGATGACTACAATGTTGTAGATGCCGTCAACGTCTTGTCTCTTTAATGTCTGCAGTATCCGGAGCTCCTCCCTGGACTGTTTCAAGTAGATCTTCTCGTTCCTAACTAACTTTAGAGCGACGTACTTGCGAAGTTTGTGGTCGTAAGCTTTAATGACCTGAAGACGATATATGAAATAAACAGTGCAGCTTTCTGACGGTATAATTTACATAATATATCACGTGATTAGATCTAGCATCCATTCTAAATGTCTTGGTAATTAATAATTACACAGATAGTAAAGAGCACGAAAAATATACTTTAAAAATGTTTAATATTCCTTTTCAAAAATCAGAACTTGAATGGTCAAAGTTTTACGATAACCCGTATAATCCACACTACCCATCTTCCTCTGAGAAACATATAGATCAAGCAATCTTAGTAAATCTAGACACAAGAACACACTGCATATTATTCTTTCAAAAACTGATACGGTAATAGACTATCCCCCTTTTTATTGACATTGTGATATGAATCGTCAAAGCAAACTGTTTTGTTTGGTCCAAAATTCCCCAATCTCAGATAGTACATGCTATTCGGGGCTACTTCCCCCACCCATCCTATACTCAACACAAGACGCGTAGAAAGATATTTTACAGCACGTGGCAGTATTTGAGTTCCCCGCCACTTTTCTCGTTTGTTAAGTGAAACTTCTAGCACATCTGTCATGATCCTTTCAAGGAAGAGGTTGAAGAGGATGGAGGAAAACAAACATCCTTGTCTGACACTAACAGTGGTCTTGAACCAATCTCCCAGCTTGCTGTTGAAGAGTACTGCGCTGGTTGCTCTGTTGTATAGGTTCTTGATCACTTCAATGAGGTTTGCATTTATGTTGAATTTGTGCATAGTTGCCCACAGTGCCGCATGCCACACTCTGTCGAACGCTTTTTTAAATTCTATAAAGACATGATAGAGGTCACTCTGGTGTTGGAGATGTTTTTCACAGAGCACTCGCAGATTAAAGATTTGCTCCGTTGTGCTTCTTCCTGCTCTGAAGCTCTGAAGCTCTCCCTGAGATCAAAGATCCGGCTAATGCGCTCTCTGGCGATGTCGGTCTTCCTGTATGGTTGTGAGGCTTGGACGCTCCCTACAGACCTCCAAAGAAGAATCAATGTGCTAGAGATGAGATGTTTCAGAAAGATATTGAACATCTCCTACACAGCGCACATCACAAACGAAGCGGTCCGCAACACAATAATTACTGTCCTTGGCCCTTCGAGGACCTTCTCACCTCCATTAAGAAGAGGAAATTACGATGGTACGGACACGTGACAAGAACTGGAGTTCTCGCAAAAACTATATTGCAAGGCACAGTCCAGGGAGGAAGGAAAAGAGGAAGACAAAGGAAGAGATGGGAAGACGATATCAAAGAGTGGACCGGCCTGTCATTCAGCGACTCTCAAAGGGCAGCATAGGTCCGGGACAAATGGCGTGAGATAGTGAGCAGTTCACGATGGTGCCCTAACGACGGGTTAAGGGAGAGTTCAAGTTCAAGTGAAACTTAATTAATAAACCTTATAAATACATTGTAGCTGGCGTATGCACTGCGTTTCCCTGGGACACAATACTTTCTTGACAAAAACTGCAACTATCATCACTGCCCAATGCTTTGCGTTAAAGCTCTCATTGTTAATAGATACGTGCTACCACGATACTGATGTTGGTGCAGTGATTTTTTTTTGGGTGGGGGGCGGTGGGGGAGAGAAAATCAAAATCATCAAATGTTTCCCAGTCCAACAAAGAGCGACCAGGGTTTAGGGGGAGCTCCAGGATCCCAGCTCCGATAGACTTGTAGCTGTCATAATGTTACTTGTACGTAACCAGTCTCTCAAAGGTCTTTTTAAAATGTGTGTTATTATTAAAATGACTGCTTCTTTTCGCTTCTAAACTCCACATTTGTTATTTCTTAATTTTTCCCGACCGATTAAGCACCGTTTTGTTGTTGTATATTGAAGATCTTTATTTTTTAAGTTGCCTGTCCCCCACGTCATTTAAATAAAATGTATATCTTAATGACAGTCTTTTGATTGATTCTTCCCTTTGTTCACGACTAGTTTTACTCTCTAATTCAATCCCTTTTTGTCTTAAAGTTGGTGTATTTATCTAAGTTAGAATATTTAGGTCAAATTCAAACTTTTATATTACTAGTATCCCACTCTTTATAAAATAACAATTATATCGCCTTTTTACACCCCTTTACAACAGGGCCGTTTTAAGGTCCTCAGGGGCCCTTGGCACTCTCACATTCTTAGGCCTTCCTCAATTTATGACTAAATGGCCAACTCATAAACCAATTATTGAACTATTTCATAAAATTTTCCGACTTCCTATCCCATTCTTTAAAAAATATTTTTTAAGCCATTGTTAGTATGTTTTTCTAACATCGATTGTTTCAGTGCCTACCGTAACTAATGGATGTACTGCATGGCTTTGCTACCAAGACAAAAATCTTCACTAGAAGCCTCCTCATCCTCCCACATATCACATTGTGAGCTGAACCTTAGCCAGCGCCCCCCCCCCTTTTTTTTTCAACAATCAACCAAACAATCCCGGTCATTCCGTGGCCACCAAAGCAATAGCTTCGTTCATTTACTCAATGAGGTTTAATAAATTCAAACCTGTCCAAAAGTTCCTTTTCCCAGTGTCGGCTTTTCACACACTTCATAACGATAAGCAATGTGGTCACGTGGTACGACCTTGTAGAAGTGGTCTTCGTCATCATAAACGTCAGCATCTCTACTGGGATTTGGCCCGCCGTTCAGCTTGGTGGCATTCAGTCCGAGGCAGTAGATGGCAGTATAATCTTTGATCTCTATGTGCTCGTATACTGTCAGTTTTTGTCTGAAACCAAATCGACTTCAGTATTGCTTCATTAACTGAACAACATACACGCTATGCATTGTTTATAACATTTTTATAATAATCTCACAATAACCCCAGTTGAATGTTATCTTTTCCAGTCTTATTGTTTAAACGTCTTTCGACAAACCTAAAGGAGCTTAATTTTGACACAGAGTTTTTTGTCGTCAAAATTTTCTTACAAATTTGATGAATTCATCAGCCTTAAATCCAGATATCATGTATTTTGTAGTTTTAATATTTATTTATTTTATCCCCAAAAAATCTTTAGTTGACAGAGTTAAGGCGTACATCATTTTTTAAGAGTAATTTGAACGGAATGGCTATTTTTAAATTTATTATTTGGCACCAGGATCTACAATATAATGCAAAGATTTCTTTTTCTTCAGCATCTCATCTAAGTTATTTTATGGGCTTTTCGATTAACCAAAACTTGGGCCAAAAATGTCGTTTCTTTCGTTGTTTACTTGCTTGATATGTAACTATGCCATTTGGCCGTGCGCAACACATTTTTATATGTGTATTGACGTACATGCTTTCTTTAGCGTAATCATGCGTACAACAGACACGCCTGCTGTACAGGACTGTAGACTATCTGCTCGCTTTTACACAGATTTCGACTCAACCCTACCGTGATATCTACTCCCCCTAAAAATGATATCGACTCACCCATACAATGATATCGCAGTAGCTGGGAGCATCTTGTTTTGGTTGGCACTTGTCGATCCCTGTCTCTTGATGGACTGCTTCCTTGATTTGACCAGGTCCACAGAACGTGAAGCTGTCCCCCTGGCCGAGTCACTGGACGCCACGCTAACAGAGCCAGATGCCACAGAGAGCACAGAGACAGGCAGGCGCCTGAGATCTTTCTTGAACAACCACAAGATACAAATGCAAAATCCAGTTGTTTATTCATTGACAAAGCCTCCAAAAAGTATTAGTTTTTAGAATATCCTCAATTTTATCAAAGTTGTTTTTAAAAAGAAATATTTAAAGATTGTTTAACAAACATTACGAAATTCAAAAGTTTAGGATACAAGAGCTGTTTAAACGGAAAAGACTTGTCAGCCGACAGATTTTCATAAATGATGTGTTCTATGTGCCTCATTCCACCCATCACTACCAATAACAAACAAAAAATCAACTCTTTGTTTTGTTTATTCTTTTGTTGTTAATATATCCTTGGACAAACAATGGAAAAGGGAATAAACTTATCAAATGAAAATATGTTGAAGCACTAAACCCTGCTAGACATTCCTTATAGAGGAGCGTTGAATTTACGGAGTTGAATGCCTACTATTTAGGTCCCTTCTAAAGCTGAAATCAAGTTAATTATTTATTTTTTAATACGATGACTTTTAACATAAAAATTGCCTTAGAGGTAATGTATAGTATACAATAGCTACATACATTGGCGTAGCTAGGGGGGTGGTGGGGGCGGCCCGCCCCGGGCGGCATTCATTAAGGGGGCGGCATTTGTGGGCATTTGAAAAGTACAACCATTTCCGACAACCGCCCATTTTATTTTGAAGGGGGAAAACCAACGTGAAACAAAGATATTTGTAATTTCGAGTCTTAATTAACGTATTCGCACAACATTTTCTTGATTACATAATTGATATTATAACTAACGCAAAACCGTTGAAAAATTTTTAATCGCTCAAAACAGGTATCCATTTGTTTGGAAAACTAAGCGGTATAAGTCACAGATTACTCTGTTATAAGAAAAGTACGCAAAACACATCATCGCTGGGTCGAATAATATGTGCTATTAATATCGCCACGATGGTTTGCAGGTGGAATTTTGACATTCGCAGAATGATGCGCGAACACGTACCTAAAGGCATGGTGGTTGAAATATTGTGTTTAACTTGTAAGTAGTAATTTATATTACTGTTTCAGTTTTCAGAAAATTATTGTAAGGTAAGTTATTAAAAATTAAATTTATTTTGTTTTTATTGCATTAAAGTAGCACAAATAATTTGTGTTTGTCATTAAAATAAGGTTATTCATTAAACATGTTACGCCTATCCAATTAATGTGTAAATAATTTGAATTCGTCTATTTTATGGAAAATTATTAAGATTTATGACAAGAATATGTAAAATTTTCAAGTTTCTCTGATAATAAACACTGCAATAGGCATAATAATTTCGAAAAAGACATACTTTAAAATTTCAATCGTCTTGGAAAAATTGACATCTGACGAAGCACCTAGGAAAACGAGATCAGATGCTGGAATTTTACTCAATTCAATGTA
This sequence comes from Ampullaceana balthica, assembly GCA_944989445.1. NCBI lineage: Eukaryota > Metazoa > Mollusca > Gastropoda > Lymnaeidae > Ampullaceana > Ampullaceana balthica. The sequence continues at coordinate 286,068 of CALYLW010000302.1, read as the reverse complement.
ATCTTTTTCTTTTCTATGTTATCTCAATTTATGGGAACCCGTCATTTTTTAAATTAATGCATAGCCATTGCATGGAACAAGGAGATGTGCTAATACAAAATGCTGTTATATCAGCCAAACAATTTGCGAAGAGATGAAAATATCAACTGAATGCCCAGTTCTAAGGAGAAAAAAATATGAGTAGGGAAAATTGAGAAGACGTGGTTCTATTTTTAAAACGAGAAGTACAAAGAGAAATGTTTTTATCCATGGATGGAATTATAAAAGAAAATAAAAGAACTCTTTGATGAGTTGCATGATGCATGTCCTTGCAAGAAAATATTCGTAATACCATGTAACCTACTAAATGAAGCATTTGAACATCAAATAAATTACTTTATTGACATTGATAAAGAACAGTTCAATATGGAAAGAAAAGGGATCCAGGTTTTTATGGCTGTAACTACACTACAAGAAGAGGCATTATGCTAGAAAACCGGGGGGAAAATCCCCTTTGATCTATTAAAATTTATTCAACAGTATAGATTGGAAAATTCTGTACCCAACATTGTAATTTTGCTATGAATTTTTTCAACCAGTGTCCTTAGTTATGAAAGAAGCTTCTCAAAACTGAAGTTGATAAAAAAAAATTATCTTCGTTCCACAATGAGCAATTAAAGTCAACAAAATCTTGCAATACTGTGTCCATAGAACAATATATTACAGATAATTTTAATAGCATAATACACAATTTTTTCTATTACTAGACGCCCCACGGCGTAGCATACGCCGCAGACTTGCTCATGGAGAGTGCAAAGAAAGTGGAGAAAGAACGGACACAAACTACTGCTCGAAGAAATCAAAACAACGAGAGTGATCGGTTTAAAATCGGAGTTTTATAATCGATAATAGGTTTTCCACAAAACACAAAACACGCAATTAACAACCCTAAATATGAATAAACCTCGCTCGGGTCGGCCAATCACAGTTTATGTTTAAGGGATGTTAGTACTTAATTGGAGGCGGGTAACAACAACCTCAGTGTGCATGTCTTCACGTTTACTCGCTATTTTTTATTTACTTAGTGCTGCTTTTATGTCTGTACTCTCACCCCCAACCGTTCTTTGTACTGTCTATGATGAGCAAGTCTGCGGCGTATGCTACGCCGCGGGTCTCTCCAGAGTTCCTTCTTTTCATTCACTCACAGTCGTTTGCCCAAACCCACCCCATTTTGACAACTGTGTCTCTCAGGAAGTCTTCACCCGTCACTATATCATTAGCGGCGTATGCTACGCTGCGGGTCAGCTAGTCTTGGCAATAAAGGGGTAAAAGAACGGGCACAAACAGACATTTTTAAAAATTAAAAAAAACAAAACAATGTTTTCGCTGGGGTTTGAACCCAGGACCTTCCCCGTATAAGGCGGACGTGAAAACCAGTACACTACGAATCTCACGTTATTCTGTGAAAGACAATGCAAGTGAAATGCAAGGACCATTATTTTTCTCGATACATTGGTCGACCCCAGCGAGGGTCATTCGTCATGCTCGGTTGCACATACTTGCGTGGTGTCTCCCATGGTCCCACGAAGAGAATTATATAGATAGATAGATGAAAGTTAGGAAAGTAAATGTATAAATATGATTACATACTAATGTATTCAATTTCTTTGTTTGTAAAAAATTTTTTATTTATTTATAAATTCAAAATAAAAGAATAGTGATTGGTAATGTTTTTTTGTGTGTGTAAGTTTGGAATATGTTTTGCTACCTCAGTAACTTTCTTGTGGCCTTTAAAAAAGTATTTTGTATTTTGTAAATTTGTATTTATAAGTATATAATCTTATGCGGGCTCTTTTGTTACTGCTTACATAAATATGGCATGCAATGGTAAACATGTTCCCCACCTTTACTTCGTTTCACTAACAATTGTTTATTCATGTTTCTTAATTTATAAAAACCATAACATAATATAATCGAGTAACTGACCTTTCATAAATGACGTAACGCGATTTTGGCTGATTATTCACCCCCACGTCACACTTCATCACAAAAACTTAGACGCCTTCTTCAATAAGAAGTCACAAAGCTTCCCCCCCCCATAAAAGCCTTATTTTCTGTTTGTAAATGAGCATGTTTCAAATAAAAATTTTGTCATTTAAGTATGTTTTTAGTGTAACGCTGCATTCTAATATCGTAACACGTGTTTTACATAAACGTCATTAAATAAAGTGTCAGTACTCAAATATTTAATTGGAAATTGTATTTAAAGTTGCGCGTTTTGACGTGACTTCACATTTCTTAAACACTCCCCTCGTCACAAATGTGTAACGCGCCCCCCCCCAGGTGCGTGACGTCATTTATGGACCGCCCCTAAAAGGGCGGCAAATTGGAGACCGCCCCGGGCGGCAAAAGTTCTAGCTACGCCACTGGCTACATATCTTCTTAAAGAGTTTCTTCTCCCCTTTTTTCAATTATGCCGTTAACATATACTATGCAATACCCACATTTATTTTTTAAAAAAGAAAAAAAAGAGGGGAGAGTACTAAAACTTAGAAATGAAATTGAAGAGCCATCGATGTAGGTAGTCACAAAAAAGGGGAGATTACCAACCTTAAATAACTTACATTTAAGACTCCAGACTTGACTTTCCCTGGTTTGACGGGGGTAACTTTGGGCAAGTTGGGGGCACTGGGCAACTCCTCAAACATTTGTTGTATAACCACGCTTCTCTTCTCCATCTTAGACAATAACGTAATGCATGCAGAGTGCAAAGGTCACGCCCAGCGAGGGTTACTCAAGTGCCGGAAACATGGCCGTGCAAGAGTTGATGGATGGTTACGTCATGGTGCCAGGGTTTCTGTCGTTGATCGGAAGCTCACTTCTCAGCTGCAAATGAAATGGCAGTGTTAGGGATGGTCTAGTTACAGGGCATTGTTAGTGATGGTCTAGTTACAGGGCAGTTTTAGGGATGGTTTAGTTACAGGGCAGTGTTAGTGATGGTCTAGTTACAGGGCAGTGTTAGGGATGGTCTAGTTACAGGGCAGTGTTAGTGATGGTCTAGTTACAGGGCAGTTTTAGGGATGGTTTAGTTACAGGGCATTGTTAGGGATGGTCTAGTTACAGGGCAGTGTTATGGATGGTCTAGTTACAGGGCAGTCTTATGGATGGCCTAGTTACAGGGCAGTGTTAGGGATGGTCTAGTTAGAGGGCAGTGTTAGTGATGGTCTAGTTACAGGGCAGTTTTAGGGATGGTTTAGTTACAGGGCATTGTTAGGGATGGTCTAGTTACAGGGCACTGTTAGGGATGGTCTAGTTACAGGGCAGTGTTATGGATGGCCTAGTTACAGGGCAGTGTTAGGGATGGTCTAGTTAGAGGGCAGTGTTAGGAATGGTCTAGTTACAGGGCATTGTTTGGGATGGTCTAGTTACAGGGCAGTGTTAGGGATGGTCTAGTTACAGGGCAGTGTTATGAATGGTCTAGTTACAGAGCATTGTTAGGGATGGTCTAGTTACAGGGCAGTGCTAGGGATAGTCTAGTTACAGGGCAGTGTTAGGGATGGTCTAGTTACAGGGCAGTGTTAGTGATGGTCTAGTTACAGGGCATTGTTAGGGATGGTCTAGTTACAGGGCAGTGTTAGGGATGGTCTAGTTACAGGGCAGTGTTATGAATGGTCTAGTTACAGGGCATTGTTAGGGATGGTCTAGTTACAGGGCAGTGCTAGGGATAGTCTAGTTACAGGGCAGTGTTATGGATGGTCTAGTTACAGGGCAGTGTTAGGGATGGTCTAGTTACAGGGCACTGTTAGGGATGGTCTAGTTACAGGGCAGTGTAAGGGATAGTCTAGTTACAGGGCAGTGTAAGGGATAGTCTAGTTACAGGGCAGTGTTAGGGATGGTCTAGTTACAGGGCAGTGTTAGGAATGGTCTAGTTACAGGGCATTGTTAAGGATAGTCTAGTTACAGGGCATTGTTAGGGATGGTCTAGTTACAGGGAAGTGTTAGGGATGGTCTAGTTACAGGGCAGTGTTAGTGATGGTCTAGTTACAGGGCAGTGTTAAGGATGGTCTAGTTACAGTGGTCGGACGTGTCTCAGCCCCACTTTAACACCAGAAACATATTTACCTAAAGTCTTTAACATTAGGAATATACCAACAACTTAGTCAATTTAGTCTACAAACAACTTTTGTTTTTATCTGTTTGTATTGAGCTCACTGTGAATATCAATGTACCGGATTAGATTTCCAGTTTTGTTAATCACTTGACAACGCGAAAACGTCACTATCAATGCGGTTTTAAAATAATTTAATACATATTACAAACTATAAAAGCGAAGTAGTAGAAAAGTTTGTGTATGATAAATGGTAGAAACTTACGTAGGCTATGCCTTTGTCCAGGTGCGAATTAAGAATGCACGGGGCCCCTGGCTGTAATTCAAACTGGGGCCCTATCCAGCCAGCGTCCCTTTAAATAAAATGATTGCTAGCAGCTAATATAAGACTGTAACTTGTAACTAAATAGTCTATTGGTTCCTTGCTCATGTTTTGTCTGTACTACGAGATCGGCCTTCCCACCCAAAAAGATTATTCATGAAAAAACCGAACAAGAAGAAATAATTGTGAGCGTGTATTCTAAAATTGAGTGTAAAAAGACAACTAAAAAAAGAAACAAAAAAAGAATCCACTACTGAGAATAGATCCCTAGATCGCTTGCACCACAAACCTACACACTTCCAAATTACCAGGAGAGCTTGACCGAAATTGTGAACTTAAAATATATAAACAATATTCTTTAATATTTTCTCTTATTGAGCCTATCAAATCAGATTTTTCAATTACTATTACTAGCGGGTCCGAATAGCGATCAGGTTTATAGATAAGATTTTATTAATTTATTTAATGTATGACATTTAAAGGGATTCATGCCAATATTTGTCCCCCTTTGTTATAAAATATACTAAGTTTGAGGGCCCCTAAATCATCGGGGTCCCTGGCTTTAGCCCGTTCAGCCCCCCCCCCTTTTTAATCCGCCATAGTCTTTGTCTTTGCTGAATGCTGCCTGGGAAACTCCGACACTATGCGTTCCCCTATAAACGAATTTATATTACAAATTATTAAGTTAAAAACCACAAAAAATTGCCAGTCTTGGTGGTCAGCATTTTGGCACCTTAGATAGGTCACTGTGGTGTTACAGAGTTTTGCCCGACCGCCCTTTGTAAATTACAAAGAAACATTTGCATCAAATAGTTACTGCATGCAGTCTTTAAGTTGTTTACTTGTAAATGGAGCTCACCACAAACACATACGTGCGCGCACACACACGCAAGCACACTCTCTCACACATAACCTCACTTATACTTAAAGTATTTTTTCATTTGGTAGCAACTTCAAATCTTTTCTTATATTCTGGAAAGCTTGAGATTGATATCTGAAAGCAAGAGCTAAAAACGGGGCCACCTGCCTCATCTGCTGGGAAGTGCCATACAACATTGTCGGAGGGTAAGACTCACTCGCTTTGTCAAGCGTGGAGCACGAAGGCAGCAGGTGCCCAACTGTTTTAGGGGCTGGGCTGCATTGCCGGCAGATCGAGTCCCCGTGGCGGCCTGTGAAGTATGAGTCGGTTGGTTCTTATTTGAGTTGCCAAACTCTGGTGTCTGTGACTCAACATCCACCTCTGCACTGCTTGGATATATAGGCATATATATGCCCCCCCCACGCGTGTAGACGACGTGTGTAACAAGTTACTAAAGAGGCTCACGACTGTTGGTTGTATGTTGGTTGAAAGGCTTATGAATGAATGAATGCATCCTCCCTTTTTTTAATAGCACCGTCCATACCACAGTTCCATACTCGTTGCGCTCAGAGTCAGATTTTCAAAACTCTATCAAATAGAAAAGTCTTTTAAATTTTTTTTGTTACTTTTTTCTTTGATCTCACACTCTTTCAAAAATTTCGGAAGACTTCCACAATTTTGGTGCCACCGATTCAAAGGAGTGCTCGCTTAAAGTCATGGTCACGTGATTATTTGAGATGATTTGAACCAGAGAAACTACTGGCTTTTGAAGAGATTGTTTTAGCTTCAGAGTATCAATAAAATTGTTTTAACATAATTTATAGATAAACTGCTGATCTGTAAACTTTATTTTTATTTTGTTATATAGCAAAGCTCATTTTTGTTGATATTCCATTACATACCTTTCGTCAGATCTCTCCCTGTACTGTTAAGCATCAACTAATGTGTACCCTACAACTGTTTTAACAAATTTCTGGATCTCAACTAATACGCTCCACTTTTCTTAACTCAACATACAATACAAGTATAAGACACCATTTTTTTCTCACACTCTTCGTTACGTCACACTTCCTAAAATAAATAGTATATACTTAGAACATTTTGGTTTCAAGAGTTTCTTTTAATTTACAATTATTACGTCTTCCACTTCCACTAAATTGAGACCACATCAAACATATTGCAGTGTTGACGGCTGAGCTGGAAGTTTCCTTATATTAAAAACTCACCTTTTATTGGATTAATCAAAATCCTATATAATTTGATAAGCAAATGTAATAAACGATTCGTATTCCATCCTTTCAGTAACAAAACGGAAATATTTTAAATCCGATTAGGATGACCTCTTAAATGCTTTCCCTATAATAAAATGTATTTAAAGTAGCCATTGTCCATGTGTGCATACACACGTTAGGTCTTATCCCTCGGCACGCGCCTTTTCTCCTTTCTGTGCAGCAATGTGTAGTTGAAGTCATTAGATTGTCAGGGTGGACCAAGTACCACAAGGCCACAACTTGTGGTGTTGGTGGTGGTGTGTGTGTGCCAGTCTTGGATTTAATTATTCATCATTTCATTAGTGGAGGGCGGCACGCATCAATCGCATCGTGTGATCCTCCTTTTATCTTGTGCCCATTGGCTGCAAAAAAGAGTGTGTAACATCAATAGTTTTTTAAGAACAAGAGTGTGTAAGACCAAGACTGTGTAAGACTAAGAGTGTTTAAGACCAAAACTGGGTAGCACAGGGAGTGTGAAAGACGAAGAATGTGTAGTACAGAAGGTGTAAGAACATATGTTTGTAAAACAAGTAGTATTTTTTGTTATACTAGGATTTCTTATCTTATCATAGCTTTTGCATAACAGACGCTTCATCTATACAGAAGATTATTGCGCTCTACGCTTATCTATGGTTTATGCTTGGTCGTGGATTTTTATTATAGTCGTGAAGAAGGTTTCCTCTAATGTTCATTGGTCCATGTGCAAAAATAAAAAAAAAGCACGTGCAAATTTGCGCGGCATCCATTTTTGATCAATATTTTACAAAATTTGCTGCGCGGTAATTCTAAACTGCTGCGCGGAGTCGATCTGATAACTGCACGGACGCGCAGCCACGCAGCTTAAAGGGAACATTGGTCTTGAATGTTAATAGTGTGTTGGTTATCCTGGTTTGTTCAGGAAACCCACCCACGTCCGAATTCCAGTCGGGAAGGAGAAGGATTTGTATATGTTTGTTCCTGCATAAGAAAGAAGAAATGTATTTCATTCCTATGTCCATCTGATTGTTGTTTTAGACTTTTTTTTGGTGGTATTTCAAAGTTGAAACGTAATGGCTGATGTATTATTTTGCTGAACTGACTGTTACAAGTAACTTTTAGTGGCAAACCAATAGCACAGAAATGATGATGAATTCATTATGGTTAACCTGACTTCAATTTGCTTCCAATTGATTATAACACATGGATCAATTATTTGAGTTCTAAGCTTTATTTTTCAGACTTTATTTACTTATGTGACCAGGAGTTTCAATCAATCTTAACGGCTTCAAGACTTTTTTAAGTCTCCCTCAAAATGTGACTCTGCAAATACTTCATGTCGATGTCGGAAAAAAACAATAATAAAACATTGATGAATAGTATGAGGAACAACATGCCAATCACATCAAGGTTTTAACATTATTTGCTAGGACTCAATTCAGGCGATAATTGTTAGCCTGGGTGCAGTATCGTAGCGTGTGTTGCCAGCCCTCTGAGCAAGGTGAGCACGAAGCGCCCTTAATATATTTCTTGTGTAAAGATAACGGACCCTTCCTCCAAACTTCCACAAGAATCAGTTGCAGTACGAGAACATTTACACAAATACTGAAGTTATTGTTAACGTTGCCTTAGTAGTGTGTATTAAAGTATTGACATTTTTATAGTGCAATGCATAGAGAGCCTAAAGTATTCAAATTTATTTTAAATCTTTTTGATTTTTTCATGCCGTTGTCCCACAGAGTTCGGAAAGTTCCTCATCTGCAAAATTTGTGGAGGATGAACGCAGTGATCTTGCATTCCTTTTCTCAAATTTGGCAGATCCAATTGACAAATCAACATTTAAAACTCTTATAAAAATGTAAGACAAGACACAAAAATAGGGATATTGCGTAGGACGCAATAAGCTTCTGTGTAGAAGGAGGGTCTGTAACAGATACGATAAGATGAATACCTTCACAGGGTTTACCGCCACACCCTTCAATAGTCTGAAGGGAAGCCGCTTTCTGTACACGTTCAGACTCCACTTCGTCACTACCGTGCCGATAAGTGTCAACATTATTATGAGATGATTCGGTTCTGCATAGAGTGGTTTATTTGGACATTGACTTTATACTCCCCCTATTGTAAGAGGTCTGTACATTTCTATCAAGATCTACGTGTTGATGGATAAATATCCCATCCGCGACCCAGTTCTTGTGCGTTTACTAACAGAAGCGGTGTGGTACAATGCTGCAGTTGTTAAAGTTGTCTTCATTCTTCGTATTTATAGGGCCTCTAAATTTGCAATGACCTACGCGAAAGGAGAGAATGTGGTTCTAAAAGTTCCGCATATAGGCCTAAATCTCAGGACCTGGTTATGTGATTTTTCCAGTGCCGTCTTGCTGGCAAAGGACTGGATGGACAAGCTGTCATTATTCACTGACCTTACACATTACAGGAAAATACCAATGACTCTGAGTGCACTATAAGCTCCATTCAGTGTTTAGATGTAATATCAGTGTTAAATGGTAAATAGTTAGGTCCAGGGTTCAGGGGTTCCCTGTGGGGTTAAATTCTTTAGGTTCATTAATTTCATCACTTTCGGGCAGTAGCATCTTGTGGAGGTACTGTGGAGCTACTGCACCCCCAAAATATTTTTATAACATTTAATATAAGTTCTTTTTTCTTTAATTCCTTGCACCTTTATATAATATCTTAATATGTGAACAATATTTAATCCGTAGGCAAAATAGATCTGTCATTACGGACCACACATTATGGGTTTTTTTAGGCTATGAATGCGTGAGAGTGGCCGTGCTTGATATTAGATATATATATTAGGGCTGCGGAAATTAACGATTAATTTCTCGATTAATCGTTAAAAAATGTTTACGATTAAAATTTTTTTTAACGATTAATCGACCCACCACTTATCCCTGTACTGGAAGTCAAAAAGTAAAATATTTCTCCCGATAAATATAAACTAATTTCCGGACGATTACACGAACATTTTGTTTTTAAACTATTGACTCACGTGACTGTTCAAAATATTGATAGTTATGTGTCTATTGAGAGAAATCTTTTGTCTACCATACAATGTTATTTCTAGGTCTAAGCTTTGTTTGTCCATGTGCAAAGTTTTTTAAAAAAAACAACTCATGTGCAAAGTTGCACAGCGTCCATTTTTGTGCAATATTTTACAAAATTTGCTGCGCGGCGATTCTAAACACCTGCGTGGCGTCTGTCAAATATCTTCGCAGCCGCACTGCTTAAAGGGAACATTTCTACCATTTTTCTAACACTTCGCTTACATATCACATGCAAACCAAACATCCATTACAGTATCAGAAACTTCAGCTGAGACATCTAAAGCTATATGAACAATTGTTTAGCTCGATGGGTTACATTGACAATACGACCCGCTCATCACTTCAACCAAATAATGTCAATACACTTGTCTGTTTGCGTTGTTGGTTAAAAGATTCATATATATATAATATATATATATATATATATATATGTGTGTGTGTGTGTGTGGGTGGGTGTGTGTGTGGGTGCGTGCGTGCGTGCGTGCGTGCGTGCGTGCGTGCGTGCGTGCGTGCGTGCGTGCGTGCGCGCGCGAGAATAACACGGTTCTAAGTCGAATTTGTGACCAAAATGAGTTAAAGCCACCGGGTTATGGCCCATGTATTAAATCTATCATGGTAAAAAATATGGAAGTTGTATCTTGAGACAATTTTGTAGGAAGTACAATATAACATGTTTCTAACTCAATATAGGCCAACTAAAATCAAAGTTTCAAACGCAAATATCTCAGTTCGACCAAAACTTCACATAGAACCTTGTTATTCTAATGGGGCGATTTTATAATATATATATATTTTTTTTAAAGTTAATTATTATTCTTTGAGTGTACGATATTTGTGCCTTAAAAAAACAATGAACGTTTCATTTTAATAGAAGGCGTTACATTTAAATTATTCTCCCGTAGAAGAATTTACACAAAATAATTTTTTTTCATTGAACAATTAAACAATGTTAGAGACAAGAAATATTTAAAATAAATTTAAAATAAAATAACCAACACAGATAATTGTGTAGATAAGCATGATGATTTGATTGATATGCACTGTGTAGTCAACCATTGGAATGAATGGGAGGATAAGTGACATGGTGTGAAACGAAGTGTGAAAGAAACGGACAGTGTATTGTATTACATTTGTTAAAAAATCATGGGGTGATGTGATGGCTGTTCCTCCAGTAGACTATTCCGTGACTGTTTTCTGGATTCTGCCGATTCCTCTATGAAAGAAAGAGCAATATTTTATAGCGTAGACACTGCCCGGAGTCATTTATGTCTTATTATTTTATGCCTGCTTAAAAATTTATTTACAACAGGTACTAGCATTGAACTTGCATAACTCTTATTTAGTTAATCTTCATTTAATTTAGTTAATGTTTACATTTATTTTCATATTAGATCTGTTACGTTTTGTATTTTCGCTATAAATAATATGTGTATCACAAATTCCGTTTACATGAGTTTATTGATATAACATTCCTTCTGCACTTACCCAATGTGTTGTCTATATTGTGGGTACAGTCGTAGGCTGATGACACGCTGTGTTGCGTTGTGGGATTTGGGAATTAGTTTAAGGCTATGGTGGATTAAGGGGCCGTCCATAAAGTACGTCACGCTATTTTGTACCATTTTTGCCCCCCTCTCCCCTGTCACAAACTGTCACAAATCTAGGGACCCCCCCTAAACTACGTCACATTTTCCAAAAAAATTTTAATTAACACCTAATTAAAATATTAAATTTAATACTTAAAATACACTTCACTATTAAATTGTATTAAAATATAAAATTTCCACTTAAAAGTAGGGATGTACCGGATTCAAAATTTTGAAATCCGGCTGGAGCTGAAGTGGGCCGGATTTATGAAGTGAAATCCGGCTGGAGCCGGAATCAGATTTGTTAAAATGGCCGGATTCCGGATTTTCCGGGGCCATTATGATTATGAATATATATATAAATTAGGGATCTACCGGCCAGCCGTATTTATGAAGTGAAATCCTGCCGGAGCAGAAGCCGGAGCCGGATTTTTAAAATTACATAATAAAAAGGAAACAAAATCAATTTGAATAAAAAAAAGACTAGATTGACAAATTATGTGACCATATCTTGTGCTATATTTAATCTATTTAGTATGGTCCTATGAATTATATTTTATTCAAAAATATTAACTGGACATCATCTGTGTTCATCCATAGTTACGACTGACATCAATCTTTCACAATCAACGTTTCCTGGAAGGATAATTGCCGACAGATCAACTCGTCCTCATCTAGCTACTCAACAGCTTATCTATGTGCATTTTCTCCTCTGGCAATAACTGCCATGGGTTCTCTTTGACTTCTAGAAGTGATTCTCAAAGGACGGATGCGTTTTATCTGAGTTGATTCTTGAACAGTTTGGGTGGTCACATTCTCCTGAGCTCGAGCTCTGTGTTGTCCTGTATATTTCTTCAACATTGTTTGTGAGGCAAAATATGAATGACATACTTTGCATTTTGAACAACACATTCAGGAGATACGCATTTCAATGCTATTTTGACATAAAAATAATTCTAATGTTTCACAAAATTTTTGAAAATTATTTTTAAAGCTATTTAAATTCTACTAAAAATATAAATAAATTAGAAAAAAAAACTAAAAATACTAAATGTGTGACATCACACATGGCCTGACCTCCTCCTCCCCCCGTCACAAAGTGTCACACTTTCTTAGACCCCCTCCCCCCTCGGAGCGTGACGTACTTTATGGACGGCCCCTAAGGGGGGGGGGCTGAACGGGCTTAATCCAGGGGCCCCCAATAATTTAGGGGCCCCCAAACTTAGAATATCTAATACATAATCGCCGTTCGTATGCGTGTGTCTCCCCATCGAACGGCGCGCAAAAGGGCAATCGAATGGCGCGCAAAAAGGCGCGCGAAATTATTATAAATAAATTAAACAATTTCGCCGTAAAAAATATTATATGACGTCATTGTTTTAGCACAGAACGTCAATTACCGAATCAATGCACGATCCTGTGACGTCAGCATTTGTGTTGAGTCTAACACATAATCGCCGTTCGTATGTGGTGAATGCGTTGTAACCGTGTATCTCCCTCGCAGGTAGTAGAGCTTCAGCCGGGCACCGAGTGGAGCGCAATGTGTATTTTTAAAAAATCAATATAAATCACCCTCCCTTCTCTATCTAACTCTACATGCAACCGCGATCTCATGGCGCTCCTGAGTTCATTCATGACCGACAACAATCCATTTGCTGATGCATGCAAAATGCTGTATGAAGTGGAACAAGATTGTCTGGCGGAAGCAGCTTTACGGAATACACTACCTACAACTGTGTCACTGGCACTGGCCATCATTCATTATAGAAACGATGACCAAAGGCGTTACAATGCTCAACGGTCCAATGAAGTGGCTTTCGTTTTCCAAAATGCGGATGGAGAACCTCCTCTTGAACGGGACATCATAATGCACTGCAAACCAATTTCATACGCAAGTAAAACACAAGGAATCAGCATTCTTGACCCCAACTTGGATCCCATGGTCTACCCTGTGTTATTTCCGTTTGGGGAACAAAGCTGGACACCAGTTATTAAACTTCAATATAATCCTACGAGTATAAGAAGCTTGCGTCGGCCATCACCCACGAATCCCAGAACGCGAGTCACTCAAATGCAGTATTACGGCTACCGATTTGCCATCAGAGACGAATTCAATCCTTTCCAGAGTGCTGGAAAACTCACCCTCCAATATTTTGTGGATAGCTACATCAAAACGGAGGGAAACAGACTCAATTTTGTGCGACAAAATCAGTCAAAACTAAGGGTAGAAAAGTACACTGGTTTGATGGATTTCTTGCAAACTGAAGCGAGACAACAAGGTCTTATGCCAGTCTAACCACTAATACTTTCTTCATCCTTCCAGGGAAGCCCCAGGAACATGCTCCAAAATTATCAAAACGCCATGGCGATTGTTAGAAAGTACGGGAAACCCGACTTCTTCATTACAATCACATGCAACCCAAAATAGCCTGAAATTGTCACCAATTTACAAGGCCAATCAGTATCAGTGGAATTTCGCCCAGATTTGGTCGCACGCGTTTTCAAACTTAAACTGGATGCTCTTCTAGGCGACATTGGAAAACATCACGTTCTTGGAGAACCAATAGCAAAAATACATGTCATTGAGTTCCAGAAACGTGGGCTTCCGCATGCTAACATACTATTAATTTCACGGAGCATGGACAAGCCTAACGACAGTGAACAAGTGGATAGAATGATTTCTGCAGAAATACCAGACAGTGCAACACAGCCTCGACTGCACGAAGTAGTCACCAAACACCTGATTCATGGGCCCTGTGGGAAACACAACATGAACTCCCCATGCATGGTAGATGGATCCTGTTCGAAGAAGTTTCCGAAGCCGTTCTGTGAAGAAACAATCGTGAATGTTAACGGTTATCTCAAATATAGGCGACGGAACAAAAGTGTAAAAGCAATCGTCTATAGCCGAGAAATTGGCAACTCATGGGTCGTTCCTAACAATCCGTACCTCAGCCTAAAGTACAACTGTCATATCAACGCTGAGAGCGAGTTGTGCTTCCATAAAAAGCGCCAAATATCTGTTTAAATACGTCTACAAAGGACATGATTGCGCCAACATCTCCATTAAGGAACACGGGACCATGAACCACGATGAGATCACCTTCTTTATGGACTCTAAATATGTGAGCGCGCCTGAGGCTGCTTGGCGCCTTTTTTTTTGGGTTCCACATGCACAAGCAGTCTCATGCAATTATCAGACTCCAAGTTCATCTCCCTGGCGAGCAATCAGTAGTTTTTACTACTGATAACTTTGAGGCTGCAGCACAGAGCGCAGCTTTGAGAGACACTCCTTTAACGGCATGGTTCAAACTAAATCAACAATACCAGATGGCTACAGGTATACTATACACTGACATACCTGAACATTATGGTTTTCACGAGAGGACCATGAGAACATGGCAGACAAGGCAAAGGGGTGCTGACAGAATAATTGGTCGTATGTACTCTGTCAGTTTAGCGTCAGACATTCAGCGCTTCTGCTTGCGTTTAATTCTCCTTCATGTGCCAGGTGCAACTTCTTTTGAGGACCTTCGGACCGTCCATGGTAATTACATATCCAATATTCCAGGAAGCTGCACAACACCGAGGCCTCTTCAATGACGAGCAGGTATGGGATATGACGTTACATGATGCAGGTGCCGAAAAGAGGCCCGCTCTCCTACGGGAATTATTACCACATATGTGCCTGCTCGCATCTTCTTCAAATATTCCACAATTGTTCCAGAAATATAAAGAATACTTTTATGAAGATTTTAAGTTGCAGTTTCATTACGAAGTGAATTGCGAACTGCTTCAATTTGGCCCTTACTGATATTCAATTGATCTTTATTGCCAATAGGAAAACCTGCGAGAATTTCGGTTTACCAGTTCCACCAAGTCACGTGGAAGACATACAGACCAGCGTTTTCGATCCGGTCCAAAAGCTCAGCAAAGCAAAAAACATGGTACGGAGTCTCAATGAACAGCAGAGACACGCATTTGATGACATTATCGCAGCCGCAGCCAATGATCATCTTCCCCATAGGTGTTACTTTCTTGACGGACCTGGTGGCAGTGGTAAAACATATTTTTACACAACCTTGCTTGCATCCTTTAGAGGGGAACAGAATATTGCTTTATCTACTGAATCAACTGGAATCGCGGCCAATTTACTGGAAGGTGGTCGAACGTATCATTCACAATTTCAACTTCCCGTCCCAATTATCGAAACCTCAACCTCCAGAATGAGAATTACCTCCTCCGATGCTGACATTCTCCGAAGAGGCAAAATAATCGTTTTGGATGAATCCACGATGGCCTCTAAGGACGCATTGAAATGCGTGAATAAACTCTTACAATATATCATGCAAAATGACAAACCTTTCGGTGGAAAAACCATTCTCTTGGGTGTAGACTTCAGACAAACCTTGCCCGTTATTGCTCATGGAACCAGGGCCGCCATTGTCGAAGCGAGTATTAAGTTTACCGATCTTTGGTCTAAATTTACAATTCTCACATTGACAAGTAATGTGCGATCTATTGATCCAGAATTTACTTCTTTGTTAATGGAGCTAGGCAATGGAACATTAACCAATGAACATGGATTGGACGAGAATATGTTTGAAGTTCCAGCCCATATGGTCTGTACAGGATCTATTGTTTCCGAAATCTTCGGTGAACGATTTCTAGCCGGAGATGCGGAAGAATTTGCAAATAAGGCTATTCTCTGCCCTACAAATGCCGATGTGGACCATATCAATAGTCACGTTCTGCGTTTACTTGAAGGAGAACCCAGGACATACTTAAGTTCCGACTCCATCGACGACTGCACGCCAGATGATGAAAACAATTATCCCGTGGAATTTCTACATCAATTGGCACCTTCGGGAATGCCGCTTCATCAATTATCATTAAAAGTCGGCGCAATTATAATTCTTCTTCGCAATTTGAACATTAAACGAGGTCTATGCAACGGCACCAGATTGGTGGTTAGGGACCTCAAACCCAACCTCATCATCGCTGAATTTCTGTCCGGAAGTGACAAAGGTCGCACTCTATTCATTCCACGCGTGGACTTTGCCCCGACAACCACAGACTTGCCTTTCGTTCTACGGAGAAGGCAATTCCCTGTGAAGTTAGCTTTCGCAATGACCATAAACAAATCGCAGTGCCAGACACTGGATAAGGTCGGTATCTACCTACCACAACCTGTGTTTAGCCACGGGCAATTATACGTTGCTTTCTCCCGTGTACGCAGATCAGCAGATGTCAAGGTCCATGTGGCAGATGGTCCTAAACAAGGGAAACTGCTCCACGACAGCTCCGCCTGCTACAATAAAAATGTAATGTACAAGGAAATTTATGACATTTAGCTGTTCATATCGTATTGTGTTCATGGCAATAAAAGATAAAAGTTATTTTCTATTTCAGTATTTCGTACATCTTTTTGTCATTTATTTTCATATCGTATTGTGTTCATGGCAAAATAAGCCAAATGTTATTTTCTATTACAGTATTTCGTATATTTCTTTGTAATCCTTCCGGTAGGATTTCGTTCAGCCAGCTTCAGCAGGCTTTTCACTAGTTGTATAATAAAAGTGGACAAATGTTTGCATGAATCCCTGAAAATATAATAAATTAAAGAAATTAATAAAATAATACAAATCTTATCTATTAATCTGATCGCTATTCGGACCCGATAGTCTTAGTCAGAGACATAACTGGTTTTTTGACGCCCTTTGCGATTTTTTCAATTGTTCGAAAAAAAATAATTGAATTTCTCTTTATTTTATTTATGACAATAATTACGTAGTCTGACAGTGACAGTCATACAAAGTGAATATAAAAGACAAGAACATTACTAATATACAGTTTATTATTTACTAAATAATATAAATATCAAATAAGTTAGTGGGTAAAACTGGATATTGTTGCGTTAATACAGACTACAGCAATACTTGAAGTATTATGTTCTAATAGTATGTACGGTAGTGTCAATGTCATACTCCCTATCTCATGCAACCTCACGTATAAGCTTATTATAGGTTTCAGGAACAAAAAGACTTAGATGAATTGATAAAATGGGAAACTAACTGGAGTATGTCTTTCCACACAGAAACGTGTCAACTGTTAAGAGTAACAAAGAAAAAGAAACAAATAAATTCAAAATATTACATTCATGGAAAAGAACTGACCCAAACTAAAGATGCAAAATACTTAGGAGTCTTAATAAATGAGAAACTATCATGGAATCCCCATGTCAATGAAGTTATTAAAAAATCAAACAAAACCTTAGGCTTTATAAAAAGAAACTTTAACAAATGTAATAGAGATATAAAACTAAAACGCTACCTCACTTTGGTGAGACCTGTACTAGAATATGCATCTTCTGTATGGGACCCATCCACCAAAGAAAGCATTGATAAACTAGAACAAATTCAAAAAAGAGCTGCCAGATTCATTACTGGAGAATATTCAAAACTGACAAGAATAACACCATTAGTTAAATCATTAAACCTTGAAACACTAGAGCAGGGGTTCCTAACCAGTGGTGCATGCACCCTCAAGAGGGTGCATGAGCAGGTTTAACCATCAGGCGAACTAGGCGGCCGCCTAGGGCGGCAAATTTCTGGGGCGGCACTAAAAGCTAAACATTAAAAAAAATTTTTTTTAAATGCCTCCTTTTGTAATAAATGGATTGAATAATATTTTTAGTGGAGTGACACATTTTAATAGAACATGGACCAGAACAAAATGAGCAGTTTGATTTTCCTAAAGACAGTAGGCAAGCAAAGAAATCTCTCAAAAATTCATTACAACCGCAGGCTTGTCAATGGAGAAGAAATTCGCAGACATTGGCTGCAGTATTCTGTAAGTAATGACTCTGTTTATTGCTTCTGCTGCAAGCTGTTTACCAGTAACACAATAGGTGCGTCATCTCTTTCTGATAAAGGTTCACATGATTGGAAAAAATATGTCCGCAATTCTATCAGGGCGCGAGAAAAGCACTGAACATCTAGCGAATTTTCAGTCATGGAAGGAACTTGAGCTGTGACTGCGACACATGAAAGCAATTTATGCTGAACATTTGCGTCTCATTAAAAAAGAAGAACAGTATTGGCAGCACATCCTGAAACGGCTGATTGCTTTAGTTAGAGTTCTTGGTATGCAAAATCTTGCTTTTCGGGGAACACATGGGAAACTGAACACTTCTGATAACGGGAACTTTCTGAAATTTTTGGAATTTCTAGCTTTGTTTGACCCACTTATTGATGAGCATCTTCGAAAGATTAGAGACAATGAGACACGTGTACATTATCTAGGCAAAGACATACAAAATGAACTGATTCACATTTTATCCAATGCAATCAAACAAACAATTTTAGCATCTGCTCGTGATGCTCAGTATATATACTTTTCAATAATTCTAGATTGCACACCAGATGCCGGTCATGTTGAACAAATGACCATGATCATTCGCTTTGTGGATGTGATTTCAAATCCAGAAAATGATATTGCAGCAGCGGCATCCATAAAGGAACATCTCTTGGGTTTTGTGCCTATAAAGGAGACAACTGGTGCTGGTAGGACTGAAACTATTCTTCGGAGGTTAGAAGATATGTCTTTATCTATCGAAAATTTACGCGGTCAAGGATATGACAATGGCAGCAATATGAAGGGAAAAGACAATGATGTCCAACGAAGAATTTTAGATGTCAATCCCCGAGCATTGTTTGTTCCTTGATGTGCACATACCTTGAATTTGGCTGTTAATGATGCTGCAAAATGGTGCTTAGAAGCAACAACCTTCTTTGATCTAATGCAACGTGTTTATGTACTCTTTTCTGCATCAACTCGTCGTTGGGAAGTTTTAAATCGTCATGTTTCTAATCTCACTGTAAAACCATGTGCACTGAGCGAAACAAAATTTGGAAAGTCGAATTGATGCTCTGAAACCTCTTCGTTATCAGCTTGGTAATATCTACGATGCTCTGGCAGAGATTGCGGATGACACAAATTTAACAGGAGCATCTGGTAATACATCACGGACAGATGCACGGGTTATTGTAAAAGCCATTTCTAGTTTTAAGTTTGTCGTTTCTCTGGTTGTGTGGTTTGACGTGTTGTTTGAGTTCAACATGACTAGTAAACAACTTCAGGCAAAAGAATTAGATATGCATGGTGCCATCAATCATCTGGATCAAAGAAAGAAGTTTCTCGTAAACCGCTCAAATGACACGGAGTTTGAGAAAACACTGATAGATGCAGCTGAAATTACAGTCGATTTAGAGATACCAGCACTTTTCGAACCCGAACCAAACCCGTATCAGAAGAAAGAAGAAACAATTTTCATACGAAGGAGATGACGACGAACCTATTCAGGATCAAAAAGACAAATTCAAAGTAAACTTTTACTTCGCTGTTCTTGACACGGCAATACAATCGGTTGAAGAAAGATTCACTCTGATGCAAAAAAATTAGTTTGGTATTTGGTTTCCTCTATACTCTATGATGTTCACAGTTTGCAGAATAAAACTAGCAAGGAAGTTATGGAACATTGATTGAATCTTGAGAAAGCTTTTGCAACATGGAGACTCCAAAGATAGTGATGCAGTTGATCTAAGCAGTGAACTGAAAGCCATTTCAAGACGAGTTGCAAAGTGTACATCACCACAGGATGTACTAAACTTTATATTGAAAAATAATCTTAACAAATAGTGTCCCCAACACTGTTATAGCTCTGCGAATCCTCTTGACACTTCCAGTTTCTGTGGCCGTGGCTAGTGGTGAGCGAAGCTTCTCTAATAAGCTCAAACTGATAAAAAACATATTTGCGAAAGTCCATGTCCAAGATTTGTGACAGTTTGTGACAAGGAGGAGGGGGGAGTTAAAAATTGTCAAAAATAGCGTGACGTACTTTATGGACGGCCACAATCTAGAGTCAACATGGTTTGCTTTTCTTCTCCCGAGTTCTGAGTTAAAGGTAAAGATTTTTTTTTAATTCAACTTTCAACTTTGACCTTCTGTGTCAATAGGAGTAAACAGTACGCATGCGTCAACACGCCATCTTGACTAGCAAGTTCCTGTACAGGGATAATAAGGAAAACAGGAAGAGAAAATATTCTATCCTTGATTAAAGACACTTATGAAAATCTGTTATCAATATGAAATGTTTACACCCAAACGATAATATAATTTCTGCACACCACAACTGAGCAGGTTCTATTTCGATTCTTTTGTTTTGGTGTTGTATATATACGGTATTGAAAATATGAATGAAAGTTTAAATAAGCATTGTGAATTGTGACTGTCAAGAGTTCATGATTGTCAATGATTTTCCGAAAACTAATGTTGCAACAGGCAGTGGCAGCATAAAAGTTTAATTTAAATTAAATGTAGTCAAATATCAGATTGATAAGAAAACGTTGTATAACTCAGCTGCATACTTAAAGTATATAGGCCCTCACTATAGACTATACTATAGTATAGTAATAGTAGTAAATTTAATTAGTAGCTTAGGCTTAGTTAGTAAATTAGTATTAGTATTATTTACTATTTAGGCACTATTTAGTTTAGGCTATTCACTATTTTAACTATTTATACTTTTGACTTTTATACTATCTATATTTTTTATTTTTTATACATATGTAATAGTAATAGAAAGTAATAGTGAAGCATACAAATATATAATATACTTCAAATTCAAATTGGATACTAATACTTAATTATACTAACATATCAGACATATCTTATAGGCCTACATTATATTACATTATTACTAATCTGACAATTTTAATTGTTCAATTAGTTTTCTTGGAATTTACTTAAACTTAAAAGCCTCCCTGTGAGTTCAGTGACCCACCCCTTTCAAAATGTTTCCACCAAATGATTCAGCTATCAACTTAAGAGAACTTGAGTTGGTTAGTTCTTTCAGTTAATTATTAATATTATTATACTTAGTAGGGCAGTATCAGTATGCCATCAGTTATAGTTATTGCACATTGTTGTTGACTGTTAGTCACTGTCAGGCTTTGAAGTGAAGGCTTATTAAGTTTTTTTAAAGTGATTGTTGGCCATTGTTGTTGTTCATCTACAACATTTTTTATTATTCCAGTCAGTGATGATGTACAGACACTTTAATCATAATATAGAATGTGGATGTGTTCAAACTGAAAATACAGTTTGACACTTTTCCTCTGCACAGCACACTTTTTTTCCCTGGCTAATCTTTTTACATGTGTTCTTGTTCCACAATCCCAACCATGGAGATAATTAATTTCAAGACTGTCCTTGTCACCTTGGGGGGAGACATTATGCATAAACACCAACTTTGTATTTGATTATACTGAATTGATAAACTGTGAAAATGTTTGTTGAAAATTTGTTCCCTTGGATGATTCCTCGAACAAATAGGTACAATGTCATAAATTTATTAAAATTTTAACTTATTAAAAGAAAACCTGTTTGAATGAAACTTTAAACAAAAAAAATTCACCTGCACATTTTAATAACCCATACTGCAGATTAAAAGTTATCTGAACGTGTACTAATATGATCAAATTAACCATGATCAGTTTAGATTATTAGGTTATAAACAGATGACCCGTTAATGTTTTATTTTTAAAATTTATTTTAAAAAGATTTTAAAACTTTGTTTAATTGATTAATAAAAAAAACTTTTTAATTTAAACAATAGATATAATAAATATAAAAAGATATAAACAAATTTAATAATAGCTTATTGTATGAACTCTGGAGAACCCATAGCTGGTTAGTTACATGTGCTTCTGTACTTGTTAGCATCGATTGATGTGTTGATGTGTGTTTACTAGTTTCGCTTTTTGTCAGAAACAAGCACTGCATGCAGTCTATGTTAAAATCTGATGACCTTTCTACCATAAATTTTAATGGCTACCGCTTAGAATTTGTAAATATATCATGTCATTAGGATCTTGCTGATACGGAACAATTGGTAACTAAACATTGGTAAGTAAGTTTTAACTGATAATGGATTGCTTTAAGTCTTAGACTAAGGTATTACCAAATAAGGCTAGCTTTTCATTTCAAAGATTAGAAGACATTTGAAGCTAAAATTATTAAATACTCTATAATTTACAGGCTTTAAGGAGAATATGAAGCAAGAGTTCTGTTATATAATCTCTATTTGTTAAATGGAATCAGCTACATGTATATTAATTTATAAAAATTGAGTGAAAAATAATTTTTAAAGTTTTTAGAAAAATTGGCATAATTAAAGAAATCAAAGATGCATAATATATATTTTTAATAACAAAATTTATTAAGCCCATATTTTTTATTATATATACTAATAATTGTCCATCTCCATTCGATGGTGATTATAGTTATACTTTCGTAATGTATGCATCTTTAGCTCCTATCAAATTTGTCAATAGTAATTTATTCAATTTTTACTTGTTTACAAGTGTAATTAATTTTTTCATATTTCAGATTGTAATCATTATATGTTTATCTCTCAACTAAATGCTGAAAAAATGCTAAAATAACATTGACTTTTTTGTTAGCAAGTTTTTCCAAAAAGTATTAAAGGAATGGATTTGCTCCCTATCTATTAAAACGGCGGAAAATAATGTTTACAAAATGTGTTATTACTGATGGAATGTTTTCACCAATGTGATAGTAGTTATGAGCAATTTAAGTGCTGCAATCAGGAATATTCTTAATCTAAGATTATTTGATAAAGGTCCACATTTAACTTTGAGTTATTTCTGGTGCAATTTGCTATTTCTAAAAAAATTCCAAGCAATATCTTTATTAGTTTCTATATGTGTGACTTTTTGACTAAAAAAAACACACTTGCATTGAAAACTATTGTTACTGTTAGTAAATAAAGAAGGCAAGAGAAAAGATTAAACATGGGAAATTAAGAGTTGGGCTTACTTTTCCTCTCTTCCATTCCACAATACCGGTATCAATTCACTTACCTGTTTATTTTTTATTTTTGCAGGTGTGGTACTCCGATTTTTTTGGATTGTTTTTTTCCAATGAAAAATGGGCTTTAAACTTTCCAACATCAAGATTATGTTTCATTTAATTAGATAATTTTTTATTTGCATTTAATATGTAGTCATTGATTCTTAGTCAGGTTCATTTGTTACTCAATATTATCATTTGTAGTTTCATGTGAACTTGGATCAAGATTAATAATTAGATTAAAATGATTTCACTCGTTGTTGCTCAAACCCTATAATTTATTTTTTGTAAACTTCTGATTATTATTTTTTCAATTTAATTATAAACAAATAGTCTTAAAGTGTAACTTATGATTATTATGATTGAAGTTGATGGAAATTATTTTTTAATAATTGTTTTAATTCTATTTTTGTGTGTATATTCCTCAGCTATTGCTGCAATATTTTGTGAGAGACAATGCCTCCGCCCCCACCACCTCCTCCTCCTGCACCAGGACCCCCACCACCACCTCCATCATCTGGAGGTGGAACAAAAGCACCACCTGCTCGTTCAGCACTATTGGATCAGATTCAGAAGGGATCCAGATTGAAGAAAGCCGTTACAAATGACCGCAGTGCTCCATTAGTATCAGGTAAGTAAAGTATTACAAATACATGCAAAGCTCGATGCTCAAAGGTTTGAAGGCGACTAAAAGAACATTGACATAAAGTAAACAATCCTTAACCACTGTAGCTTATGATCAAACACCCTTTTTCAGTATGAATATGATGCCACAATATAAAAATTGCCTAACTTTAAACTTAAATTAAAATACTACTCTTAGTCATGGCAAAATGTCCAATTTATTTTTGTTTTGTTAAAATCAGAGCAAGTTATGTGTCAATCATATTAAATGATCTGACATCACGTTAAGTATAGATATAAAGCATGTACGCAATCTTATGTTGCCCCATTCTCCCCTAAAAAAATTAATTAACCTAATCTATCTCTCTCTTTTCAGTTGCTAAAACTGGTGGTGGAGGAACAGGAGGGGGTGGAGGTGGGGGAGGCAGTGGAGGTGGTGGTGGGGGAGGTGGTGGAGGTCCACCTCCAGGTGGACTAGGTGGATTATTTGCTGGTGGGATGCCAAAGCTCAAGCCATCGGGTCAGCCAAGAGGTGAGATTTGTAATATTGCTTTTCAGTTTATATTTCTGAAAACAACGTCAGCAATCCTTATCATCCTTTCAAGAAGTTATGGCCGATTGAATAACACAAAATAGTGGATGCTAGTATACTTGTATATAATTTGTAATTGTAAGGTCTAATAGTGACATACACATTTGGACAGGAAAAATAGTGTTTGACTGGATAATTTTTATAAATGAATATTTTTTGCATTATTATAATGTTTATAATGTTTTTTAAATATTTTTTTGCTTTGACATTTTAGGAACTGCAGGTCCCAGTGGCCCAGCACTCAAACCTCCAGGTTCTGTTCCCAATGGACCCGGTAATGTAAGACAAGAAAGTAATAGTAATTTGTCAAACGGGGGCCCACCTCCTCCACCTCCAAGCACAAACAAGCCAGCTTTAAATTCTAAATTTGGAGGACCACCAACACCACCATCACCAGGTTTCAACAAACCCTCTAATGGTGGACCGCCTCCACCACCACCTTCAACTCATAAGCCGAGCAGCGGTGGAGCAGGACATCCCCAACACTCAAAAACAAATACCTTGAAAATGTTTGGTGGAAGCTCATCCATAGATGGTGGTGAAGATGATACAGATGGTTCAAATACAATAGCACCAGGACTTGCATCTAAACCCCACCAAGCTCGAACCCCTTTACCTTCAGTGCCTAAAGGTAGTGGGGGAGCACCACCCCCACCTGGGGTACCTCCTCCACCCCCTAGTCGACCTCCACCTTCAAATCAAGGTAGACCAAATAGTATGATAGGTCGTCCTCTGCCACCACCACCACCCCCTTCTAATCCCTCGGTGGGACCTTCAAGGCCACCCCCACCATTGCCAGGTTCAAAAACAAGTGCACCGCCCCCTCCCAGCAGAACTGCAGCTCCACCCCCTCCTCCCACAAGGACAACATCTACATCAAACTCTGGTGGTACTATTGGTAGGTCAGGTCCTCCAAGTGCAAGACCCACTCCACCTAATAGTGGCGGAACCATTGGCAGAAGTGGGGGACCTCCACCACATATTCAAGCTCCATCAGCACCCAGAAACAGATCATCTACTAGTGGAAATTCAGGTGGAGATGGTAAATGTTGTTTTTTTAAAATTTTATTAATTTTTTTAAAATAAATGATTTTTGAATTCAGTCATGTTTATTACAGTGGGATCCACTTAACTCGAGCCCGGTTAACTCGTCAGCTCTATTAAGTCGATGGTTTTTTTTTGAACCGCTAAATTCTCTCTTTGTCTTTGCATTTTTTTCATCGGTTAGTTCGATTTTTTAAAGTCACTGAGCCCTAGTATTTCGAGCACAAAAGAGTGCCAATTTTGCAACTTAACGTTGGTTAGCTCGATCCCCGTCTGTTCGCCTAGCGACGCACACTCGCATTTTTAGTTAAAAAAGCATCGAAATCTCACTTTCCTCGAGACTTCCGCTATTGTGTGATTTTACAAGATTTGAATAAGGATTACCGGATGTTTTTTATCTTGTTTCACTTTTGATCTGTGGGATCATGGTAATGACACATCTCTATTGAGTATGTATTCACCAGAGGTACTCGAAAATCGCGTTAAAATAGTGGTCTTTAATCGTCGTTATTTCGCAGTGCATGTTATATTATTATTAAACTTAATTCATTTTCTGATGCATTAATCATTTTATTTTTTAAGATAAACGAATATCTTTAGAAAATAAAAGGTTTGTATCGAGAATCGACGGTGGTTTTTATATAATTAAATTAAAAATTATTATTCTTTTAAAAGTTTGTTGTTGCTTTGTTACCAGTAAAATACGTGACTGTGACTAACACGCGCCTGACGGTGAAATCAAATCATTTTCTTAATATTCCAGTATATATATAATATACACGTCATCACTGTTGTAGGTCGAATTCTGATAAGGACAAGGCTGCATTTGTTACTATTTATATTACAAGTTACACTTTCATTTGATTGATGGAGGAAATTCGAGTGCGGTCTCATAGTGACAGATATCCTGCACGTCAAAAGCATTAAACTTAAAATTACCATATGATATGTTAAATTTTTTTTAATTCGCTGATTCGACGGGCATTGCAAACGCGAGTGGCGGTGGGTGACATGTCACGCCACACGCGCCATGGGACGAGGTGAGGCGAAAAATTTTACCATTAGTTTTAACGCATGCGGAGACAATTATAAACTGGTAAATTTTTTTATTATTAAATGGAATCGAAACATGACCACAGAGACGTAATCAAAGTCATTTACTTCGGAAAAAAAAATATATAAATATAAAAATTCCCGACTAGTCATAACTTTTCCTGATTATTTCCCGACTTTCAAGACCGGGAAAATTGTTTTAAGAATTCCCGACTGAGTGGGGGTTATATTTAAACGGTCCTTAAAATCTAAAGGTCTTAACCTTAGGAAATAGTGACGAAATATTAGGGTCCCGATATTCCGATACGATTCCGATTAATCGTCCCATCACTAATTAACGCACATCATGTATATAATTATAAAGAAATTTCAAGCGCATGTTATTATTTTGCCGCCATATTGGTTTTCGTTTAACTCGATGATCTGTTATGTCGGCGCCATTTTTCATACCCCGAGGCCGTGGACTTAACCGGGTCCCACTGTATAAAAATTATTTATCAATGTTGTTATATTACTTTGACTAAATCTAAATAGTTTATGAATAAATGTCAAGTGATCTTAAATTTATCTTACTTAAATGAAATTATCTTGTTTTTTAATGTAATATTTTCTCAAACTATATTGGTTGTAAAATTAGTATAACTAGATACGACCCGCGGCGTAGATAATGCAAAGAAGGGACACAAACAGAAGCATGACAAAAGGAAAACAATGCGAGTGAATGTGGGGGGGGGGCGCTAACCCACTTTTGGTCTAGAGACATGCGCACAACTGTTTTTGTTACCTTCCCCCGTCCCCACCCTGCACCACCATCACTTGCCAACCAAAAACTGTGATTTGTCGACCCTAGTAAGGATCATTGGTTATGCTTATTTGCACATGTCTTGTGCTTGTCCTGGTGAATTATAGATGTGCTTTATTAAAAGTATTCATTGAAGTCAAATACCATATGAAGACCTCAAGGGAAGAAACGGCTATGTGACATTTTTGAAATTTTTTAGTTATCCCCTGTATGTGATAGAGGATCAAAATTAGCATGTTTTGAATGAGGTTTTGTGATAAAATGATGTATCTGACCCTATTAAAAATTCAAATCTATTTACTTAATTTATAAGAAACTAGAAAAATACCCGCACTTCGTAGCTGGAGTGTGCTGACCCTTTATCCAAGTAATAATTGCTGGTTATTAAAAATTTTATTTGCAAAGTTAAATTTCAGATTCATCTATTTAGTTAAAATCTTATGAGAAACCGAGATATGCCATTTTACCGCGTGAGTTGTTTTCACTTAATGCAGTGCCTTTTAACATTACCTTACTATTTAAAAGATATGATTTATTAAATAATGATTCTTGCCGACCATAATAACTAACTTTACAATTTCATTCCCACTTAAACAAAATTAACATAACTTATAGGTTTTCTGAAAGAGCTCTACCACCCTCGTCACTCAAAAATTTAATATATAATTACGAAACTGCATCGTATCACAATTGTAAGTTATATAATATTTGTAACCACGTCTATGAGATAAAGAACATGTGACACTGTCCCTTTAAAAGGCAAAAGCTAAGTGACTCATAGCGCAAATAAACAAAATTATAAATGTACTTTCTAAAATACTTTTAAAACAAAAAACGGTCGTATTAAAATGATATCAAAAAAATGTGCACACCATATTTAGACAATATAGAAAGCTGGCCGCATAAAATAAAGTCTTGTTATAAAGTAAATGTACTGGACAAAAATAACTCCTCCTTTTGACGTATTCATAATTGTTTTAACAGGGAAATAATATTTAACATTTTGTATGTCTCTATATTTTACGATTTATATTTACGGTTTATAAGCAAATAGAAAAATACCCGCACTTTGTAGCGGGAGTGTGCTGACCCTTTATCCAAGTATTAATTGCTGGTTATTACAAATTTTTATTTGCCAAGTTAAATTTCAGAATCATCTATTTAGTTAAAATCTTATGAGAAGCAGAGATATGCCATTTTACCGCGTGAGTTGTTTTCACTTAATGCAGTGATTTTTAACATAACCTTACTATTTAAAAGATATGATTTATTAAAAAATGATTCTTTAGCCGACCATAATAACTAAATTTACAATTTCATTCCCACTTGTACAAAATTAACATAACTTATAGGTTTTCCGAAAGAGCTCTACCATACTCGTCACTCAAAAATTTAATATATAATTACGAAACTGCATCGTATCACAATTGTAAGTTATATAATATTTGTAACCACGTCTATGAGATAAAGAATATGTGGCACTATCCCTTTAAAAGGCAAAAGCTAAGTGACTCATAGCGCAAATAAACAAAATTATAAATGTATTTTATTTAGTTTAATCTACTTATGTTAATAGGTCCGGTAGCCTAAATTTAAATAGTTTGAAAAAATACTGACACAATTATTATATAAATAGGTTTTTATTAAATGTCGAGTTATGGAAAATAATTAAAACAAATTCTCAATTAAATTTAAACGTGTAAACAATTAAATCTAATGCATCGTGTGGCAGTTGTAATTAAATATGTTTACGTGTCTATCTAATACATAGAAAGTAACAGTAAAGAAAATGACAATTCTTTGTACTACACAGCTCAAATTATGAAGCGTACACGAAAATGTGCGCACCGTAATTAGACATTACATGTATAATATTTTTTGAATGCGCACCGCTGAAAATAAAGTAATGGGGGAAAAAACGTCACCAAAAGTAACTCGCTTTGAACGGCATTTGAACGTCCACGTAAATTTGTTCAATACAGAAATGAGGTTAAATTTTTTATTCTTTGTCTCTGCATTTTCTGATTATTTAATTTACGGCATTCGGGCAAAAGGGACAATTACAAAAACTAACTTAAAACCACCTTCAGGGTAAAAGGAACCGTCCTGCCAAATTTGGTCCCCGTCCGTCATTTGGTTTTTCCGTGATTGTCTAACAGAAAGTCGAAAAGTGAAACATACAAACATACAAACAACTGAGCTTTATATATTAGATATGTATAATTTTGAACTTTAAAACTTGAATATTCAAAACTACCATAATGTGACATAGCCTTTTCCTCCCTTGAGCTCTTCATATACATTAATTGATACAAGGATTTTACATGATTATGTTAATTCTAGGGCTGTTATCGATTAATTTTAATTTAATCGTTTACTTTTGAAAAATTATCGATTAATTAATCAATAATTTCGATTAAAGCTAAAAATATACATTTATCACGTCATTAAACTGAACATTTCTCACGGACATTGAAAATTAATATTTTGAACTAAATTTTATGACAATGTGTTGATACTTGATCGGATGTTTGTGCTGAAGGTGGTATGTCAGCAATGTATTTGATCCTTTAAAAGAGAATTGTTTATGGCAGTGAACACAGTAAACTTTTCCACCATCTTCGACTTTGCCATCCGCAGCTAGCTTAAAAACAAAATTTTGCTCAACTTTCTAGTTGTATTTTTAAATTTAACTGCGCTGATGTTGTCAGCCATTTTTTAGTTGACGTCTGCCGGTCCACATAAAGTAATAAAATAAATTATAATATTACGCTGGAGAAGTTTGTATGTAAAAAATATATAAATTATTATTAATTATTAATAATTAATTATTTATTAATGAAATTTTTTACAAATATAAATATTTTCTTTAATTTTAATTGAATTTTTATCGATTAAAATTAATAGTTAATTTCCGCAGCCTAGTTAATTCATAGGGTTCCCACTTAGTCGGAAACATGAAAAATGAAAAATCCAGGAATTCTTAAAATAATTTTCCCGGTTAGCCAGGAAATAGTCTGGAAAAGTTAGGACAAGTCATGGGAAAAAATGTTATGCTTTTTTTTTAAAAATTGCCAAAGTAAATGGCTTCAATTAGGGCTCTGTGGTCATATTTCGATTAAATTTAATTGTTATTATTAGTTTATAATTGTCTGCGCATGCTTTAAAACTAAGGTTGTTGAGACCACTCGTTTTATTTAGGACCAGTTAACCATCCGCTCTGTATTTTGCCTTATATTTTGAGAAAGACAAGAGAATGTATCCAATTTTTGCCTTGCATCGTCCGATGACATCAAAGCACCTGTGATGTGTGTTCAGCTCTCTTGCAAGATGCCCGTCAACTTAGCATATTAAAAAAAAAGTCGTCAAAACAAGAAATAACATTTTTAATTTGTAGGTACAGTAGAACCCATTTAACTCGAGATCGGTTAACTCGCCAACCCTATTAAGTCGACATTTTTTATTGGAACCGCCAAATTCTCTCTTTGTCTTAGCATTTTCTCATCGGTTAATTCGATTCTTTTAAGTCGCCGAACCCTAATACCTCGAGCACAAAAGAGGGCCAAATTTGCAACTTAACGTTGGTTAGCTCGATCCCCGTCTGTTCGTCTAGGGACGCACTCTGGCATTTTTAGTTAAAAATAGCATCGAAATCTCGCTTTCCTCGAGACTTCCGGCTATTGTGTGATTTTATGAGATTTCAATTAAAATTACCAGATGTTTTTATCTTGTTTCACTTTTATTAGTGTGTGAATTAGTTTGACGAGTTTAATCCTCATTATTTCGCAGTGCATGTTATATTATTATTAAACTTAATTCATTTCCTGATGCATTAATCATTTTATTTTTTAAGTTAAACAAATATCTTTAGAGAAGAAAATAAAGGTTTGTATCGAGAATCGACGGTGGTTTTGATTTTATACTGGGCGTGTGTAGAAGAACTGGGTCACGCAGCGTGTATCGAGGATGAAGACGCGCAGAGGGAAGCGGGGGCTTGTTTTGTATGACATCATGGGTAAAAAGCAACTAAGAGAGAGTGTATCAATGATGAAATTTTCGTCTCGTGCCGTCTTTATGGTGACTTCAAAGAACATGTGACCTCACGGCCCGTTTGTTTTCAGCTCTCTTGCGCTGAATAGTAACATTCTAACATCGCCGCACTGTGTGTTAGTTCTCGTACTATGCTTCGTCAAATATGAGAGTTTTAAAAAAAGAAAATTGTTCACTAGACGTACGCATTTTTTAAAGCAAAAAAGACCGATTAATCACCCTGTATCTTTGCGGCCTTGACTTTGACCGTTGCTCATATCATACGCACTCTGTGTTAGTGTTAGCTCTCGTACAGTGCCTCGACAACTATTCAAAGTAAAAAAAAATTTTAATCTGTCCTCAGCCGCAGGCGAACGAACTAATAGTGATGACAAAATAATTATAATGCAATAATAAAACTCGTGATCCTACAGAGTAAACAGTGATGATGAATTTTTTTTAAATGCCATGTTATTTTTCAATCGCCAACTTGCTGAAATTACTGTATTTTGCAACACACAAGACAACCCCCTACTTTGTGGGGTTAGTGCAGTACACGCTGTACTCCTCTTCCAATGCACACCAAAAACTGTCACTATAAGTCCGAACTCAAATTTGAGGACTGGTTAACCATGCAGTATCTTTCCTATGTCTATCAAGTGTCTATTGTAATATAAATACAGTAGTAACACTTGCTCTTGTTAACATCAAAGGCGTCACCGATGCAATGTGTGTGAGTGTAAGCTCAATATCAAAATTTGTTATAAGTACAGTATAAGTAATTTCTGTGTTAAAAATAAATGCCACTACAATGTGGCTTTCAGTCTTGAATTTTCCTTTTCTAGTCTTGAACTTTTTTGTGTGGAAAAATGTGGGAACCCTGTAATTCAATTATGTCTGTCTCCATTTCTAGTTTCTAAGAGTTAGAGTGAATTTTAAATAGTAATAGTACAACTTAAGCTTTGCAATTATTTTTTTTCCAGATTTTGAAACAAGATTTCGTTTTCATCCCTCAAATGAGTTTCCTCCCCCTGAGCCCTTTGGTAATGTGAACAAAGTATATCCAAGTAAAAATCCCAAAAATGCTGGTAAGTATCATTGATTATAGTATGGTTAACAAATAAATTGCTTAAACTTTACAGAAGCAGTTAAACTTGAGTTATCATTTTTTAAATTCAGAATTTTAAGTCATTTCACATGCAGTTTATTAATTAACAGTAACTATTCAATTAGCATTAGAGGGAATTGTTAACATTAATAAAGCTGGAAATGTGCTCTGAATTTTTATATTTATATCTGATTCTAAAGTTAATCATAGTTTAAAAAATTGATTTTTTATAAGTAGCATTATAAAAAATCAGTTAGCTCTGCTGTGCTAAAAGTTTTCTTGTATTTTCACAGCACGTAGGCCACCTCCACCAGAACCACCACGGTAACAAATCTGCTTGAGACTCATTGTTTAAAAATATGCTCACATTTAAAACTATTTTTTTGCACATAAGGTAATGGATTGCCTTTTAGAGTTCGGAAATGTTGACTTGCATTATTAGTTTATTTTGATTGGTTAATGCAGATTTATTTATATAATTCAGATCACAATGAATTTGTGGAAATATTTTAGGAAAATCTTTGTCTAGCTTCACTAATTATGAATTCCATTTGGTACAACTTACAAATCCCATTAGTATAATATTTATATGGGAATTTTGAATAAAGGCTAGATTCGTGTTTGCATTCAATGTTTAAGTTTTGTGTCGTCCAAACCTCTGTTTTAAATATTTGTTAGTTTTTTTTTCTACCACTATCAAGACACATGACCTTTATCAATACCTAATACTTTATTGGAATATATGATTTATTTTATTTTCAAATTCCATAAGGCATTTCTTTTTTTTTCCCCACTTGTAAGGATTTGCTTCCTGGTCTTGAAAAGTGGCCACTTAACAAAGTATAATTTAAACAACACATTATAATAATAATAGATGCCACATTTAAACAGTTTCTTGGATTACTCAAATGCATATCTTAAATAATTTTATGTACAAAATAGGATGTCTCATTTTGTATATCACAAGTTGTGCCTTGAAGATGAAAAGGATCTATCTCTTTAAATTTTATTTATAGTGCAGATAGTTTCTTTCCATCCAAGGGGCAATATTTCATGTGAATGGTGGTGTGTTTGTTTGTTAAAGTGTATATTAAGAAGTTCCAAATTTTTCTTGGAAATGAAACCTGTTCATGTAATATACACTATTATTATTTGTTTTTATTTTTTAAAATAAACTGCATAGAACTGTATTCTTGTTTTTTTAAAAAAAAATTTTTTTGAAAATGTTTTTTAAAAATTGTGTTGCTTAAATAATAAGGTTTTTATCTTTTATGAATTTTCTTAAAATTAACAAAAAAAATTAATAACTTGTTACTATAAACATTTTTCATCATTTTAGGTGCTGGCTATTTATTTTATTTCCTTTTTTAAAATCTGATATCATAAGAGTAAGAGATCCTATTCATACCTATTCAAGTCAGCAAAATAATGACAGTTTCTATGTGGACTTCCTTTTCATGTGGCAATGGAAAAAACATTGTTGGCATGATATATTTATTTACTGTAAGAATAACTACTAATCTGGCACAGTTACTGCAATGTGATGTTTTGAACAATTTTACATTAGAAATATATGTATAAATAACAATATATGTATAAGTAACATTAAATTAGGTTCCAAAACAAGTGAGCATCACATAATTTACCTCCCAGAACATTAAAACTATTATTTATGTGAATTGTTAAAGCTGTCTTATAAACATAGTAAGGTCATTTCATTGAATGTATTTTTAAGTTATTATTTATGACCTAATTTTTAAAATCTTTTTTAAAGTACACTCCTTTATAAAAGTCTCGCCAAACTATTTAATTGTTAAAATTTGGAATTTAAAGTAGTATTATTTAAAATAAGTATTTATGCATGTATCGCAGATGATGCAATTATAAATTTTATTTAAGTGTAATCTTATGTTTGAAACAGAAAGCTAGTTAATTATGCCTGCCCCCAATTTGCATTCTCTTTTCAGAAACAGTTGTTCATGAAATGTAAACATTATGTTGTAAAATCTCAAATTCTACACAGTAAATGAAATATTGACCATTTGGTGATCTGAATTAGTTCATTGTAATAAACTTAATAAAGGATGTGATTTTACTATCACAGCTTAGTAAAGTTTCCAGCTCTACTTTGATGCACTGAACTTTTATGTTGATAGTATTGTGATTTAATTGTATCAACTCTTCTTGCAAACATTTTACCAAACTTTAGATAAGGTCGCTCTTCCTGTCATCAGGTAAAATTGCATTTAGGCAGGAAACTTAATCTTAAAATCTTCCTGGTTCAATCTAACCTCAGGCTTTTTTAAAATATTTTTTTAAATATTTTTTTAAAAGGGACAATTGCTTAATTTTTTAGTTGTATGGATAATCAAATGGGGAACTAATTTGCATATTAGACTGATTAAAGGGAAACAAACGTGTACTGACAAAACTAATACCAAAAGCACTTAAAGGCTTTAAAACTTTATAATTCTTTTGGATCAGTTAGATAAGGTTACTATTACCATAAAATTAAATAATAGAATTAATTAATGTACATGTACTGTATTATCTATAATACTGGGGCATATACAGAAATTTTTTGGAATGTCTGCATTAAAATTATCTGAAACTATTGCATAGATTAGCGGACATTAAGATTGTAATTTAAAAGAACATGTGCATAGAGTGAGATACCTTGCACAATCCACTTCCAGAGTATAATTAGCTTGCCACTTTTAAATGATCTCATGTTTTCTTTACAGGGGTCATCAAGTCTTTATAAAAAATGCCTATGTATTACATTTCACATACCTGTATATTATTACAGTAGTAATGGCTTTCACGTGTCATTCCTTTTCTTTAGTGTCCCTTATTTATTTATATTTGTTTGTTTTTTTTCAACTAATTTTTTTATATTCTAAAAACTGATACAGGTACTAAATGAATCCCAAGTGGTTGGAGCACTAAATTTTGTACCTTACAATAAAGCTTAAAACTAAAGCTTCACCCATTCCAGTTTCACCTTATTAACTGTTTGCTGGTTTTGTTGCATTGCCCAAAGAAGTGTTTTGTTGAAATAATACAATAGAATTAACTAATTTATTGTATATCATTTTATTGCTTTTTCACATTCATGTACATTTTCTCAGTCTTGTGGCAATTAAGAAAGTTGGTTTACTGTATATCTATTTGTATATTATTTTTTTAAACATATGCTCTGTTTCAGTTGGATTAGATTTTTGATGTTGCTCAAACATGGGGAATTTTTAGAAAGGAATAAGGTAGATTCATAAGATTGATATGGGGACGGACCCGTATAGTTTATTTTCAATTTGACAGTACACAAACTTAAAACTCCTGTTGGGTATATATAATTTTCCTTTATAATGTTTAAGTAAACATATCATGTGAAGGAGGTCATTAATAGTGACTTAATTAAAACTATTGAGGAGAAACCTATTAAGATGTAAATTCAAAAATAAACATTTTATTTTTAATACTGTTATTTTGAAGCACAATTGCCAATTTAAATTTTAAAAAAGAAAAAAGAATACTCTCCATTTTTTTTTATTTCTGTGGAATACATTCAGATAATTTCTTGATTTAAATTTAGTTATTTTTTTTTAAAAAGCACCCAATTTAAAATTTTATCTTTAATGATAAATAAGACTAAAGAAAGAATATATTACAGTATGTGTATTATTGAGAAATAATGTGCCATTGTCACAATGGACTATTCTCATTTCAACCCCTCTTCTGCAGAGCCATGTTGCCAGAATTTCTTTTGGCAATTCACATGTATCTGGTCCTGCATATTCTTAAAAATAATTATTACTTTTGTTATGTATACATGCAAAATTATGATTTTTAAAATAAATGCATTACATTTGAAATAAATAGTCTTGATGTTAATCAACAATAAGATTTATAAAAGCAAAGCTTTATTCATAAATATGAGTAGGTTATTTACAAAATAATTTTTAAAAAGCTTCTTAGAGCTGACTAGATTTTAACAGAGGTCCAATTTAAAGTTGGTAAAAAAAACTTTTAAGTCTGTTCTCCAAAATAAACTCTTGTGCTTTAATTTTAATTTATTTTCAATATAGGATTATGAAAGCTGAAGGAAAGAATTAAGTTGATTTTAAAATGGGCCTTAACTGATGGGATTTTATGGGGAAAAGGGAAAACAGACCATTTTAAATCCTCCCAGTCATTCATTAAAGTTAAATTTTCTTCCTGCATGAAAGTGATAGCTCACTAACTTTTAATACCCAAAAAATACAACAGAATGATTGATATAATAATTTGTTTGCTTGATTGTTAAGTTGAATGGCTCAAACATCAACATTTTTGTAGGTCCTGCAATCCTTAACGATTAATTAAATTTTTAAGGTCATGCATAAAAGAATATTTTTGGACTTTTCCCCCTCATTTCAAACTAGATAACATTACATAACTTGTAAGTGTTAGTTTAACTTTGATGTTCAAAGCTCAGTTAGAGCTGTAACAATTTATAATACAGTCTTATCTGAAATTTCTCATTGTCACAACCCAATGTTTGGAATAGAAAAACATATAATGAAAATAACTTGTTTCAACTTATTTATTACAAGCATTTCCCACCTGCCATATTGAATTATATTGTAATATTTGTTGACCTGAAAACTAAATATAATTTTATCTTTATTCACATATCATATTAAGACCTCTGAACACTCATCTTATTTTTCATGATTTGGAAAACAATTTAAATGGCATCACTACACTGTACTGAAATTATCATACATTTAAAAACTATATTCATCAATTTTTTTTCTACATATTCATTCATTGAAATAAAATCAGAATTAAAATTTTATAAATAAAAAAATATTTCAATACAAGAAGAAAATAATGATTGGAACATGAAATTAATTGTAAGGACTAACTACAATTTGTTTTGAGAAAAGGTGTGCACCTCCTGAATAATAAGTGTGATATTGTGGAATAGGAAGGCAATTATAAATAAAATCTTTAAATAATTCAGTTTTTCTCTTGGAATACTATAAAATATACCAGGTGCATTTTCTTCAGACTTAGTTGATATATAATAAATTATCTACATTCATTTGATTAATTTGGTACAGTAAACATGCTTTATAAAAGAGTATTTAAAAAAAAACACTAGATGAGTGATAAAAAAACAAAGTGTGCTTACAGCCAATAAAATATAAATATGCAATTCAGAATTTACAACTTCAATACATGTAATGATTCCAATAATACAGAGATCTCAACCTTAACAGAAGTAAACAAGGAATAGTTGGACATATGCAACTGTTCCGAAGATACTTTACAGTTGGAGATATTTCATTATTGACTATAAAAACAGGTTTTCTGTTGGTATTTTGTTGTTTGCCCAAACAGGAAATAACATTTTTAGTCTCAATAAAACAGTAAGGAAAAAACAAGTAATAAAAACTCGAATGAGTATTTAAACGCAATTTCCAACAAAGCATTTCAGATTTTTTTATTCAAGGGAAATCATTCTAGAGTCACACCAAGAATGTGTCAATATAATGCGAAACAGTCTAACATTAGCATTCACAAAGCGGAAAAACCTCATTAACTATCATTCTAGATTACATTAAAAGTCATTTCAAATCAATAATTGTGAAATTGCTGCTAAAATTACGGGAGTCAAACCAAAAGAGATTTTTCAAAAATTCCTTCTCCAAAAATGGGGGTTTGTTTAAACCCGATAGATGTTATGGTTGGTGAGCAATTGACAAAATACTGATTTCTTTTCTGTATTTTCCATAAAATCCAGTAAACCTTTTCGGTATTCTTGGGACCTCCTTAATATATTTTCAAAGACCCGAACCCTCTATCTGGTATGGTTCAGGAGTTGCTTGTGCAAGCTCGAAAAGACAGCACAGACATTTCAAATATACAGTATAAACGCAATTTGTTCCAAGGGAAAATGCGTTAAAAAATTTTATGAAATTTTATTTATATTACTTATCACCTTGTAATGTTCCCTCTAAACTGCACAAGTATCTGCAAGACACAGCACAGCAGTTTAGCAGTTGATAAGTATAATATATGTTTGTTTGTGGGATGTAAACTTTTGCACAGAAAAATGGATAATTTGCACACAAGTTAACTTTTTTGCACATGAACCAACGAAAGTGATGTTCCATTTGAAACATTCAGTTCTAGTCTCAAAGACAAGTTTTAAAACATTCATTAAGAGAAATTATGGTCCATATAAGCCTATCACCTTATCATTTAGAATAGTCTGGTGTAGTGAGTTTCTGATCGAGGTGAATTGATCTTGCTTTAAGAAAATAACAGAAAAGATGATCTGTGGTTAAGCCACCAAGATTTTGTTTAAGGAATAAGACAAATTCATTTCTAGCCAAAGTAAGTTACCTAAGTTTCGACAGTTGAATAAAACAATATTTTAGGAATATAATTTTAACCATCTTCTTTGAAAGTATCTTGGGAATGAAATCTAACATGCAGCACTATTAACATCTTAGCCTAACTGCGTTTATATCACAATAGAATAATCTTTACCTTACAATAGAAGGATCTAGGTTTAACTTTCCCATACCAACACATTTCAGGGACTATGAAATCCTGAGCTGTGACAGAGGGGACCAGCCCCTAAACAACATTCCATGACAAAAAGTGGGTAAGACTGCAATCAGGCTTATAGATTAGTAGATGGATAACATGTAAACAGGGTATGAGTGAGCCTGACAGGACGTCCTGTCAGGCTCACTCATACCCTGTTTACATGTTATCCATCTACTATTTCTATGACAAATATCTCTATATAACCTAAATAGCTAGTTGGAACTACTCCATAATCTTAAATCACAGGGGAGATCAAACCTCTAAACAAGCTGCTATGACAGAGGGGACCAGCCCCTAGATTAACAGTAAGGACTAAACCTTAGACCAACTGCCACGACAAGTGCTGACCAGGCCACCTCCCGTGACAATAAAACAATGAACATAATCACAGCCATGATTCAACTCATCATGTTGTTAACAATTCAAATAATCAAATGATTCTAGAAATTTATAAAAATATGGAGCATCATGGAAATTTTGCTCACTGGTTAAATGTGTAATGACCCGCCCAAGAACAAGACGACGTCCATAGCCAACAGCATCTGATCTGTCAGATGCCAGACCTGCTCTCACCAGCCAGTCACACAAAGCTGTTCCAGTAAATACTTTTTCAAAAGTACGCAATCTGAATCTGTGAAATACATAGGTAAAAAAGTTACACTTGCAATCAGAGGATGTATCAAGAGGTATTCCTACTATTAAAAGCTTTAGGAAATGGAGAAAAATACTGTGTTAAGAAAGTATGAGAAAAAAAAAGCACCAAAGTAAAAGAATGGGATTTTAAATTGAAATAAATGATAGATCTATATATC
The DNA here is from genome assembly GCA_944989445.1 of Ampullaceana balthica. Classification (NCBI taxonomy): domain Eukaryota; kingdom Metazoa; phylum Mollusca; class Gastropoda; family Lymnaeidae; genus Ampullaceana; species Ampullaceana balthica. The sequence goes on along the minus strand of CALYLW010000302.1, from coordinate 246,295 downwards.
CATGATTAAAATAAAAGTATGTTTAGTATAGTGTATTTAAATGAAGTAGAAGCAACTTATTTGGGACAGAGCTCAAACACAAAATGAAATTAAGTTGCTGATCCTAACAGTAACTCATTCACAGCTAGTTTCATCTATTTGATTTTATTCAATCAAATGTGAATGGTTTACCATATCCCCTATTGTGTTTTTATAACTGTACTTTAAACAAGTTAATCTTTATTACCACTCAAGCAGTGGTTTAAATGCCTACTGGGGATAACTTCCAAAAGTGCAACCCTTAATTTAAAGGCATGTTATTTATATATTTAAATTAAAATAATTGCCAACCCCATCCCATGTCTTTTATCATATTGTTGGTGTATTGCTTTCAAAAGAAAGGATATTAATGAACAACTAAAATAATTTTATAATAATTCTTTTTAACAGCATCAGACATATGAGGAAAATAAAAACAAGGATATTTATTCCAAATCATAATCAATGAAAATCCTTAATCATGATTTATTATGAACACATTTAACCTTTTTAAAATCAAAATATTTTTACTGCTCTTAAGTTTAACAAAACTGCGTGAATTTTCATAAAACAAAAGGAAATTAAACAGAATAAAATGCATTTACCCAAATGCCATTTTTAGAGAAAATATGGAGAAAAATGTATTTTAAAAATTGATAACTTAGCCCAAAAAGCCAAAATGACAAAAGTCAAGCAAATTCATTAGAAAACAAGTCATGTAAACAATTAAAAGCATATTTCACATCAATGATATATATTCCCTTCCAGAATGAGTAAAATGAGAGCTGTCAATGAATGCAACCATGTCCATTTCTGAGAGTGTGGAGGATGTGTCATTTGGGTTGTCCTACACATAACAACTTTGATGGATTTGAGAATTAGTGTATATGTACGACCTATGCCTAAATTCACTCAAAGTGGACAGTGGCAGACCAAATCAGGAAATGGCCAATATCCCTTTACATTGACCAGCCAACTTTCTGACCTTTTCTTTAATTTGGGCTTTGGCCAGCGAGTTTGCTAAATGACATGGAGTGATCTCCCAAAGACTAAAGAAAAAAGGCATAAGCAGATTGAGTGCTTTTAAAAGATAATTACATTACATTGATTTTTTTACCACTAGATTATCAAAATCAGTAAAATTAAGTTAGTTTAATAACTTATCAATCTTTATTGTCACATATTACAACATGATTAGCTTTTTATGAGATTTCAAATTACCCAGCAATTTCTTATTTCTACTTTTGAAGTGATTTATTGCACACATGGTTGTAAACTTGGCTTCTGGCAACTAATTGAGAAGATGGGACTGTTTCTAATGGTTTTTCTTTTTTGTCCATGAATTCCAATGTGAGCGAAGGAAATATTACATCCTGGAATACTTTTACTTTTATTTGAAACACAATTATGTATTTCTTTATGGAATAAGGGCCAGGGATTTCACGGCACTTAAAAAAGTGGTTGGTCAAAGTACATTGCCACTGGTTACACACCTTGGCCAAAGTTCTAACTTTCCAGCCAATCCAGATGTTTAGAATGCAGACTTTGGCCTAAAAATTAATTTAGCCTCCATTTCTAAGCACATTTTTTTTCTAGTACATTTAAAACTGATTTTCATTGATATTTGTGTGTAAAATTGTGCAAATCTATATGTACCTTCCATACCCCTTTACAACCTTAAGTAACTATTAATAGTTCCGCCCAGTGTAGACTATGCCTTGCTGCCCTTCATATGCCACTATTGTGATTCATGTATGAAGTTCATGAAAACATTTAGCTGACAGTGCTGACCTAAATTTATTTATATTTTAATTACTGTTGCTACATATGTATTAAAATTAGATCTTTTCTCTTCTTTTTGAAAAAGTTAAACTGTCATCAACTCTTCATGTTTAGAGGTAATCAAATCAAAACTTTCTTTAACTTTAATCTTTCAAAACAATGCCTTCCCAATATAATTTCTACAATCCCCTTGTTAAGGCCATAACTTGGTGGAGAAATCCATGATTAGTTTCCTACTACAGTAGCTGTAACAAATAACTTATCTTTTAATCTTAACTTATTTTGTTATTTCAATTCAATCCAACATTAGATGCAATATGGATCAATTCAGTTGCTTTCCATGGATTGTATTTTAATTATTGTAAATCAAGATTCCAAATTTGTCAATTAAGTTGATCAAATGTTCATTAATGACTTTAAAAAAGAAGAACTATAATCAATCACTCCCCTTGAACCAATATGGATTGATATTAAGGTGTAATCAAACACTCCCCTTTTCAGCCTTTCTCATCCAAAACTTTGGAATCAATTGATGAAAAAAACAACTTTAGAATGATTATATATTAATAATTAATATGGTACATATTAAATAAATTTAAATAGAGCCATCCAACATTAAAAGAGTTGTAAAAGAAAGCTATCACACCGTATGAACCAAAAAATTCCTGAATTAATCATTTTTTAAGTTTTTGTCAAACTGAAACAGCAATTACCAAAAGACTATTTTCGACAAATGCAGACTTTTTTCTTGTATTGAGCTGTAGGAATGGCATAGTAATTATCATTTAAAGATGCATAAGTTATAGGAACACAAAAATACAAATGGAAAAAAATGTTGTAAGGAATTGAAAAGAAGCTAATTATTTTAACATCAATTGTCTGTCATTCAAGGAAGACAATTCAGTAATTAAGATTAGTTTTTCAAATAGAACATTTTATGAAAAATTATTATAATAATTTATTTTCCACTATTACATTTTTTTTTATCTAACTGCAGTAAAAAGTTATAAATCCCTTTTTTTCAAAGAGCTCAATAGTCCAATATTTAGCTGAATTGGAAATGAAAGGCAAGCAAATTTTTAAAAATAATTTTTATCAGTCACAAAGAGAAATTTACATTTTAAGGTTTATCATTAGTTAATATTTAGCACTTTCCTATTTAATTTTAATAATACATAGGCACTGATTATGTGGATAAATGCGGAAACAGAATCCTAGACATGAGACTGCGTATACATGTAGTGCTAGATATATATATAAAAAAGATTCAATAAATTTCTATAGAGATCTATAACTGAGAGATGTTTTGTCAGATGCTAAATATATGTACATGGCACTTGGATTCTTAGACTTTGTAATGTCCCAAGATCTTAAGGTCATGATGAAAAGATAATAAATGTTAAGCTAGATATAATGGAATGGCCATTGACATTGCTCAGGCTGGTAAATGAAGATAAAGCTAAATGTGAGACAAAACATATCTGGTGAAAGAATTTTTTCACATAGAGTAGAACCCTTTTCTGTCACCACCCTAGGGGGTTGCCCAAACGTGTTGAGACAACTGATAATCGAGATAAATATAAACCAATATGGCAGCAAGATATTAACATGTGCTGGAAATTTCTTTATGTACATGTGCACTAGTAAATGAGAATGCTCATCACATGTTTTGGACATTTTGTTTTACACATCATTGCCACAAATTGTTGATGAAACGATCAGCAAGGGAAAATATTTTTTTTTAACACAACCATATTTTATGAATGAAACTCTAGAGGTAGTGGCTTCATAAATGAGGATGAATGAAAGGTTGCCAATGACAATTACTCTGCACAGGGTATTTTGTGGATATCATATAAGTTTGTTAATGATTACTTGGTCCTTAGATCAGGACTGGACCAGTATCTTCAATTCGTCCGCATTAGCGTATTTATTTGTCTTATTATTAAATTAATGGGAGTTAATTTTTTAGTGTGTCCAAGTCAAATTAGTTCTGTTTAAGATTTGAACTAAATTTAAACTTAATTTATTTCAATTTAAACATAATTCCTGCGAGTTGTTGAATTGAAAAATAATTTAATATTTTAAAAACATGAACATGACTATTTACCCCTTAGTTTGGCTAACAATTTTTATTATTTTTAATTCCTTGAGTTGATGGGCATTGTGCATGAGAGTTAAACACGATGTCCCCAATTAACCAAGGGGGTGCTTTTTTGACACCAGTGCTAGCTCGCTACAGCTGTCTAGCACCATGCCCTGACGCAGTGAGATAAGCAACATTTAGTGACAAATTCGGCCCACTTTTGTGCTTGAGATATTAGGGTTCTGTGACATAAAAGAATCGGTGTAACCATTGAGAAATTGCTATAACAAAGAGAAAATTGTGCAGTTCCACTTAAAAACATAAACTTAATAGGGCTAGCCAGTGAAGTGAATTCAAGATAACTACTGGCTACCATTTTACTAAGAAAATGTGAAACCCAAATATTCACCTTGACCTTTTGCATACAACAGAAGTTGTCTTTTTTAAAAATGTTTTTGGCTTATATTTTTTTGTTTTTAACTTTTTCTGACTCTTAAGTGAAATGTTTTGTCTCACTTAAAACTTCCACCATCAGCCCCATCTACCAGTAACATTAGAAATAGGAGATTTTAAATGTTATTAATCAAAGATGTTTAAAAGCAAAGATAATTTGAATGCCTTTATAATGCTGTGACTCAGGAAAAATAACCAACCACAAAAAAACTGTTTCAAAGAAATTTAACTCATTAACTTAATTAAATATACTCTTTTGGTGTCAACATCATATAAGACATTGACCTATAAAGATGTGTTTAGTTGGTTTTAGTCAAGCTTATCTAGTAGCTATGTACGATACCAATCAATGAAATTGTAATACGGATAACATCATTTCAGGTCTTGAGCTGCTGCATGCAATAGGAATTGTAGATACATCATACATGTACTAATATTTTCCTTTCATAAGGCAAATATAAAAATTCAATAGAAATAATTAATTGTGAATGCCATAGTAGCCAAAAAGCTGAAGCAAAAGTTATAAATGCGAAATCAAACAAACCATTATAGTTTACAGTCTATGATGATTTAGACAGCATGGAAAACAAAACACACATCTGCTGAGGAAAATTTAGGGTTATTCAAAGAAAATTAAATGTTATTCAAAGGAAATGTAAGGTTATTTATAGGGAATGTAGGGTTATTTTGTTTTAAAATCCTTGAAAGAGTTTGTGAAAAATCATTTGTTTCTTTCTTAATCTCTCTGGATGATAGCCACAATTTAAAAAATATAACAAAGTAGATAAAACTTTTTTCTCAGTGTTTATTTAATAGTCGTAGAGCAGAAATAAAAAATTTAAAAAAGAAAACCATTATCCTCTTCAATAAGCCCCTACTTTCTTTATCAGTCATCCCAACTAACAGCATCAATTGGCCCTTACAATCCTTCACAAACTCCTACAATGGTAATAATCCAAAGCACACAAAACCAAATTGTTAGATATCTAAAATGAAATTAAGAAATTAGGGATCAGATTTTGAAAATAATCCCTTTGCAAATTTACAATCTAAAACAAAACAAAAAGCAAAACCATATTTTCATAAGTTTTCAAGTAGTATCCAGGCACTCTGAGTTAAACTAGAGAAAGAATATAAAGCTTGTAAAATGTTGAATAAGTGAGCACATTCTAGGGGGAATAAAATATAAGTAATATCAAAAAAGCTACATTTAGCTTTGAAAGATTGACAACTTGTTTATCTGATTTTTTTAAAAATAGGCAGTCCATAAACAAAATTGTTCACCTGGTCATTGCGATATCCTCAAAAACATAAATTGTATTGTTTACTTAATTTATTAATTGGATTGTCTGCTTAGAAAGGCATTTAGTCGCAATGTCCGCTTAAATGTCTTGTCAAGCTTGACTATTAAATTTTAGCGTGTCACAATTACATATTCTAATTCTTGGCACGTCACACTAATGTATGAAATGTATAAATGATTTGGTCACAATGATTACAAGCAATAAATAAAAAAAGGTACAAATATAAATTTGACTACAATGATCACTCATCAATCTGATGTTGTTTAATATTATTTACATTATTTGTTTTAGTATTTTGAATGTGCACAATGAAATATAATGGTGGAATTTTACATAAAGTCCTGTATTTTCTTGCTTATAATCAGGGTTGATAAAAAAGAGAAGTTGAGAATTGCTTTTTATTTATTGATTGTAAAAATTGGGCTGCACATTTTTTCTTCTTTCTTAGTAAATGGAAATGCGGAAGAATTCTGAGAGAAACTTAAAAATCAAAATTACCCTTTATAGGTCACTAAAGAATACATTAACCCAAACTTAATATTAATTTTCAGAATGATTATTGGTACAAATTGTTAATATCAAAGGTGTTATTTATGCACAATCCTAAAGCTGTATGTACAGTGTAATTCATATGTTTTCATCACATGCCAAATACACAATTCATGAAATTTTAGGATTTAAAAAAAAATGCTTTTTTAAAAAAAGTCAAATATATTCTCTAAAAGCTTACCGTCTGTCACGAACTATTTCTTTCATACAGTTGTCTTTATGATAGTCTTCAAACTGTTCACATGTCTGTTTCGTAGCAGCATCCAGTTGATTAAGGCTTGGCAAGCGTAAAACTTCTGCACCAAACACTAGTCGCCGAAGTCTTTAAAAAAAAATTTTTTTAAATAGATGTAATCTTTATGATAAAAAAGATGATATAATTAAATATTAATTTAACATACAAATAAGTAATGGGAGGTAACAAAATGCTGTTTCTTAATTTCACAATAATATAGCCCAAAGTTTGAGCTGAAACACTCAGTGTTTTTTTTTAATTCTATGAGAAGAATAGTGAAAAAAGTAGAAGGGGAGGGTGGCTCTAGAGTTAATTTAATTTGTTTTTTAATCAACTTTTGTGAAAATATGACATTAAATAATCAAATGTAGCCTCTTAAAACATAATTTTCTCTTAAAGATGTGTTCTCCTTTTGTACAAAAACTTTCGCATTATTATGATACAGTAATTACCAAATTTTTATTATTTATTATATTACCAACAAATAATTCAAATATAAGCACACACATTTTAAATTGGGATTGAGAATATATAAAAAAAGGATAATGTAAAACAAATTTCCTAATGACTTTAAACAAAAATATCTCACTGCAGGAACACTTTTATTCAACAAGTTAACATTATCATACAGAAAAAAGAAAAACAGCAATATTTAACATTTTCCTATCAAACAACCTAGAAACAAAATTAATGAAATTCCAAAGAGGCCAAGTCTAATATTCCTAAATAGAATTATCCTCCTTTTTTTTATCAGTGTAAGGTCTAAATTTTTGAAGATAGAATATATTGATAATTTTAATAACATAATTTTAATGAGATATGTTGAAAAGAGATTATTTTACTTCTAATTTTCTAAAGCAAAAAGTACAAAACAATTCAACTTTAAGAACAAACAATAACAGATGATATCCACAAAAAGCCTAACAAAAAAAAGCACTAACTCATTTATTTTCAAGTGAGAACGACAATTTTGAACTTTTAAGAGCACACGACTTAACTGCTTTCAATACTAGATAATGTGAAGTGAAACTGAAGGACAGATTGTCAATTGCTGAAATAGTTTGAGGTCCAGCTCAGAAATATGCCGTAGTCACATTTCTTCCATTGTGATTCCCTAGCTAAATTATTACTAACAGAAGAAGAGTCTATTGATAGTTTTCAATAAGAAAATAATAGCCCATAAATTTACTTCTTTTACCTTTAACTTTTTTAGAGTTATCGCATTTCTATGGTATGATGATAAAAGAGCAAAGCTTAAATTGACAAGAAATTATTCAAGGTTAATCTACAAGAAATTTCCAGTAAATAAACTAAATTTTATGAAATTTAGGTTGAGGAAATTTACATAAATAAATCATGGGATATACAAATTTACAAGAATCAATTCAAGCTTTGGCTCACCAAATTTCAATGGACAGGCTTTTTAAAAACAAATATAACTAATCACATAGAATTGCCATAAGTGACACTAAAGAAATATTCAAGTGACTTTTGTAGACTGGAGTTATTCAAATTGTGAATAAAGCTAAAAGAAAATTTGCTTATAAATGAAATGATTAAAATAATTTTTTTTAAAAGAATGTTCATATACTTTATCATTTAATTTATAATTCTTCAGTGAAATAACATAGATTTATTCTATTTCAATGAAAATGAATTATTTTAAATTTTTATAATGACGAATGATTTTCCAATTTTATGAAAATATATTGACAAATACTGATACATAAGCACATTTAAACTAAGCAACACTGATAGGTTTGAGATAGATCTGAAAAAAATTGGGTGCTCAAAAATTACCTAACATAAAAAGTATAGATAAATCTATACTTAGATATATGCCTGTAAGTAAAAATAAAACATATTCAAATTAAATATATAAGTACATGTAATATCCTTTTTAAAAAACTTAGGACATATAATAAATTACTCTTGTTTGACAGGAAAATGCATTTGCATTGACTTAAGAAATTTTCACATTATTAGGCAAGAAAAGGTTTTATCTTTAGTCGAACACCTTTCATTTTTAAATCCTTTATACAGGCCTGCCAACCTGCCAAGAAAAAAAATCTGTAGAGGGGTCCACGCGCGGCGTTGCAGCACCCCACGGCGCTGGTTTAAGAACTACATACTAAATAAATATAAAGTAATAAGTTAAATCCATTATCTTTTAATTTAAGTGTCTACAGAACACCACAGAATACTGGAAATGTTTACATTGCATTCAGATACACGAGAGAATAACCATGTTTTTCACATATGAACAGAGGCTGCATAGAGTTCAGCTTTCCAGCATTTCCCTAGTGGCCTTTTTGAACTTGAACAGTTCTTTCGTCAATTGAAGTTAGCTTTGCTTTTAGATAAATATTAGTTTTTAGTTAGAAACTTTAGAAAGAGTATCATTCATCTGAATTAACCGAATTAATGATTGCTCTTGTTTCATTGTAATTTTTCTGGAAACATTTCTTTGAATCTGGCATTAAAAAGATAGGTATTAGAAAAATCTTTATTTCTTCCAAAAAGTAGGATGGTAAATAAAACTTTCCATCTCATATCTGAATTTCCTATTCCTTCAACAATAATAACAAAGTAATTGTTAACAGATGTAGATTCACTACTTTTACTTTACTAATCAGCAGTTGTAATTTTTGCATTAAACTATTTTTTATTGTTATTGAACCCACCACTTTCAAAAGATAATTAGGTCTGGCACAGATTGCAAATGTTTCGCCACGGCCACAGGCGAGTGTTTTTCCAAATACTGATACTGTTTCGAAAACGAATGTCCCAATGACGTCTTTTCTTTATTTGTTTAGTTAGACTAGTCTTAGTACTAGTACAAACACTCTGAAGCTCAGTCACTGGAAAACCGTTTTTAGCAGCGTTCCTTACAAATGCATCCATTTTTTTTTAAAGTCACAGAACAGCTGAATTTTTTAATTTTTTTTATTAGGCTGGTAAAAGGAATAATGTACGATCGGATGGCCAACGAAGAAATAGTTAGATATCGCGGTTCGCTTGGATAACGGAAGTACAGGAAAAAACCTAGGAAGTGGCATTTTCATTTTCGAAATACATCACCGCCATTATTAGTATTAGCTTTTTCTTTTTATAATTTTTTCGCATTCGGATTTTTCATGGTGAATTTTTTTTTCTCGGAAAATCGGGAGATTAAGGGTCTTATCGGGATTTCGTAAGCATGGGTAAAAAATCCGTATAATCCCGAAAAAATCGGGAGGGTTGGCAGGCCTGTTTATATTAACTCGTGGTGTCTGCACCCTTGATTGCTTGAATGCTTGATTGCTTGTCGCCAAAACTTTTGATCGATTTTTAACCCACTTCCTGGTAAGCTAGCAAGCTGAAATTTTGCAGGCAGTTTCGTACCAATAATAAAAACAATGTATCAAAATTTCAGATCGATCGCATGTACCGTAATTAAATTATTGATTTTTTAGATTAGTTTTATTTATTCCTATGTATCATGCTATTTTTTGAGATAGAGCGTTGCGGTGCGTATTATATTGAACAACATTTTTGTCGCGCAATAAGGTGCGTATTATATTGACAACTCTTTTTATAAACATATTCCTGATCGGTGCGCATTATATTAAACATGTTTTGCGACACAACTGCAATTTTGTATTTCTGGATGGTCTGGCGCTGCGTATTATAATGAACATTCCTTTAGTTACGTCTCGTACATAAAGGATTTATAGTGAAAAACTTGGTTTTTTTACGGTTTTTTTTATTAGTGTTTTTAATAATTTCATTACTCTGATGCATCAATGACTAATATAATTTACCCTGTAAAGCGAGTGATTAAAAAGAGTTCTTACCTTCGAACAATTGGTGAAAATACCAACTTGGTCGTATCAAAGCCAAAAACCATGAGAACTAACAGACCCTAAAGGACAGAAGGAAAAAAAAACAATAACAAACAGTGAATTTGAATTACATACGTTATATAAGGATAAACTAAAAATGCATTAATTTAATTACGGTACGTTCGATCGATCTGAAATTTTGATACGATGCATTGTTAGGCAAATCATTACAATACAATACTTATTTTAGTAAAACTATTTGACTACTTAAAACTAAGTTGAAAAAGTTAGAGATATACATAAGAGTAGCCAAACATTTACGATGTAAGTTTTTTAACAGAGTAGATTATAACAGCATCATAAAACTGCAGCATATTTTAATGAGTTTCCTTTCTAGTAAAAAAAACATGCTCAGATCATTTGTTAATAGTTAAATAAGTGTCACTGAACTTACCTGTCCATAATTGAAGACACAGTCTAGAAACTCAATCTCCACATAGATACCAGTAGGCTGACTGTTAAACATTCGCCAAAAACATAAAATTAAACCCTGAAATGTTTTAGTGTATTTGTTAGTGGCATATATAAAAAATAAATATACATATGCGAGAATAATCTATCTAAAAAAACTCTTCATTGAATAAATCACAAAAATATATACTTTTTTAATTTGGGTAATTATTTATCTTTCTAAAAATATAAAACTTAAGGATCGTCTACTTTGAAAGCAGTGCCCATAAAAGAAGATATTTGAAAATAAAGAAAAGTATTGGCTTAAGTATCATTTGACAGACCCTACAGAATTGTTCTTAATACTAACTAAATGCTAAGTGCCCCACAATAGTTAAATGTTTTTTTTATAAATGTTTTATGACAGTTCCATTAAGTTGAATTATATTCAATAAATATTGTATTTTAACTTGGGATAATTGAGGTTTGAAAAAAATAGCAATTTATTTATAAAATAACAACAGGAACGGAAATCTAACAGTATTAAGTACAGGTCATCTAACAGTATTATGTAAACCATGTGCTACACTGAATGAGTAGAAGAGAAATGACCATAAATTGAAAGCACTTACAATAAACATAGACAAAAGGAGTAGTAGGAGCAGTATCAGGTGGTGGGCTGTTTGATACTCTTCCATGGCCAGCTCCCTGACAGACTTAGGCTCCTCCTCCTGTGGTCCGTCTCCATTGACTATAACACTTGCTGTATAGGAACGCAACTTATCCATGCAAGCGTGACGCTGTTCTATGCTACACTGATTGAGTAAACAGGTGCGCTCTGAAATGTTCTCCATGGCTTCAGTGCCACCTGTCTCAAACTCACTGAAGACGTTATCAGAGTTTTTTTCCATGTAGGGAAGGAGATCCTCAATACTAGTTGCTGAACAAAGTTGTAAAATGGGAAACAAATTATTAAACAGTCTGTGGATTCAGTTGTCGATTCATTCATTTATTTTGGTACACATTTCTGCTTTATGAATTAATTTTTCAGGACTAAACTTTGATATAGAAATGTGTAATTAATATATCGATGAGCAAATTATTGATTGCTGTAAATGTGAAAATAGTGTTTTAAAGACATATTTTAACCCTCTAACACCAACTAACATATTAAAGAACAATATCACAAAAGCTAACATACTCACATGAACTACACAAGCAGACATAAATAATTAATTTAAGTTTTGTCTCAACAAGAAACCCCTTAAGATGTGTAAAATACTATTACTTAAATTTTATTAACTGTACACAAAAATCTGAAAATATATTTTTTTATAAAGTAAACACTATTAGGATTCTTTTCATTTCAATCATTCTTCCTTTTATACCAAAATGATTAAATGTCCCACTAGTGAATGTATATTTACTAACCATTTTAATATGTTTAATGCATATTTTGGACACAAATAATTGCATTTAATGTTCAATGCACAGAGGACTTACATTTTTTAACATTTTGATTGTCATTGCATGTTTGATAATTTCTGCCATTTCTCAACTTTGCCTCTTCTTTCCGGGCTGAAATGTGTGACTGGCATCCACCTGAAGCTTCTATGGGTTCAGTCTCCTCTTCATTAATGATTGGATATTTATCTGCCCGAGTACTGACAACACTGTCCTGCCTATCTACCAGGGAATGTCTGCTAATGATACTGTCTTGTCTCTCTACAATAGACTGCCTTGCTGGCCTGGCACTTGATATACTCTCTTGTCTCGTGTATTCACGACTTTGGGATATCCCTTGTCTCTCTAGTCGTTGCCACCATACAAGGGAGGTTATTGTCACAATGAGTGTCAGCAAGAGAATAACTAAAGAGAAAGCAGTCTAAAAAGAAAAGAAAATGAGACACTTCTAGCATCACAATAAAGGGGAATATATTTTCATTACATATAATAAATTTCTTTGAATTTTTTCCACATTTCAAGGTAAATATTTAGGACCACCCCACATGTTTTTTACCTGAATTTTTCCATAGTGAAATGCTGGATCAATTTCTCCTGCCAAATTATGAGAGCCCATCAGAAACAAAATACCAGTAACAAAAACTGGAACACTGAAAGCAGAAGTATTAGTTAAAGAAATTATTCAAATCTAATTGAAACAAGATTTTAAAAAGTCATTGAATACAAAAACACTTTAAAGTTTTTTAAAGAATGACTGCCAAAGACTTAATACTAAAGTACTCGTCTATAAGTCAATCTTGTGTGTAAGTCGAGGGTAGTTTTTTTTACCAACAATTATGAAATACGCTATGACCCTTAAATAAATCGAGGGTAAAACTTGGGCTTATTGGGCTTTGAAATGTAATGATTTTTATAATTTTGAGAGAATTAACTTAGGAAGAGATCCTAGAACAATCAAACAGATACGGTCCAACTTACTTCTTAAAAGACCATCACTTTTGATATCAATATGGTAATTTTAATTCAACTGCTTCACATGTGCAAGTACTTAGCATGAAAACTGTCAATTTACAAGACAGGTCGCGATTTTTAGGACCGATTAACCGCCTGTTAGTGGTAGCAAAGTATCTCTCCTACATCTACCAAAAAACTCTTGTAATTAAAATTAATCCTACAACCCGTGGCATTGTCCATTGTTTATATAAGGCATTTTGATGTCACCGCCGCACTGTGTGTTAGCTCTTGTATTATGCCTCATCCACACAGTGAATTAATTTTTTAAAAATCATTAGGCAAAGTGATTGAATTTAAGTACACTGAAGGAAAATAGAAAACACTTTATTTAACATACTTTAACTGTATTATATATATATATATGTTATTTTGTTCATTCTTAAAAATCATAATACACTTACCCAAATCCGACAAAGTAAAACCAGACTTGCTTGCGCAATATAAAACAAAGACTTCGAGTGTGCAACAAACAAATGACAATGGCTATAGCAGCGGTCCAACACCTTGCTGAGAAGACACCCACCAAGAGACATATAATGATAGGATAATGATGCCAGCCCTTAGTGTCCCCATGGCAATAGAATGCTATCATACCAACACAGGCAATAATCTGGGACAGAAAATATTGATCCATAATATTGTGTGCTGTAAATACTGTTTATGGAAGCAATTAAAATTTTAATTAAATTAATTTAAATTCTAATAACTTCTAATAATACCATCTAATAGTTAATTAAACAAAACAAAAAAAGAAAATTTTTTAGCACCGTATAAACATAGTGACCAGTTTAGTTAATAGTAATGTTCATAAATAGAAATAAAATATCTAGCATATCAAAGGATTTTTATAAAAAGACTTACATGTGAGAACATAAAAGCCATTGTAAAACGATGAGGAACACGTTTCCATTTACCGCTCACAAAAAAAAGTCCCATAACCCAAATCTGAAGAAGATATATATATATATATATACACACAGCTTTCAAATTAGACTCTACATTATTATTATTTGTAGAAAAAATATTAGGCATATCATATTTTCTACAAGGCACTTTAGATAGGGACAGGGCTAGTTGTTTATCAGCTGATGACTTTTTAATTTCATTTTCACTATTCCTAGCAATAGGATTCTATGATCCATAGGATATTTGAAAATCCCTTTCTGAAATCGTCTTCTAAACAATACCTCTTATTTGTTCATCAGTGTATTAATTCTAACCAACATCACCAGATGAGCTGGTTTGAGAATTCATGTTTGTAAACAAAAGTTAAAACTAAAATATAAGCAACTGCTTCAAATGATTTGTTTGCTGTGAAAACATGTTGAAACAGAGAAATCCTGACTTTTTTTGTATTCAAGGGAACTCATTCTAGTTAACATTAAAAGTAATTTAGTTGAATAGCTAAGAAAAGAAACAAAACAAGCTATTTTCTATGACTTGGCAAAGCCATCGTCAATTCGTCATAAATGGCTTTTTTAAAATCCACTATGGGATCGTTGATCTGGAGAAAAAGAGTTCATACTTTTTCCCCCTTTCTCCAAACAAATATTTACTCTTGTAAATGTATACAAAAACATCACTATAAATAAGGTATAAATATTAATACTATTTTTGTCATTGATATCAATATAATTAATTGACATCAGCAGCAATGTTGTTGCTATCCCCCTTACTGTCCTAGCATGCACTTACACAGCAAGTGAGACTGATGATGCTGACATCAAACGATGTGCTGCTCAACACGTTTCGGTAATCAGCACCTGTCACCACAATGAGAGTCATCATTTTAGCTGAGACAAACATCAGAGGAGCTGATAAGAAAGTGCCCATGACAAGCCCAGTAGCTATCTGAAACCACAGGATGAATTTTGTTAACTGGGCTGAGCAAATAATTCAGGGATGCAGGTTATTGACTACACAATTTTAATTTATAATACAATAATTTCAGAAACTAGATAATATATTTTACCAACTTAATTGTGCAGTCTGTTAATAAAATATGTCCTAAGTAATGAACTTACAATATCCTGGGCAATGCCATAATCACTAGCGTATAGAAATACTGATGGTGCTGATGGAAAAGTCCCATAGAGAAAGCCATACATGCTGAACGATGTTGATACATTGCCATTTTCTAGCCAGCCCATAACTTCCCAGGTAACTAGGGGCAGTATAAGTCTGAAAGCAAATGTTGATAGATACCTTACAAAGAATTATCTGAAACATAGATGAGGCTTTTTTTTTACATTAGATTAATTTTTTAATTTATGTAACAGTCATTGTTAATCTTTAGTAGGGATAGATTTATAACAGGCTTCAAATTTTATTTCTCATGTTTAAATTTTCTTGTTTAGGTATGTTTGTGATCAATATCAAGTTAGATTTACATCAGAACTGTACATGCATTCAAATGTATGAGCAAGTATCAAAATGATAATTGTTTTATTATATGTTTAATCATGTCAATAGCTCTTTGTCATGAATTCAATGAATACCAGATTAAATAGTTGTTACATTAAAACCCTTACGTTTTAGCTGTGATGAGAAGTACTGGAACTACAAGACCCATACCCAATTGACTACGAACTTTGCCCACCATACTCAGTCCAAGGTAGAACAGGGCTGAGGCATTGTAAGCATCCCCTGTGCAGGATAGAAATTAAGAAATTAATAAACTTAACAGAATAACTTATTCAATAACCGTCAAAAGTATAAATGTGTTTAGTTTTCAATGGAAAATATTTTAACAGATCAAAATAAACAACATAAATTTCAACAGATAAAGAACATAACAAAACAAACAAAAAACTCTTTTAACCCTCATAAGACTGATACTTTTTGGACTACCAAAAAATGATGGAGGCCTCTACATGACTTAGCTTTGCAAAGAAATGTATTTTTTAAATAATTTTACTAGGTGAAAAAATGTTAAAGCTTTTTTAAAACTATGTGTATTTTAAAGTTAGAAATTTATTGAACAAGCATCTGCATGAGTTCAACAAAAATCTCAATATTTAAGCAAGATTTATGCTAATCTTTTGCTAATTATCCTGATTTCCATAATTTATGCACATACATTTTTGTTAATCTTAGAACAATCTTGGTGTTAATTTACTACTTTATAAAGTAGAAAAGCATAAAAGTCCAAATTACTAATATATGTTAAATATTTATAAGCTGCAAATGTATCTAAAGCAGTTCAGTTTAAAAAGTTGGTTGACAGATTTTAACTTAAAGATAACATGTACTAGTGGTAAGAATGACATAGTTAACCACTTACCTAGTACAATGAGAATATCACTTAAAATCTCGGGGACAGACCCAGAAAATATGAAGTTTCCAAACACACCAATAGTCGTCATGAAAACTATAGGGTTGAGAATGACACCTTTGACAACGTGCATAACAGCAGTTCTAAGTTTTGATTCTTTCGAATCATCCTGCACTGATCTGTGTTTATGAACCTCCATAAGGATGAAGCCGATGGGGTTGAGTAGGACTAATGAGATTGGTGCGATGAGATACAGATACTTGAGGTACTCAGGGTGGGTGCTGCCATACAAAGCTTGCACTAAAGATAGGAAGGTAAAAACTGATGAAGGCTTATTTAAATAAGATGAAATCATTCAAAAAATGAATGTAATTCAAACTAGTCTTTTAACTACTTTTCTGACTTTTTACCCTGGTAAAATTTATTTGGGAAAACTACATGTATATGAATTGTCATCAGCATTAAAAAAATATTTAAGAAGAAATTTGAAAGATATTTTTTCCCATTCACATGATCCAACTTTACAGTCCCATAATTATTAATGAAAATCTTATTATAAGGAACCCATGTAATAGACAATGTTCTTCTTATAAATTTTTTTTGTTTTTTAAAAAGTAAAATTATTAAATCTTTAAATCAAGTTAAAGTAAAGGAAACATCTAAGACCTAAGATAAATCAGACCAGAACTAGAAAAAATTATTTTCGTGCACAATTTCACAATTTCTTTTGAAAAGTCTTATCAATAGTACCTCAAAATTAGGATGCTAATACAGTATAAGTTTTACCAATCTTCTACCCAGTGAAATATAAATGTGTGGCTCTATTTTTTCTCTGTAATATTAATAGATTGCTCACTTTGTGAAAGGTATATGTTAGAAGATTTTTAATGACAGGAGACAGCTGGTCTACTCTAGATGTTAAAATTATCAGTGTTATAATCAATGTCAAAATTAATAGCACTTGGTTGCGGTATTAATTGGGTCACACAGCATTACATATTTAACAGTGATCAATAGGGACATACATGTCAAGTGATAAAAATCTTCATTTACAGCAATTGATAATTTCTACATAGATAAACGATATAACGAGTCGTGCACGTTCTTATTTGTACCCAAGAGGAATTTATAAAATAGCAATATATATATATATATAATTCACCAGAACAAGGGATGGACAATCAAAGATTATGGTTGGCAAGCGAAGGTGCAGGTAGCTAACCGCAGTGCGCATGTCTCGAGACCAAGAATGCGTCGGCGCCCCCCATCCCCCATGTTCATTCGCGTTGTTCTGATTTCTTCGTGCTGTACTTTGTGTCTGTTCTTTCCCCCCTTTCGTTGCACTATCTATGAGCAAGTCTGCAGCGTATGCTACGCCCCGGGTCGTATCTAGTTTTCTTATATTGCAGAAATGCTAACTTAAGATGTTGTCTATAAAATTGTTTTATTTATTATATTTCCAGTAATATTTGTTAAGGAAATAAAAGCTTTTGATTTACGCCTATTTTTGAATTCGTTATGTGTAGTTATTTTAATCATGTTGTTTTGTTCATGAAAACTTACCTATTGGATATCCTAGTGCAAAGTCATTGCTCTGTGTAGCAAATATGCCAAATATGGCTGCATAACCAAGGTTCAGTGGTCGCTTGACAAGGAGAGTGACCATACCCACAAGAACAAACAAAGAAACCTTTGCTATGAGGACTCCAACCAGGAAGAGCCAATTTACCTAAAGACCATAATAAATATGATGAGAAATAAAATATTGTTTTATTGTAGATTTTAATCCAATCAGGCAATTATAAAGATAACTTTAAATGCCCATAAAATTTAAATTCTTAGAATATAAGTCTGGTAAAGGATTGATTAGACAGTAAACAACCAAGTCCTTCAAGACTGCACTTAAGACACATATTTTCAAAATTAATGAAACAACATTTCTTGTAAATGATTAACATAGCTTATGTATAATGTACTGTAATGTTTGTGTTTCTTATGATATGAAAGTAAATTTAATACTTATAGGTATGTTATTTCTTTCATGTAAAGCGCTGTGAGCCCAGTTCCTTACTGGGATACAGTGCTATATAAATAATCAATTTATTATTATTATTATAATCAATCCATCAATAGTTCATTGCTTCATAATCAAATTTTGAAATTCAAAGTTATGTTAACTCATTCTAAAACAAATCTTTATGGATGGGGAAAAAAAATGAAATTGGAAATTCTTTATTGTAGCTTGTTATAAGTGGGTTTTCTCCAAACATGTTATATTTCTACTGGAGCATTATTTGTTTAAAAACCTACACTTAAGAGCTTCTAGGCCAGACTTCCTGTTTTTTTTCACCACCAACACACAACTTTTTAAAAAAACTCATTGAAATTCTAAATAACATGCAAAATAATATATAATTTCTCATTTTAAGTCCACTAATTTGAGTTGAATAATAAATATATTCTCTGTCTCTTGTAAATTCTTTAATAAAGCATAATTTCTAATACACAAGTTAACTTACTTCTGCAATTAAATTAAACAGGAACTGGGTTGGTAAAATTTGCAAAAAATTACATAAAGCATAAAGGTTATTAATATTGTTTTTTTTTATTTTAAATTCTTTCAAATTACTTTTAAAAATAAATTTTAGTCCGTGTTTAACCAGAACTGTTTTAAATTTTAATCACTATCAATCAAAAATATTTTTTATAGAAAATTATGAAACTACTCACTTGGTAAAATGTTTCTAGAAATATAAATTTATTATGAATATATTTGAAAAAACATGGCAATCTAGAAAACTCAAGCATTTTCTATCACAATTTTTTACAATTTAGAAATCTATAAAATATAAGTTATATAGGGAATTTTACAACGATGACAATTATGGAATTCTTTATTCAAGTTAAAATTATAAGTTAACTATCTACAAAGAGTAATAATGTGATTTAAATGAAAGAGAAATTTTCACCTCAGAAAAGTTAAGCTCACACATGCTTTTAAACAGCAATGCAGGGAGACAAAACTTGGAGACAAATGTTCCGATGCCTGAACTTTGAGCATGTGTAATGATTCCAGCCCTTCCGGCAATGTAGCCAAAGAATATAATGACAAAACATTGGATGATGGCCCGGTATAAATGATCAAATGAAACATCACTGACATCAGAAGAATTTCCAGAATATGTGAATGTTCCATTCATTCTCAGATTTATAATTATATGCTCTTACTTTCACAATCACAGGTCAGGATGGCACAATCTGTAATGAATTTAAAAGGTTTTGGGGTGAAAAGATCAATAAATTAAACAATAATTTATTTAAAGTTTTAAATGGCTAATGTTGTTTCCTCTTTAACTTTAAGTGAAAAATAATCTCTTCTTTTGCACAGTGGTTAGTAGAAATTTGTTATAAATCAACTTTCTATTATGAATCTTATTATATCTTAATTTAGATGTAATTAGATTCAGGTAGCTTTATCAATAGTTTCCTTTATAAATGAATGAAATAAAAGGAAATAAATTTGATCAGTCTTAAAATCCAAAATTATTACGACTTTGGACCTGGATGAAATCACTTCACTAGTATTAGAATCATCACTATAAATTACAGTTCAGTAAGTTAAGAAAAATCAATGTCTAAGCCTAAGGATTATAGCTTTAAGTCTGAAGTCTTAACTTATAAAATTTATATTATTGTCAATATTCAATATTGTCATGTTTTTTTTAAAATAAAGCTCAAATTTATTGTTTTCATTGAACAATCTGTGTATTTTGTATCTTACCTAAGAAGGCTTCTTGACCATGCCTTAACAGAGCCAATAAAAAAAATTAAAATACAGCTTTAACTTTAAGTCTTAATTAATAAGATAATGTTAATGAAAAATGATTGATAATGATAAGGCAGGGTCAGTTGGTATGAAGTACAATTATTTACAATAGATTAAAGTTATAGCACAATCAATATTAATATGGACCATGGACATGACATGGACTATGGACAATATTGTCAATATTATGATTATGCAAAACATAATTTACATATATATAAATAACATAAGATAATATAATTATAAAAATATGGCTATGGTCCATGGACTTGATCACTTACACTACTATCACTATAGACTATAGTTATAGATTTAGACTATAATTATAATTATTAATTAATTAATAATATTGATAATAATTAATAATTATGATGAGAATGACTAACCGGTTATCCCCTTCTCGTCATTGTTTCGGAGTAACACCATGCATATGATCTGACTTCAACCCGCTTATCCATAATTAATTAAGCGGTACCTAAGTCTGCTTGAAAGTGGGATACTTATCACAAAATATGTTTGGCTATTTGGTCCCCATCAATGCCACACGCTTAATACATAACAAACATCTTTCTATTCATGGATACCGGATGGGGGAAATTGCAAAATTGTAAATTTAGCGGTGCTAATTTTTACTTTTTCTACTGATATATAATTTAAAAAATCGGTGGCTAATTTTTATTTTGCACAGATTCGGTGACCCTGTAGTGTAAAATGCATTGATTGAAAAATATTCTTTCTTTCTTTTTAAAATTTATTTTTAAAAATTCTTTTTATTATTTTATTTTTATTTTCTTTCTTTGCAATTTCATTTTTAACTACATTCTATTATCTATAATTTATAATCATGAGTTATTGTAAGTACGGCATTTCTGGAAGTGTTGACAGTGAGGGGATGAA
The DNA here is from genome assembly GCA_944989445.1 of Ampullaceana balthica. Taxonomy (NCBI): domain Eukaryota; kingdom Metazoa; phylum Mollusca; class Gastropoda; family Lymnaeidae; genus Ampullaceana; species Ampullaceana balthica. The sequence goes on along the minus strand of CALYLW010000302.1, from coordinate 225,119 downwards.
TCCGCGTGCTGGAGGGGTCAAGCAGGGGCGAATTAAGACTTCACGGGGCCACTGGCTGCAATTCAAACTGGGGCCCTATCGAGCCAGCGCCCCTTTAAATAAAATGATTGCTAGCAGCTAATATAAGACTTTAACTTGTAACTATTCAGCCAAACAAATTATTCATGAAAAAAACCGAACACGAAGAAATAATTGTTTGCCCGTATCCTAAAATTGAGTGTAAAAAGACCAAAAGTTATTTTAAAAAAAAGAAAAAAAAAGAATCCACCGCTGGGGATCGATCCTCAGATCGCTTGCAACACAAGCCTAAGCGACCAGGAGAGCTTGACGGAAATTGTAAATTTAAAAAATAAACAATATTCTTTAATATTGTCTCTTATTGAGCCCATCAAATCAGGTTTCTGATTACTAAGAGTATTGGTCGAAAAGAGATCAGATTAATAATAGATACTATTTTTATTAATTAATTTAATATATGATATTTTTGCAGGGATTCATGCAACATCTGTTCACCTTTATTATAAAATATACTAAGTTTGGGGGCCCCTAAATCATCGGGGGCCCCTGTCTTTAGCCTGTTCAACCCCCTTCCCCTAAATCCGCCATAGGGCTCAAGTGGCCACGCTGTGAATCGAGACTATACAAGGATGGGCAACTATTATGGGGTAGCTAGAAACCAGGCATTGTAAAGACCAACATTTCAGAACGAGGCTTTTAAAGTATATGATATTGAGTATATATACAGTTAATACAGTTTATTTATGATCCTTACTACCGCCGTTGCAAACAACTCCGTCCGTTATTGGTCACGTCCTATAACCAACTCCCTCGGTCTGGAGGCCACGCCTTTGTCCAGTCCCCGGTCCACAGTTCTCTGTATTTAATATATCAATCATGATGATTGAATCATCTTGTACCACCACCCCCCAGATTAAGACGGGGGTGGGGGTGGGGTTAACATGACACGCTCTGATCTCTTTGATGTTAACCCCTGGTATGGTTTGGACAATCGCAATTATTTCCCCTGGTCAATGCTTCGCACGGCTGACCTTTAGATAACAGAGTATACATTTAGCACCTCTGAGCATCTGGACGCGGTTCGGTCTATTCATCTATCCAAGCTACAGCATGGGGCATTTCACACATATTGGTCAGTCCTGACCAGACTACCAGACCTGGCCAGCAACAGGAATATTTGATCTATAGACCCTTTAACCGCCCTAATTCTCTACAATATAGAAAATATAAAATTAATTACCCAGTAAAACGAGATCAGCATCAGGTTAGTTACTTTCTCTTTATTTTCTCTTTTCTTTAATAAATTTTATGTCTATTTTTGTCAATTTTTGTTTAATCCATAAATCCAGGGGGGGGGGCAAGCGCCCCCTTGCCCCCCTGCGGGCGCCCATGAACGTGGGGCGGGCGCTTATGAGGTTTAACATATGCGGTTCACTCATTTTCTCACTTATAGATCTCTCTTTTGCCTTCTAAATTAGAAATCTTTAATTTTTATACAAAACACCCGCCCCACGTTTTTAGTCATATTAAATCGAAGTACTTGAACTTATAAGTTTTAAATTATTTTCTTCTTTTTAGTCCACTTATAAAAACGTAGTTTTTAAAAATCAATTTTTTACCTTTATTTATTTTATTCTGTTTAGTTCACTAATAAAAACGTGGTTTTCAAAAATATTTTTTACCTCTATTTATTTTACCAAACATCTCATCAGCGCCCGCCCAACGTTTAATAACAAAGCGATGAGGTCACGGGGTGAACTCGCCACGTGAAATTAAACTACGGCAGGCGGGTACACATGCTTATATAAAGATAAACTAAGAAATGCATTAATTTAATTACGGTACATTCGATCGATCTGAAATTTTGATACAATGTATTGTTATCCAGGATCTATATGTGGTAAAATTTTGAGCTCTCTAGAACCATCAGAAGTGGTTTAATTTTACGTTGGCAAATTTGAAAAATTGCGGACAGACAGACACGCAAGCAAGTATATAATAAAATATGGATAAAATTAAAAGTTCAATAATTTAATAACAGTACATTCGGTCGATCTGAAATTTTGATACAATGTATTGTCATCCAGGATCTATCTGTGGTAAAATTTTGAGATCTCTCGGACCATCAGAAGTGGTTCAATTTTACGTTGGCAGATTTGAAAAATCTTGGACAGACAATGCCACAGGAACGAAAGCGAGTTAATAAAAACGTAATAAATTTTAAAAATGCAAACATCTCTGTCTAATAAATGAAAGGATGTAGAGTATAGAGCAATTAATAAGCTCTCTAGACGTTCCCCATTTCTGCACGCATGTCATTTAATCATTTAATTATCATTAATCTGATTATCTTATTTCCTTTTACAATCACCCGGTAACTGTTATTGATCTGCACAAGACAGTGAGGTCAGAGGACAGGTCAGAGTTAGTGCACTTGTAAATATCGTAAACATAATATTTGATTCATGGTTCGAAGCATCGTCACTTGTCCCATAACTTTATTATCACCATCGGACTGATAAAACTTCAACCCTTTTATCAATTATGCAAGTTCTCTTATCCACTAGAATGCTTTTTCTCATTCAGACATTTGTCACGTGATTAGGGTGAGAGATACATGATTTCACTGCGTGGATTCGGTGAAATCAATATTGTGGTAGATCTGCAAGTCACGAGTCAATAACCGGGACCAGACACAAAAGTTTGCTGTCATATGATGGAGGCAAAGTTGTATTGACACCGTCCATACTTTGCTTACTAACTTTCTATGAAATATTTTGGTACCTTTTGGACCCAATCCCTTCCCAAATTGTATTTTACATTTCAAATAACAGTTGGGAGAGTCTTTTTCTTTAAAGAATATTTAAACATAAATTTATCGTATCCCACATTATCATTCTGATTAGAAATAGTCTTAGTATCAGCTTTAGTTTTTCCCTTTGGGGCCGTCCATAAAGTACGCCACGCTCCGGACGGTGGAGGGGGTGTAAGAAAGTGTGATAGTTTGTGACAAGGGAAGTGGGGGTCATGTGACGTTACGTTATGTGTGACGTTATATGTGTAAGATAAGATAAAATTTTAATTATTTGTTAAATTAAAAAAATTGTTCAAAAGTGTGACATACTTTTTTTTTAAAAAGGGGGTGAGAGTTGTCCAAGATTTGTGACAGGGGGAGGGGGGGGGGTAAATGGTCAAAAATAGCGTGAAGTACTTTATGGAAGGTCTCTTTATACATATAGTACAACGATGAAAAAAAAGATATTTTTTTTTGTGTTAAAGTGAAGGTAATTTGCCTAAAATGAAGACAGAATATAATTTTAATGTTTTTTTTTAAAATGTTCTTTTTGATGAAAAGGTGATATGGCATTTTGATCTGCGAATAGGAAGGTGGATTGGAGGGGTCCCGAGCGAAAAAAAGAGGGTGGTGGGTGCGGGGTGGATTTTCCATCTAGGTCTTTTTACACTAATTTTAAGAAGCTCTCTCGTACACGTGTTAAGCAAATTAATTGCCATTGTACATTCAAACTAAGATCATAAGAGAAAGTGCTTTAGAATATGTAGGGTACCATGGAACTTTTTTTCTTCATGAAACCCTTTGCTTATTTCTAGTGAGCAGCAGGGGCTGATTAAGATTACAGAACCCCTGGCTGCGATCCCACCTGGGGTCCGGTCTATCCATCTTTATTATACAATATAATAAGTATAGGGCAATTACATCATTGGGGGCTCCTGGCTTTAGCCCAATCAGCACCACCCCTAATCCGCCATAGGTGAGCAGTAATGTTTATATGTATATATAGTAAAATTAAAACAGGTATTCAACGGCGTCTTCTATATAAGTTTAAAGTCAGGTAAGTCTAAAGAAAGTGGTGATTTCCCTTTAATGAAAATAGCCATCACTTGAAAATGGCTATTTACAGTAAAAAATAAATATTAAGCATACATTAACTGAGATGAAATACAACGATGATAATTTCTATTCCCCCCATATAAATCAGAAGACAATTTAAAACTCATGTCTATTTAAATTAATATTGGTCTAGATTTTTTTTTAACGTTGTCAATTTCAAATGGAGACTTTTTTCCTTTATAAAATTAGCATTCACAGTAAAGAATCTCAATCTAGTTTTATTTATTTATTCACTTATCTTCCTATTCAGTAGTTATTAAAGTTAATAAAGCGATGTTCATAATTTTGAATAAATGCATGCTAATGATTAAATAGTTCGTGTACATTGTTTATATTATCTGATATCAAAACAGGCATCGTATCCTTCTCTTAAAAATTGCTGTAAAATGAATTTTCAAAATTATTTATTATTTTAATCCTGTAGTTTTTTTTTCTGTTTTTTTTTGTTTTTTTTACTTGGTAGAAGCCTGAGAGAAGCACTTCCAGAGTCGGCGCGTCTGGTGGACAATCATACGGAGAGTACTTCCTGAAGAACGAGGCGTATTAATTGATTATTTCCCCTACTTTGAGAATTACTAAACTACATGTGCTCTAATAAGTGTCCCACATAATCTGAATAATTTTAACTTAATTTTGATGTGTTTTCAAATTAATTTATATTTATTTGTCTAAATATATTTTTCATATAACAAAACAACAACAAAAAAGCAAATAATAAACATAATAAAATAGAAATTCTTAAAATTATGACTTTTCATTTAATAGTAATCATAGATTTACATCCTATTTTTAAACTATTCATAATGTTCTATTGGATCCAGTGAAAAATACATTAGCCTCTCGGTATCAACTTGCTATCATTTCTTCTATCTAACTCACAAAACAAATGTCACCTTCACCTTCAAAGCCGTCTATTTTGGTAGGCCTAAGTAGGGCAAACACTGTAAGTTGTTTATAAACGTCAATCTAATTAAACGTCCAAACAACGAAGATTCTAAAATCTTTCAATGGTGCGAAGAATTTTTTTAGAGCGCAGATGTTCTTTCTCTGAACCTCTATTTATGAAGGTCTATTACCTAATATGACCACTAGTAATGAAACTGACCAACTTGACCGCTTGTATAGTTTATTCTCCCCTTTACAGTCGAATAAGTATAATTTATTGTGCATATTTGTGTGAGAACCGCCGTGTTTGCTGACGCATCTTATTCAGATGATACTTTCATTCTCTTTCTTAAGTGAGACTGAATCTTGAACTTTGATCTTTGCCTGTTGTGTTCTTTTTGACTAGGTATAAAATAGACTATAAGCTTAATTCACATCTTTGTCATTGTGGGCATTTATTGCTCCAAGTAACAGCTTGTTTCCTGGCTTTGTCCATGGAACTTTACGCTGGGATTTGTTAGGAAACTGGTCTTGTAAGCCGACTTGTATACATGAGTTTGAAATGAACGATTCTAAGGTCTAAGATCAAAGTGCCTGTCATTACTGTCAAATGTTTGTATCTGAAAGTCATTGCAGGAACACGTAGGATACAGTTATTTCCTTGTTAAAACAGAAAATCATGAAACAAAAAATTGATTTTCGTAACAAAAATAATAAAGATATTTCTTATAAAGTAGATTCCAGTAAGATGTGATAAACATTTTTTTCCCCCCTAAATGCGCATCACATACAAAGGGGATTTTCATACAATGGTGTTGTACCAAGTGGCGTACTGTGAATCAGTTCTAGTGGGGTTGGGGGGGGGGCTGTCGAACTCCCTGTAACCTCTACATCAAGCCAGAAATCACTTCTTACATAAACATGTGTAAGGAAGGGGCTGAAAAAAGGGATATGGATGAATCAAAATTAACTCGACTTACGTTTATACGAAATGCCTCAACTTCAGTGTATAAGGTGGAGACAGGTTACATTTCTGCCCTGCAAGATGCGATAAAATGCTGAGAAAATTTTGATCATTTTTTAAATAGAAATAGCTAATTCGTTTTAGCGATTAAATAACTACTGGGTGAATCTCCATTTCAGTTTCAGCTTTCAGTTTAAAAACTCGTGACTAAATTTCGCTACAAGTGAGCCACCACCTGACACCAAGTGGCAACAAGTAATTCGGGGATTCCCGCGTTTCATAAGAAGTGTGTGACAGTGGTAAAGTTGGAGCCTTGGGGTGGCTATAATTAATCGTATAAATACATTGTTTTTTTTATACAAAAAGATAGGTGCTGCTTTTTAGTTCAAACACGCTACGCTAGAGGAAAAATACATAGAAGAACAGGAGACTAAATCATTTAACTCTCTATGCAGCCATGCGCGTTGTCCGCTTAATAAACATTTCACTTCACCTTACATGATTTTATCAACATTGGTGGTAACACATTTCAATTAATTATGCCCAATACAATGAAACCTAGTAAGGAATTTTGAGACCTCTTTGTATTACTACAATTCTATATACATTCCATTCAAAATATGAAGGACGTTTATAGGGCCTACCTCGCTTATCTGGGAAATATTAGCCATTCATTTTAAAAACTAAGTTACACTTGTATTGTCTATCAATTGTGACATGTTACCGTCTCGTATGAGCAGCTCTTAAAAAGAAATAGTTTTAGTAAAAAGCAATTATTTTTAAGTGAGAAAATCAATGACATTATTACAAATTTAGGAACAAGCTCCTAGGTGGCCATAGACCTGGTCTAGTGTCCAGCTACTTCTGCAACAAATTGACGATGATGATGTTTTCTCATATATTGTCCATGTTAGTGCACTTTGTGCTATGATTTTCAAAATTTAGCTTAAATGAAATCATTTTTTTTTCTAAAATGTTCTTAAATGTTTCTTTGTCATCACATTATTTCAATAATTATGGAATATCATTCCATAACTTAATGGTCTGTCAATAACGTGTAACTCGCTCCAAAGGAGTGGTTATGTTTGCTTTTTAAACAAAAACTGCAACGTATCATACATTGGCCATAATATGCATACATATCTTAAATAAATTGAAGAAAATCAACACAATTTAGCTCTGAATATAAATCTAAAATAATTCCAAATATTATAGTAAATAAAGGCGTGGAAAAATTAGGCCAAAAAGGGAGACTAGCGAAAGTATTCATGTAAACGATCGCGTTTTAATCAAGGGAGCTAATTTAAAACTTCGTTACCATATTTACGGATGTAAAGAGAGCTAACTCCCGTGTTTGTTTTCCACTGAAGCGCACGTGACCGACGAGCGCGTGCTGCCCGATGAGATGTCCTTGAGAGGCTTTTTGTGATACTCTTCACACTGGCGTAGTCACGGGGGCGGCACCCCAGTCGCACGGCAAGGGGCGCGGATTTTTTGTATCCTTAGCTGTGTAATCTCAGCTCGGTTTGTAATGACATGGCCGACACGCGACATGGTCCTGTCAAATCTGTGACATTCGCTCTGTCACTCGTCTGATGAGGTGCGCTATTACTGCAGTCGGTTCCGTGGGAGTTGAGTAAATATTTACTTAATCCATTTGGGTTATATTTAAGTTTGTATTGACTTTATGCATGCAAATGAGTTGACATTGTTTACATTTTTCATCGGAAGTGTCACATTCATTTCATAAGACTACGGGGCCGTCCATAAATGACGTCACGCACCTAGGGAGGAGGGGGGGGGTCCTCACATTTGTGACGATGTGTGACGAGGGGGAAAAGAGGGGGGGATTTAAGAACTGTGACGTCACATCAAAACACGCTACTTTAAATCAAAGTTCCACTTACATATTCCATTTCTTACTATTTATTTTATGACGTTTTACATGGATTCACGCGTGTTACGATATTAGAGTCTAATAGAGTGCAGCCTTACACTAAATACATACTAAGATGACAATAAAGTTATTTGAAACATGCTCATTTTAAAATAGAAAATACCTCTTTTAGGGGGGGGGTCATAGCTTTGTGACATCATATTGGAGGGGGGGGTCTAAGTTTTTGTGACGAAGTGGGGGGAGGGGGGGGCAAAATCGGCCAAAATCCAAAATCGCGTGACGTCATTTATGGACGGCCCCTAATAGTATATTTATTTTTAATCTAAAGGTTTGGGGGGGGGTGTAGGGAAAAGAGAGTCAGATAGATTTTAAATCCTACAATAATCAGAGAGTGGTAACGCTATGGTCCTTCCCTCTGTGTATCCCCTGCATCAGCAACCAGATATATTTTGTAACTTTTTTATCAACAAAATTGCTAAAATTCGTGATGAACTTGACAGAACGTTGTTGCCACCACATGATGTATCTCCTTCTTTTGCTGTGAGGTCAGGCTTTGACATGTTTCAGTCTGTTACGGAAAATGAGGTCAAAAGTATTATTCTAAAATCTAAGCCAACGTCCTGCCCTCTTGATCCCATCCCCACTCCACTATTGGTTGAGTCATTAGATCTCTTACTCCCAACAGTAACTAATATAGTTAATGAAAGTCTAAAATCTGGCACCTTTCCTTCATTATGTAAATCTGCTATTATAAAACCCTTGCTGAAAAAAAAGGGTTAGACCAAAACAATTTAAACAACTATCGACCTGTGTCTAATATTTCATTTTTGTCGAAAGTCATTGAAAAACTAGTCTTAAAACAACTTTTTTCTTATCTAAATGACCACACTCTTCTAAGTCCTAATCAGTCGGCCTACAGACCTTCTCACAGCACAGAGACCACTCTGTTGAAGGTAACAAATGACCTCCTGCTCGCACTGGACAGTGGGAAAATTTCTATATTGGTCCTCTTAGATCTTAGTGCAGCCTTTGACACTGTCGACCATCAAATACTGCTGAAAACCCTGCAAAATTATTTTGGAATTTCTGGCTCAGTTCTGGCTTGGTTTCAATCATACTTATCTAACAGATCACAGGTAGTATCAGTAGATGGCTGTATCTCTCACAAAGCTGACTTGCTTTATGGTGTGCCTCAGGGCTCTGTTTTGGGTCCGGTACTTTTTGTACTGTATACAAGACCGCTACTTCTACTGCTTGAAAAGCATTCAGTTAAAAGCCAATCATTTGCAGATGATATTCAACTATATACTCACACTGATCCCTCTAATATGGACTCCGGTGTCCAATTGTTGCAGGAGTGCATTGGTGAAGTGAAGTCTTGGATGACGTTAAGCAAACTCAAGCTGAATGATGACAAGACTGAAGCACTTCTATTTTGCAACAATAAATCACGCAGTACTTTGTCTCTTCCGAAGTCAATTCACGTAGCCAGTTCGGATATTCTGTTCACAACATCGACTAGGAATCTTGGCTACATTATTTCTGACAACATGTCTATTAACAACTTCATCAATCACATCTGTCGCTCTGCCTACACTGCCATTCGTCAGATCAGCTCAATCCGTCATTACTTAACAGTTAGTGCCACAAAAACACTAGTCTGTGCTCTTGTACTGGCTCGTATGGATTACTGCAATTCTCTTCTGTCAGGTGTGCCAAAACAATGCATTGAAAAACTACAGAAAGTTCAAAATTCAGCTGCCAGACTGGTGCTCAAGGCAAAAAAACATGACCATGTTACTCCACTTCTTCGCTCACTTCATTGGCTGCCTATACAAGCCCGTATTGATTACAAACTGGCCGTTCTCTGTCACAATTTCTTTTCGGACTCATGCCCATCGTATCTTACTGAACTTTTGTCGGTCTACTCACCCACTCGCAAGCTAAGATCTTCTGCAGACACACGCGTTCTCTCTGTTCCTACGACACGCACCAAAACGTTTGGTGAAAGGTCGTTCTCTTTTTGTGCAGCCAAACAATGGAATTCTCTACCATTACACATACGTAGTATTCAAACAACCAAGTCCTTCAAGACTGCACTTAAGACACATCTTTTCAAAATTTATTTTTAAAATTGATGAAACAACATTTCTTGTAAATGATTAACGTAGCTTATGTATAATGTATTGTAATTTTGTGTGTTTGTTGTGATATGAAAGTTAATTTAATACTTATAAGTATGTTATTTCTTTCATGTAAAGCGCTGTGAGCCCAGTTCCTTACTGGGATACAGCGCTATATAAATAATCAATTTATTATTATTATTAATCATAATAAAGAGGGCAATAATAATGATGACTGTAAAATGACACGCTTGCATGTGTAAGACCAGTTTGTGTTAATGTCGTGTGTGGGTGTCCAGAAACTGATGAAAAAAGAAATGTTAGTAATAAAAATCGGTAAAGTAACTGCAATATTAAATACAAAAATAGTTAATATACTTAAGAAGTATATGTTGCATTCTGAGGGTCCGATGTTTGAAATGGCATCTTTACAAATTGCCTCAAAGAAAGGCACAAGTGAACAAAGATAAATATTCTTAAACTTACCTGTCAAAGTAAAGAGTAATAGCGGTAGTCTGAGTTATCTCTGGGGACGCGGTGGTCGAGTGGCAGCGCACTGGACTGTCGTACCGATGGTCATGGGTTCGAATCCGTGTGAAGGCAAGGGTTTGTTCCCGGGGCCTAGGGCGTCTCTGAGTCACCCAGCTCCGAATGGGTACCTAACTACACGGCGGCTGGGTAATGCGTGGAACCCACAAAGCCGTGGCCTGTGAACGCTGCATCACTTGCCAACAGATAATCTGTCATGGTCTGTCGACGCAACTATCTTCTGCATAGAATGAGCGTCTGTATAGATAAGATCTCAACTTACCTGTCAGAGTAAAGAGTAATAGAGTTAGTCTGAGTTATCTCAACTTACCTGTCAAAGTAAAGAGTAATAGAGGTAGTCTGAGTTATCTCAACTTGCCTGTCAAAGTAAAGAGTAATAGAGGTAGTCTGAGTTATCTCAACTTGCCTGTCAAAGTAAAGAGTAATAGAGGTAGTCTGAGTTATCTCAACTTGCCTGTCAAAGTAAAGAGTAATAGAGGTAGTCTGAGTTATCTCAACTTGCCTGTCAAAGTAAAGAGTAATAGAGTTAGTCTGAGTTATCTCAACTTGCCTGTCAAAGTAAAGAGTAATAGAGGTAGTCTGAGTTATCTCAACTTACCTGTCAAAGTAAAGAGTAATAGAGGTAGTCTGAGTTATCTCAACTTACCTGTCAAAGTAAAGAGTAATAGAGGTAGTCTGAGTTATCTCAACTTACCTGTCAAAGTAAAGAGTAATAGAGTTAGTCTGAGTTATCTCAACTTACCTGTCAAAGTAAAGAGTAATAGAGGTAGTCTGAGTTATCTCAACTTACCTGTCAAAGTAAAGAGTAATAGAGGTAGTCTGAGTTATCTCAACTTACCTGTCAAAGTAAAGAGTAATAGAGGTAGTCTGAGTTATCTCAACTTACCTGTCAAAGTAAAGAGTAATAGAGGTAGTCTGAGTTATCTCAACTTACCTGTCAAAGTAAAGAGTAATAGAGGTAGTCTGAGTTATCTCAACTTACCTGTCAAATTAAAGAGTAATAGAGGTAGTCTGAGTTATCTCAACTTACCTGACAAAGTAAAGAGTAATAGAGGTAGTCTGAGTTATCTCAACTTACCTGTCAAAGTAAAGAGTAATAGAGGTAGTCTGAGTTATCTCAACTTACCTGTCAAAGTAAAGAGTAATAGAGGTAGTCTGAGTTATCTCAACTTACCTGTCAAAGTAAAGAGTAATAGAGGTAGTCTGAGTTATCTCAACTTACCTGTCAAAGTAAAGAGTAATAGAGGTAGTCTGAGTTATCTCAACTTACCTGTCAAAGTAAAGAGTAATAGAGGTAGTCTGAGTTATCTCAACTTACCTGTCAAAGTAAAGAGTAATAGAGGTAGTCTGAGTTATCTGACATTTTGTAAGAACAATTTACTCGTTAAAATCCGAGGCTTTGGAATGATTTTAACGAGTAAATTGTTCTTACAAAATGTCAGATAACTCAGACTACCTCTATTACTCTTTACTTTGACAGGTAAGTTGAGATAACTCAGACTACCTCTATTACTCTTTACTTTGACAGAATATGTGGATACAACAATGAGATTTTTGAAGCATTATCATTGCTAAATCCTTCATTTTTATTAAAAGTGTAAACAAACTCATGATATTTGATCAATTTAACTTGGTAGAGCTAGTTATTTATCATAAAGATTTTATAATGAACTTGAATGAATCCCTAGACAAATACTACGTAAATATAAATGACAATATATGTTGCTTTATAGACAAACTTCTTGTCAAGGCGGGTTAACACAGATTGTAAGAACATGGGGAAAAAAATTCATTAAATCTATCAATAGTTTTCCTTAACTGAACAGAAAGACTTTCACCTACCAGGCCACTCCTTATCCGTTTTCTATTTATCTGTAACTGTAATTTCTAGAAAAGGTTAATTAATTTAAATGCCGGAATTCAAAATAGAAACAGAAAGATAAGTTAGCTCCCCTACAAAATTATTGAGACCTTGAACATCCAAGAGAATCTTCCCATCTGTTGCCCAGTAATGACCTCTAATCTACTTAATGTGAAAATAACATGAAAAATTAAGAACAAATCTATAATATATATATATATATATATATATATATATATATATATATATATATATATATATATATATATATATATATATATAAATAAACAAACAAACTAAAGATTTTTTTTAACTGTTACTTTTTTCAATGCAACCATCAATCAATATCATGATAACCTCAATCACCAAACAGTGGAGCGTTTTTTAAAGTACAGTCATAGGTAGGCCTATATGTATATTACTTTAAAAGTAATACCTAGCCTAATAATGCATTGTTAACTCGAATTTGTTGACCATTAGTACTCCCAATTATTATGTCCAAATACTATTAAAGAAAAAAAAGAATACCCATACACGTCAGCGCTCTACTGCATTCAAAACATAAAAAAAGTAGGCCTACTAGACCAGGGGTCTCAAACGTGGATGAAGGCATGGACCATTTTGTCACTTAAGAGATGTGTCGATGGCTGACGCCCACCCCCCCCCCTTTTCAACAACCCAACCCTAATTTTTAAAAAATATTTTTTTAAAAATCATGTATCTTAAAGCATTTTAAAACTTACCACAAACAATAAATACATCTGTATTTACTTTTTAAAATCAGATTTTATTTTAATAAGTATATTAAGTATTAAAAATAAAATTTGTTATCTATCAGTACTAGCTGTCTGAATTTCAAGAATAGTATATTTTTTTCTTTAAGCTCACTTGCGGGCCCAAAAATCCACTAGATGGGTGGCATGAGCCCAGGGGCCGAATGTTGGAGACCCCAGTACAAGACCATTAAAATAACTAAACTACAATAGAAACAATGAAAATAGGTTCCAAATAATAAATAAAAATACATTTATTCATTACAGCATATAGCGAGGGTATGATAACCTAACATCTTCTTAGTAACAGGAAGCAATTCATCACGTGATGTTATATCAATCGGCATTAGGTGATAATCATAATGAGAAAAAATAACTATGATTTTTTAAAAAGTTGTCTTTAGTCTTTAAGGTGAATAAATATCTTGAAAAATGTGTGAGCCAGCTTTTATTAATTGCAGATGCAAAGTAACGGGTACGCTGTTGGTTACGAATGGATACTTTGAATAAACAATAATGTGAACGTTTGGTTCCATTTTAAAATATTCCCATTATCAAAATAATTTTAAAATTGTTTGGTATGTGAACCCAACATTTTTTATTAAAAAAACTGAAGCCTAAAGATGTGCTTAGCTCCGCCCCTTTCATGGTATTTCCTGCCAATAAAGGCGAGGGACAGGAATCGATCGCCAGCCGAGAGAAAAAGTTTGTAACCGAGGCACGCCATTGGTCGCTTCTTGCTCCAATATTGACATCTGCGACACTTCGTCGTCTTCACCCTTTTTTTTTAAAGAGAAAAAAAATGTGCCGCTGAGGGGGGTGAAAATCTTATAAATGTCCTGATCGCACAACTTGCCGGAAATAACGGATTTGTGTCGGAACTGGTACGGGAGAAACTGGTTTCCGGTGGATTGGCATCTTTAATTACAAATGAATTCCTCGGATGTTTAAATGGTTATTAGCGCACTAGCTGAACGGAACGTTTGCCATAACTTGAAGGGCTTTTAAACTCACGGAATAAACATTCGTATTTTAAATTGTGAAAGGAATGTCGGAAATTCTATTATTACACCATTAATTGAACAGTGTCATCCGAAGCAACGAGTTCAAGATCTTGATTTGTGAAACAATTAACAATTTCAAAGTTTGAACTTGGTCTGTATCATTGAATTTTAGATAAAAGTAATGCGGAAGTGCCAAATTGGCTTCGTTAATTCATTGTAATTTTAATTGAAATCAGAAATAGGCTTATGAGACATTCCCGTTGTCAATTTTAACTTAGACTGAAGAAATGTTTTGACTGGATGATTGTAAAGAATAAAACCGTCGCAAAACTACACTAAAATTTAAAAGTATGACGTTAAATCAATAAAATTCAGGCATCAGTTGTATAATAGTGATGAATAGTGTTCTAGAGTGCTAGACTGTGAGAAGCTGGTCTTGTAGGATCTATTTTAAAGGCGGCCGGGCCGAGTTTGTCGAGTTGAATGTGTCAATTATTAGCAGCAAGTGACGACACTGCCGAGATGAATCCCCACGGGCTCACGTTCCAACACCTGCACCACGACCACTACCATCAATCTGACCACCACCAACAACAGATTCCCCTTCAATACTACCACGACCTCCAGCAGCAGCTGCAACAGCACGACCAGACCCACCCCCATCAGCTTTACACCAGCTTCCGACTCAGCTACGGGTACACCCCCGTCCACTCCCCCTCCTCACCCACCAGCCTGCAGAGCCTGTCTCCCGGGGAGATGCCGGACTATCCCCCTGGGTATAACTGTGGGAAAGCTGCCAAGCGACGGAGGAGAAAGTGCCAACAGCAGCAAGTTCAGCAGAGACAAGCTGCCAATATGAGGGAGAGGAAGAGAATGCAGTCTATCAATGACGCCTTTGAAGGTAAGATTTTAGTGCTATATCATTCAATCATAAACTTCTGTACAGAATATAAAACACTTTATGTAGTAATAAATGACGATCTATATAGTAAATGAAGGCTAAACATATTGTTACAACTGTACAAGAGTAATTGGGAAATTACTAAGATAAGTCTTGTGCCTTGTAATTGTAATAGGCTTCTTAGACATACTAAAGCTAAATGTAATTGAGCTCACAACACTATTTTAGCTTCTATAATTAGCCTTTAAGACCAATTAATTTATTTGTGAAAACATGGATCATTATGTTCACGGGTTTTCAAATGATTTGAAAAATTTTTCTGCTCCTTGGCCTGGTGATATTAAGTTAGAGAATGACATGAAAAATTGAAGTTATGAATAAAGGAGCATTTATAAAAATATTATTGTTTTTTAATACATCAATAGAATTTTTAATTTTTTTTACAATTAATCATTTAATGCGAATACAATATTTGTTAAGTTTTATTATTAATTTTAGTTAAATATTTTAAAAAAATTATTTATAAAATTATATTGAAATGTGCCTTCATTGGTTTTGGGAGGCAGCTATCATTGAATTTGGGAGGCAGCTATAATTGATTTTGGGAGGCAGCTATTATTATCTACAAATGAGTTATCTCTGCATAATATTTACGTCTTAAACAGTCTACATGGAACTTCCGTTCAAATCCCCACCCCTTCCCGGGCATTAATTATGAATATAAACAATTATTGTTCTATAAACATGTCAATTATCTACTTAAGTTATCTAATTTTTAATGCTGTTGTTGTATTGGAACTTCAATTAAAAGTAAAAGAAAGAAGAAAAAGAATGGGCCGGCTAAATTTGACTAAAAGTCCAAATAGTAATTCTTTTATACGGAATGTTCTACAAATGACCTGGTTATTGTTTGGAGTAGTATTTTTATACATATATATCATCTTTACTTAAATAAAATATTAATATGACTTCATTTTTATAATTGCGTATGTCATAGGCTATAGGCCTTTATAGAAATAAAGATAAAATATGTTATGTCTTTAATAATGTGCTGTGTTTTCTTTATAAAAATAAATGTACAAGCCACGTCTTTTCACAATAAAGGACGAAATATGGGAATTCTAGTTTCAAAATTAGAGATAACATGTCTTTTATCATCATTCAAATAATCTCATTTCGTTACAGCCAGTATATGTCCACAGTTCAAAAGTCATTGTCTTCCGTTATCCATGAAAATGTTTTTATTTCAGGTCTACGGGCACACATCCCAACCCTCCCTTACGAGAAGAGATTAAGTAAAGTGGACACACTGCGTCTGGCCATCGGTTACATTGGTTTCCTGTCTGAGATAGTGGAGTCGGACACCAACAGCAAGGAAAGCATTCACACCCACGTCCATGAGCAGCCCAAGAAAGTCATCATCCACTGTCATGCTGGTGAGTAACAAGAAACTTATAGTATATACTACTATTTACCATTTGAAATGGTCTGGATAAACAGAGCGTCTCAGGCGGCTAATGATGTTCAGCTGGATTATTAAGGCACTCTGTAAAGCGCCGCCCCGCCCCACCCCCCCCCTGGGCGGATTAAGAATGCACGGGGCCCTTGGCTGAAATTCCACCTGGGACCCGGTCCGGCCATCTTTATGATACAAAATAATAAGTTTGGGGCCCTTAAATCATTTGGGGCCCCTGGCTTTAGCCCAATCAGCACCCCATTAATCCACCATAACCCCCCCCCCACACACACACACACACACCATTCTTTGAATCAATGGTTATTTGTGGTCGTCTTTTTCTTTTTTAGTTACCTAGAGTGAGAATTTCTTAAAGAAAAAATTTGGAAAAATAATAAAATTTGGTGCAAAGCTCACCCAACCATTCTTTAATAATACGCGTTTGTATAAAAAGATTTATTTTTGACTCAACAGAACAAAGGCATTGTTAAAACAAAACAAAAAACACAGTCGTCTGGCTATAGAATATATGATACAATATTAACGGCCTTAATGAGGGCAATTTTAATTCTTACAGTATAGCCAAAATTCAAAATAGGCCATTTTATTTCTAGAATCATCCATAGATATTGTTTTACTATTATGTTCTGACAATTTCACTTGCTGAGCACAAAGACAGGAAAGCGTGATTAGTAAACAGCAGTGTTTACAGCCTATAGTGCTGAAGACATGTCTTCACCAGTACCTTTGCTTTTATTGACGGCAAAATAAGTAGCTGAAAAACTTTTGCCCTACGTCTTGTACTTGTCAGCCTCCACCGACCTACGCTATGGAAACTTCTTAATATCTATGGTTTCCCAACGAAATACGTGAACATTATAAAAGATTTTCAGGCAGATTCACTTTGCTGTGTGAAAACTGAAGCCGGAAATTCTGACTGGTTCCCAGTCGAAACAGGTGTGAAGCAAGGATGTGTCATATCACCAATGTTATTTTGAATAGCAATTGATTGGGTCATGCGAAAATGCACAGATGTCGGATTAGGCATCAAATGGATCGAAAACAATACATTGGAAGACATTGACTTTGCAGATGACCTGGTTCTTGTAAGCTCAACGCATCTGAACACCCAAGAAAAAAACGGATCGTCTCCAGCACTTTTCGAATGAAATTGGTCTTCAAATCAACACAACCAAAACAAAAATCATGGACCTCACCAACCAACCAAATAATATTATACTTAAAGACCAAACCATAGAGAAAGTAACCAACTTCACTTACTTAGGAAGCAAAATGTCATATGATGGAGATGCAACATCAGAGATAATGACTCGAATTGCGTTGGCGTCAAGTGCTTTTAACAAACTTTAAAATATTTGGAGATCAAAGACACTTAGCAAACATATAAAACTTAGGCTATTCAACTCTTGCGTAATCCCTGTACTAACATATGGATGCGTAAGCTGGAAATCCACTCAAGCTATAGAAAAGAAATTGGTGCCTTCGAAAACAAATGCCTCCGAAAGATTTTGAATATAAAATGGAGTGATTTTAAATCAAATGAAACAATAAGAGAAGAAACCAACCAAGAATATGTGTCAACTTTTATTAGGAGAAAACGTTGGAATTATATCGGTCATGTTCTTCGAATGGACGAGAGAAGACTTCCCCTGTCAGGCCTTCATACGGCCATCAAAAGGCAAAAGAAAACTAGGAAGACCAAAGGAAACCCTACGTAGAACAATCAAAAGTGAAAGCTCAACCATGGGTCTAAGAAATAATCAAGACCTAATACAATTGGCGACGGATCGTCGTAAATGGAAATCCATGACTTCTGCCCTTTGTGCCGTCTTCGACCCTAGAGGAAACAACTAACTAACTAACTTGTACTGTCTTCGTGTGAAATGCTGACTCAAACACACTCAGACTCAAATTTAGACACATATATTAAGATATAAAATTTAGACACATAGATTTTGACAAACATTAAATGTTAACACACATACACATAAAATGAAAATAAAAGTTAGGCCCATAAATTCAGAGAGAAAAAAAGCGCAAATAAGATTCGTTTAACATATTTAGACAATCGTACCTAGACACAAATTTAGGCACCCATTTAGACACATCAAGACACACCAACTCAAAAGTCAGGCTCAATCAACTGACCCCAAGCATGCCAGTTCTGGACCACGCTCCCCCCATTCCCACCTTAAAACCACTTTAATCTGTTTCAAGTGACCATGAACCGATCTTCACGACTTTTTTAATTTACGAGCGTGACCGGTTTGACCACTTGGTAGTTCGGCCAAATTGGTCAGAAAACGATGAAATCTGACCACTTAAAAAATGTAATTAACTTCTAACAACGGCGGAAATCTCTCCAAGTCACGGAACTATTATTATTTTTAAAAATTATGTTTTTGTTTTTGGTTTCTTTTTACACGATGTCAACTTCGTGCGCGTTGACCCGGGGGGGGGGTTAAAAAAAATCAAAAACTAAAAGATGATAAAATTATGAATTCTATTTAAATGTCAAATAGCTTTCGAGCAATTTTTTGTTTAAGAATTTCCTTAACGTGTTAAGATTTCATGTATGTATCAAATCTATTAATGTGATCAAATTCATGCTTACCATTTAATGTATGTAATTGTTTATGTAAATATACATTTTTACCGTTAGATTGTTCTCGAAAAATCTGTTGTCCTAGTTCGAAGAAATCTTCAACTGGCAACGCTGGATTAAGCTAGTGCAGGGCCTGTAGAATATGTTTTTTTAAAGTTAAAGTGCGCGAGAATTATCGTCATTGCAAGTAACAACTCTCACTACACTGTCATGCTGTCTTCCTCTACCCATTGCGCAAAGACCGAATAAAACGGCGCTAAAGATGGCGTCACAAAAATGTAAAACTCAAGTTTGATGCTGTCAAAAACAATGTATTTACCCTGGGTCCATAATATCGCGTGCCATTAATATCTAGAACCTAGGATGTGGTATTTGGTAGTACCGGTTACTATAGCTTCTTCCGTAAACCAGTTTTGTCAGATATAAAAATAGGATCTATTATAACAATATCTTGAGGCTTGAAATACATCCTGACATTTGATACTCTCATTTATTTGATCCGCTCGTTATATTTTAAAATATTCTAAATCATACAGTCGTTCTAAATAATATGACAGTTCATGCTCCTCTTCTAAAGCACTAGCCCATTCTAAGGCATGAACCTAAAAATTAATTTGTCAAAACCATAATAGTGGCTCACTCAAAAAACATTTTTTTTCAATAAACATAAAAATTCCTGCTGTTTAATGTTGTTTTATGGTAAAATCCAGTTTCATGACTTTGTGAGTTTGATTTCAATGGGGAAAAAAGTTTTGTACAGCATTCTAAGACAGCATTAATTCATTTTGCAGTTATTTTGTTTTGTCCTTTTGAGTCCCATTTCATAATGTGGTCGCTGACAATTAAATATAATACTTTATACCAGCGGAGTCAATTTTGTTTTTCTATTGCTGCTTATAAAACAAGTATAAAATAGAATGCCTAAATTTCAACTTATTAATTTGATTTTCAAATTAAAAAATTTTTCCTCGAGACTTTACGTCCTGCAATGTGAGGGAGAATTAATTTCCTTTTCTAGTCTTTCCTTCTACCTCATACACCACCCCCTTCCCCTCCACGAACCTGTCCCTTGACACACACATAACCATGCCGTCTGACTTGGTGACTCTATAATGAGATCGCTTTATTCGCTTTAACAAGATACTGTATTTTTCCTCTGATAAAATAACCCTTTCCAGACAAAATGTATGTACAATAAAATACCTCCCCCCCCCTTTTTTTTTCCTCGAGACACAATGTCTCCCTTAAGAATACCTGCCCCCCCCCCAACACCCCCTCCCCGCTTGGGACACAATGGCCACTGTACATCAACGTCTCATCCGACGCTAAAATATTGGCAAACACAAACCTATGTTTCTTGTCAAGTTAAGACCGGATTTGACGCCTCGCAGGTACCACTTGATACTATGTACACTTCAAAACTTGCCAGGTAACACAACAGATCCTGCCATTGTTGTCGCGAGACGAACCCCACGCGCATGATAGACACAATGAAATCTAGGCGCTCATATCATCAACATTTTCAAAACAAATCTACAGCGTGTAAAGAAGCTTTTTTTTCTTTCCTTTTTAAGTGCTTGTTTTTGAGAATTCGATCCGACAATAGTTCGTCCGACGACATTGTAAGACTTGTTAAAGGCAGAGAGTTGTCTTTTGTTGAGCGATTGTTTTACCGTCAGGGAGACACGACTCGGCGTCGGGACGCACGTATCTTTAATGATTAACCGGTGTAGAAATCTTTGTCAAGACACGTAACAGACAAGGTGCCGTCCCCAGTCCTCTCCCCTACTGAGTTGCCATTTCACTGAAGGTCCCATTTTACGGAAGTCCCCAAGGCTTTGCTTTGTTTTCTTAGACACACCCCCCCCCCTTTTTTTTTCCACACACACACGCACACGCGCTCTTACCTTTTTAAAAAAAAATATTTGTTTTTGCTTTTTTTAATGTCTATGCAATTAAAAGCTCCTGAATGGTAAATTGATTTTGCAAGGTAATTTTAATTAATTAAGAATATGTGTTACTAGTTTCAGAGTCACTCCTGATCGTTAAAAAAAATATTTTAACATGTAACTAATTTGTAGTTTGGTTCGATATTTCAGGAACCAATGACGACTTTGATCTTTACGGTCCACCTCCTCTCACTGGTCACTCCTTGTCTTGGCGTGACGTGAAACACCCCAGCCTAGGACCTCGTCATACAATGGTCGCTAAAATCTGGACTCCAGAAGACCCCAGATCTCACAAACTCCAGGACTTGGAATGTTCACCCATGCTGCACTCTACGGTCGACTCAACGGAGTTGTAGAACACACACTTGATGGCGGACACTCAGTGCACCAGAGCTTAGTCTAATGTTACCAAAGAATCGCTCAACCGTTCAAAACCAAAGTTTGAGGCAATGATACATGATACATGACTTGATTTGACTGTGACGTCACAGTGTAAGCTTTGACTTGAGTTGACTGTGGGGTCAAAGTACATGCCTTGACTTGAGTTGACTGTGGTATCAAAGAACATGCCTTGACTTGAGTTGACTGTGGTATCAAAGAACATGCCTTGACTTGAGTTGACTGTGGTATCAAAGAACATGCCTTGACTTGAGTTGACTGTGGTATTAAAGAACATGCCTTGACTTGAGTTGACTGTGGTATCAAAGAACATGCCTGCACTTGAGTTGACTGTGGCGTCAATCAACATAGAGAAATTGAAGACCATGCAGCTAAATGCCAGGACACTCTTCATCCCCAAAAATAATATTTTATGCTGACCTTAAGTAAAGTGAAACCACAAGTTTTCTGTCTAAAAGTCATAGGCCCTATAATCCGTCCATGGACACAGGGTCATCCATGCTCTCCTAACATCGCTTGATGTGAGACATGCACATCACCAGGACTGCTGCTGTCATAACTAATGAACTCAAATCTCAAGTAGCTTTCTAAACAAGCGCTGAACGAAATATGATGCCCCCATTGTGAAACTGGTGTGTTGGCAGAATTTAAACATTAAACACAGCACATGCCGCATTGTTACAGTGTGTGACAAAATATGACAACGACAGTTATAATGTGGCATAATATGACATATTAGCCAAGTTATTATTCAACAGTTAGAATTTTCTAAATTCAATTTCAAAAAACATTTCCCAAGGTGATGATGGTTTCAGCCTTTCGGGTCTTTGAATTGACTACAATTTTGTCAATCACTTGCTGGTATGATCACAAATGTTTGTGAATGATTTTGTTGAAGACTGTTATTGTGATTTAGTGCAATGTATGGCCGGAGATGTGCATTAATTCATTGTTGTTGATACCGTTGTCATTGAGACATTAACGATGTATTTTTAAAAAAAAGTTAATAAAGTATGATTCAACCAAAGTAAACTTTTCTTCATTTTAACATTGGTTTTCAAGTTAGTTACTTTGTTGAGGCTATTATGAAAGTACATCTACAGCAATTTGACCCCATACAGAAAGATAAAAAAAAACTGTTTAAAAAATTCAAACGATTTCTAAATGACTGAATGTATTAAGCTAACTCAAAGAATTATAACATCAATAACATGCGGGATTTTTATCTATAAATGTGACTTAAAGAAAAGATATTTTTTTTTCATTTTTAGTCACATATTTTCTTTTTGGTGTACATATTGTGTTTGCGTTATTTCTTCCATAGCATGTTGTAATTACTATTATTAAATATTGAATTTAAACCTCCAAAAATTAACTAACTCACATGATGTTTACCCTGTATCTTTAACTGGATTCATCTTTTCAACATGTACTCGTGAACGCGTTATTAGAATCAATACATGAAGGAAATCAGTACGTTTATTATCGTTATAACTATAACTAAGACTTTTAGAACGGTTTTAATCTCCTGCACCATTAAACTCCATTAAACCTCAAACTTAAAGGCCAACCGCTTGCAATAATTCAACTTAAATTGTAATTTTTTTAAAAAATTTAAGTTGATTAATTTACAGTATATATTCGTTCGCAAGCCGACCTTTTTTGGACAAAATCTAGGGGGAAAAGTGTTGGCTTATGAGCGGGTCAAAGGTGATTTCTGCATGGATATTGAATATTGGTGTTGTTATTGTAGATAATCAATGTCCTTTTCTACATTCTACAAGATTCGACTGCTGTATCAGAAGCTGTAATATATCATTAAAAATCAGCACTTACTTTATTTAATCATTGTATTTATTTTTGTGAACGTTTTAATAAATTGTTTTACAAATTTTGTTTTTAACCACGGATTTTAATGTACGCGCTTTCGTCACTGTTTACCAAATATTTTTTTTTAAATACCGGCAACTCTTGCTTAACAAAGAGCAGAAAGACAAAGATAGGCAGTACAAAGTAAACAATCATAATGACCGATTTAGCTTGTAGTTTTAAAAAAAGTGTACCATTTTTTTAAAAGCTGTCCTATTAATTTTTGAGGGGTCGGCTTGCGATCGGGTTATACACTTTTAGTACTTTTCCCTCCCAAAAGTGGGTGGGGGTCGGCTTATGAACGAGCGGGCTATAGAACGAGTATATACGGTATTCTATCAAATTCAAGCTGCTTATTAATTCCTTAGCTCCATCATTAATCAACATCTTGCAAACACACCCATTACCCGTCCACATAAATACCAGCCCACCCCATTAGCCGCCCACATAATCACCAGCCCACCCCATTACCCGCCCACATAATCACCAGCCCACACCATCACCAGTCCACCACATTACCCGTCCACATAATCACCAGCCCACCCCATTACCCGTCCACATAATCACCAGCCCACCCCATTACCCGTCCACATAATCACCAGCCCACCCCATCAGCCACCCACATAATCACCAGCCCATTACCCGTCAACATAATCACCAGCCCACACCATCACCAGTCCACCACATCACCAGCCCACACCATCATCCTCCCACACCATCAGCCTATCTCATAAACATCCCACAGCACCAGCCAACCTCATCACCAGCGAACACAATCCTACGAAATCCATCACCTCAAGTAACCAAGCAACAAACCTTATCTCAAAGCCTTCGCTCATCGTCACCAATCCCACTGCACCATCTTTCTTCCCACCGCCCCATATATCTTCCGGCACCCCCATATCTTAAAACAGTGGCGTTGTCCGCAAGGAGAGCACCCCATCGATAACCAATACCCCTGCTTTGGTCGTCTGAGTGTAAACACCCCAGCCCCGGCGAGAGAAATCAGTTGGCACTGTCCCACGGTCCGGTCGATAGCCCATGATTTCTCCGACAGAGCCCCGAGTGCTGTTACAGGTTCCACGAGACAATCATCGGCCGAAGATAATCTGCCAACTGTAATTAAAAACTCTAAATGGTTTGTAAATGGAAGAAAACCCGTCCTTTTCATGTCAGTTTTCTTTCAGATTTCTGAAATCTTTGTTCACGGGAGAGATGGGATGAACTTGAGTTCGGGAATGCTTCCAGGAAATTATTTGTGCAAGTGTGTGGATAACAAACTAGAGACACTGTATATGAAGAATGTTTAACAAGAATGTCACACAGAAACATTTGAGAAGATTTGTGTTATGACCAAGACTTTGGACACTTATTCCAAATAAAAAAATTACTACAAATATTATAGCTGTATCCACGAGAATATTGCCATTGAAATAATGTCAAAGAATGAGACAAAATGATATGTTATACATGCAACCAAAGAAGAAAAAAAAACTGAACAAAGTACAGAGCTAGGGGGAAAATGTGGTCCAAAGTCAATGGGGCAGGGGAGGTGGGGGTATTATATATATAAATGGCTGACCTTGAAGTTCTACTTACAAATGTAAGAGAACGATGGGAGTAAAAGTGAAATGATAGATAAACGCTTGAAAGAAATGTAGAAACTTCAGTTGAATGCTGAAAGAAATTGTTAAAAGATAGATACAAGATTGTAGAAATGGTGTGACGATAGAGACAAACCGAGTCAAAGCGTGAACAGTTGAGTTAGTCACATTTTTGTTTTAGAACTGTTAGCATGAAAACGAGGTGTATGACAGTAAATCGTTTTATTGTTGAAAAGTTGATAAAAATCTAGCAGTGATATAAAAGTGAGTTAACGCTGATATAAGTACATGTTGTCAAGTAGTTACCAAGTCTCAGTCCTATTTTGTCTCG